>CM057816.1:42152412-42529912 GCA_030067965.1 Latrodectus elegans | reverse complement strand
ATTATAAAATTTATGAAATTTCTTCCATTATAAAATTATAGGATATTCTTTATTCTTTCGTAATGCCAAGGTTTCAGCAGCAAAAATGTGAAATTACCATCTACAATTACTTCTAAGCTGTATTTACTCAGCCGAAATATCATTTATCTTATACTCATTTTCTAAAACATCAACAAATGTCAATTGGTAATAACTACATGTAAATTCAAACAGATCACACTTTTGAAAGGATACGCTGATGGAAAGTCTGGGTTTGGGTGTTTTAATGGCAATGACCAACAATTCCTTATCATGAGCATGTTTTGCAAATATGAAATTGTCTCATCAGAAAACAATTTTTCATGCTCTTTGCTTGAAACATAGTTATTTTGATAACATTCAGAAACAAAATTCATTCATCAATTAATATAATCATATATATATATATATATATATATATATATATATATATATATATATATATATATATATATATATATATATATATATATATATATATATATATATATATTATGAAGTTTTTGAAGTTTTATTTCGACTTACATTCGCTTAAAACAATACAACAGTTAATTTCGAAAACAAAAAAGAAAACAAAAGATATGCACTTCCTCATTGTTAGTTATTCGCTTTTATTTATATGAAAACTTTAATTGAAAACTGATGTTACAGTGTATTCTGAAATTGGATTGGCGTAAATAAGTTTTCAAATTTATATAATATTTTAATATTATTAGAAGGTTTCATACTTCCATGAGGAGCTCCTAACAACAGTGACAAAAATCTCAGAAATTCCGGCACTCGTTAAACAACTGGCACTCGAAACAATCCATAATATTCCCTCCATGTTCTTTGAAAATTTACACAGATGGTAGTAAAGGTGTATAAGGGTCTCGCATAGTAGGGTGTACATAAACAAAGTCTCCGGAGATCTAGAATTTAAAATAAGAAACTCAGATAATTGTTCCGTGTTTAGTTCAGACCTAACTGCCATTAGAAGAGGTTTACAGTGTGCAGCAGAGGTGGAGGATCAATTAGAGGATATCTGAACATTGACTGACAGCCGTGCTTCAATCTAGCATCTTTAAAATTAAAGCACTGATGGCGATCAAACTAGCCTGGACATACTAAATTTCTTGAGAGACTATCACTCGAACATACAGTGAATTTCCAATGGATCCCTTCACAAGTGGTATAGAGGGGAATGAAAGAGCAGATTTCATGGTCAGATTGGAGTTAGAGGAGGGAGTAAACCCAGGTGGAGAGCTCACATCCAGTGAGATTTCTTCCCTGGGAAAAACTGAATTCAATAAGTTTATGAAAATTCCTCTCAACCATCCATGGTACTTCGCCAAAAAACGTAATGAGACCTTCAAACTTACATCAAGATCTTATCAAATTGCCTTTCCCCACTATCTGATTGAGCACACGAGAGGAATCACCTTTCTGCAGGGGCATAGGATATTTTCCAGACAGTCCTTGATGCTCCGTCAATATGGCCTCTCCTGGACATATCTTAACATGCTTAAATTTGAAAAAAAGACGATGTCTTTCGGGACCCATCTTATTTTTTAGACATTTTAGATATTTTAGGTTTTATGGGGATTGTCTATCCTAGCTGGACAACCTGAGATAAGTAACAACTACATTATTAGAATTCTTGACACTTTACACTTTAAAATTATTGAACAATTTTTTTTTTAATTCATTGAACTTATAATGCATACGTCTTCTACAGTAGAGATACCTTAACATCATACTGAAACTCCATTGGTTTACGTTTAAGCAAATAATTTAAAAAAATTTTTTAAAAAATTTTATACTTAATTGTTATATCATAAGCATTTAAACATTTATAAAAAAATTGAAATATTTTTCTTTTTTAGGATGTTGCATACATTTGTTTAGTATCTTTTATTTTTGTGTACATAATTGCATTTAATGTTGCCACTTTTGAATAAATGCATTTGTTGTATGTATTTTCATATTGCTTTTATGCAGCAAATTACTGAAAGAGATGTTTGAGTCAGTAAAATAACCTAATTTCTGCATTTCTAGTTTTCTTCGCAGATCAATGCAAAATTACTAAAAATTTAAGTTTGAGTTCATGTTGTTTTTTATTATATTTTTTTACAAAAAAATAATTTCTTTTCAATTATAATTTGCGAATATCTATACATTTTATTAAAATCAATTTTTAAATAATAAACGTAAATAGTTTAGTGAAATTTATCACTTTAAAAAATTCAATTTTGAAAACAAATTTAAAAAAAAAATTAATTGAAATGTAATGAATCACACATGATTTTGACTCGCTGTCAAATATAGTTTTATTTTTAATAAATTATCGCAAGAATTTCTGAGAGTTTGACTGAAAAAATATTTAATTATATAAGAGTTGAAATTATACCTTGAGTTTATTAGGAAATGAATGAAGTCTAAAGCAAATTTCGGAGAATATTTACTGTCATTATAAGCAAAGTTATATGACCTTAAAATATTGCACATACACTAATAATATAGGCCTTTTTCAATTAATGAGTTTTTAATTATTGAAGTATTTTTAAATAACTTACACTAGAAAAAAATGGTAAAATAGTCCTGAAGTTTTATTGCTATCTTTCTCTTTTTCCTGTAATAGAGCTTATCGGAGTAGGGTATGAAAATTAAATAACATGAAAATTTTAGTTTTAATCTTACTTACAAGTACTTTAAAGTATTATAATACTAGGGTTAAATATAATAATTTAAAACATTATTAAAATTAATTTGAATATTTCAACTGTCAATTCAAGTACAATTTGCACAATGGATTCTCAAGCTATTTATTAATAAGAAAATATTAATTATTTATCAATTTTTGATTAATTTTATTTAAATACTTTACAAGAATAAACACATTTAATCACTTTATTTTTTATTTACTATTGATATTTGCAACTATTTAATCTACTATAAAGTGAATGGTAGCATCTTTGAACTCTGAAGAAAGAAATATAAAAGCATTTTTTCCACTTCAATTGTATAAAAATTAGACGTAGAAATGTTTATGAAAATGATGATAGAAAATATTTAATGAGAGCAGAAAATTTATTTTATGTAAACGATTAAATAGGCGGTGTATTATATTGTTTCCTTAATCTGAAGAAGCATATTATTTAAAATATTATTTCACAAACAATGAATAAAATACAACAGTTAGAAAAATAAAATATATTGAAACCAATTTTAAGTTATAAAAGTTACAAATTTCATTTTATAAAATTCATATTATACATAAAATCTACAGCATTCATTGAGATTCAATTTTTGTATTTTTATTAAACATTTAAAGAAGCTGATGAAAAATTTACAAACAGAAGTAAATAGTTACGGTAGATAAAATTTTGTACTAGCATATTAAAATCTACGTTAAATATAACATTGCATCAATTAAATTTTTTTCTAGAATTCTTACAATGTAAAATCAGCTAAATAATAATATGAATTAGTATCCAAAATTTACTAATAACTACTTTCTGATATTGAAAAACCTATTAATATAAAACTATAAAAATATGCTTAACATAGTATTTTTGTACACTTATATTTCAAGAACTAAATATCTACTTACAATTTTATGCTGTAAGCTTCTATATAATTATTATGTTCTCAGTAACTCATTTGGTGGATAATATATTGAATAAATGATTTATGCTGAATGTTGTTATATTAATAACAGCGCTATAATTTTTATATCTCAAATAACATTTTTCTATAATACAAAATTTAATGTAAACTTGTATGATACTAACAGCAATACAAACTGTTCTCAAGAAATTTTTCTCAAAATTGCATCTTTTCAAGAAATATAAGAAAAAGGATTTTTTTTTTAGCAAATTCACTCATGTTCGTATATTAGGATAATTCAAAATTACTCAGAATTTGAACTCTAAAATAAAAATTTCGCATATAGAATTATCACACTCATCTTGATGAATAATATATAAATTATAAGAAACCACCCGATGGCGCCGATAGAACGACACAATGATGTGAGTGCAAAAGAGAGGTATACAAGGAATGGTTGCAAAGAAGTAAAAATGTTCACAGGGGCTTTAAAGGCTTTTCAATGCTATAACCGCCTAGTTATGGCACAAAAGAAGCATTTAAATGATATTTTAATTGATAGAATTATCGGCCGTCTGGAATGTGACCGTACTCATAAACTTGGAATCGTCCAGAGTGTCATCTCCAGGCTTTGGTACCAGTTCCAAGGTGATGATAATGTAAATAGACATTACAGTACTGATCGATACTGAGTTACAACGCCGAATATTTGTCAGTTATTTACATTTGGCAGTATTTGGCAGTTACTACCCAAAGACATACACAGCATAAGACTTGTCAGACCATAAGCCACATTAGTCTATATGCTCGTAGGGCCTGTCAGATGTGTTCCACTTACCGCAACTCACTGTTGTTTTCGGATGGCCTGAAGTAGAGAGCATGCATTGTGGACACCGCAGCAGTGTGATGTTTTCCGACGGGTTCAGGATTAGTTTTCAGTTTGCTGCTGGTCGGCCTTTCGTATGCAGAGGGCCAGGTATCCATTACCACCAATAAAACACCATTGAACGACACTATTACGGTGGCACCGGATTGCTAGTTTGGGAAGGAATTATTCTGGGCACCAGAACTAACCTGCATGTTCAAAATGTAACCATGACAGGCCACATTTATCGGGATTTCTTTCAATAGCAAAATGTACACTTGTTTCGGTGTGCCATGAGTGCAGGACTTCTGCTTATGTATGAAAACGCACTTCCTAACATTGCAAACATTGTAGACGAATATCTTCAATCGTAGGATATTTCCCGTATGGACTGGCCAGCATTTTCAAATGACTTTAATCCATTAGCGCATGTGTGGGATATACTTGGCTGACGATTGCAGTCCGTCAACTCCCTCCCACGTGTCTCCCGGAATTTCAGAGAGCATTGCTTGAAGAGAGTTGAAATATTTCCAAAGATCAGAACGATAATTTGATACTCAGTAGGCTTAGGGGTTGTACAGCTTGTGTTGCATCGTCTTGGGGGAGGGCATTCTATCTATTAACCCTCATACCAACCATGTTATATTGGTTTTTGTAGATAGGTTTTTTAATTTGCTTCAGACATATAGCATATTTTTTGCCCTTTACCTTTTGTTTAATAAACAGACTTTACAAATAAGTCACATTTGTTTCGCTTCTGTCTCTTTTTTGCCTGAACTTACATTATCCTTAATTTATTGACAAGAGTGTCCAATATCATATTTACAAATATTTAAACTTTTTACAGAATACATACTTAACTGCTAAAGATAAATTTTGGAGAAAAATTAAATGTTCAAATTGATTTAATGAAATTTTTAGCTATTTAAAAATATGACTAAAAACTACAAATAATATTAAAATATATAATAGTATTTACGATATTATATATTATTATTTTATGAATAATATTTAAGATATTATATATTATTAAAGGAATGGAAACATGTTTTTTAAAATTTAAAATATAATTTTAAGAAATGTAAGCAAAATAGAACTGTATTAGATTTTATTTAAAACATAATTTTGCTACTTTTAATTTAAAATAATTACAACACATAGATACATATTTCGTTTTCCTGTATTTAACTTTTTGGTAATTAATGAGCAAAACATAAAACTTTGAAAACTCTGCATGTGTCTAATAATTATTTACTTTAAAGTAATTCAAATGGTTTTGAAGAATTAAAGTAAACAAATGGATAATCAGAAAAAAAATTAAATAATGCTTCTATGTATAACTGCAAAATGTTAGAAAAATTGTGGAAAATAATCCAGTCATTTAGGACAATTATAGTTTCAAGTATTTAGATTAAATAAATAAATTTTAATAATTCAATTTCATCTAGAGGATAAATGAATTTAAGTAGTTTTACAACGAAAAAAGTTAGAGAAAAACATTCCTTTCCTGTAACAAAGAGTATTCATAGTAAATATTAAAACTGTTTATTTTATGAATTATATATTTTAGAAATTTTGCAAGATACGTTGAGATTGTTAATCAATTTATATACAAACAATTTCATTTCTTATTGAAAATCCAATTTTCTTATACATTTTCAAAAATAATTTTGTTTTATTTGTATAATCTTTTTAATCTTTTTTTATTCATTTTCCATTGAAGAGACAATGCAATTCATTTCTTATAATGTGTGCTCAGTTATCATAAAAATATTTAGTTATAAAAAATAATAATAAAACAAATTTATCACAAAAATTCTTTATTTTAATTCTCATTTAAATAAATTTGGTGCATTTTAACTTAAGTTTTATTATACATACTTGCTTTCATTTCACACTTTATTTTGCAAGAAATTTTTCCTCTAAGCTTAAAATATCTTAACACAATATGGCTTATAATGTTTTGAACTTTAGTTCATTAGTTTAGTAAAATTAGGATGTGGGAATAAAACATGTTAAGTCACGTTTTCAGAAATATATTACACGCAAGTATTATTGGAAGAAACGTGACTTCGTCCATGTAAAATAACTAATGAACCAAGTCTCGAAACAATTTATCGCTGAACTCGATAACAATCAAACTGTTAATACTGTAGCGTGACTTGCTAAGGGCACAAAAACACTGCTGCGTAAAAAGCCAAATCTGCGTTAGGAATAGAAGAACAAGTTTAGCTGTCTGAAAAAATTATTTTCTTTTATATATATATATACATATTATATATATATATATATATATATATATATATATATATATATATATATATATATATATATATATATATATATATATATATATATATATATATATATATTAATTTTAAATAGTAAAGTTTAGTTAAATATTAGACTCGAAATTTTGATTTTTTTATAATTTACTTAATACAATCTTAAATCAATAACGAAAGATTGGGATATCTGCAAATAAAATAATAAAATTCAAAATTTGTGTTCTTTTGGAATAACTTTTAAGTGCGCTAAAATTTATAGTTTATATGAAAGTGGCTTAGAACGATATAAATACATATATATATATATATATATAAAGTGTAAGTTTTATTGTTATTTTTTAACATAGTGAAAATCTTATCAACAATCTTGTTTTTTTTTTTTTTAACTTATTATGTTAAAAAAAAAAACAAACTTATTTGTTCTAGTTTTTGTTTAGATAATGTTGTTGTTTAGATAATTCATTTTTCTTTTCATTTATAAATTTTTACTTTTTTTATCAATAATATTTTTTCCGTTATAAGCCCGTTTACAATATTAACATGTCATTTCAAATAGCATTTATTTATCCTCGAGTTACACGATAAATTGTTTCAACACATAGTAAATTAGCTATTTTTATAATCATTATATATCTGTACATTTGAACAAGAATAGCATATGTGTTATAGTACGCAAAATTGTATAATGTAAGCAATCTTTTTCCGACAGACGTGAAAATATATTTATAGTAATTAGCAATCAAAATAATGAATCAGTATAACAATTACATGTGTCCAGATAAATGAATGACTTTTCATAAACTCTGAATATTAATAAAAGGGACTTTTTTTTCACAAATATATAAATTTCATATAATGATATTTGCATTTTATGATAGTGAAAATTTTTTGATATTGAATTAAAAACTATTTTTTTTGTTTTAATCGTTGTTTTTTAATTGCAAGATATTTTGTTATTAAGTAATCAAGACTCTATTAAATCATTATATTTAAAAGAACCTTTTGAATGTTAAATATTTGTTAAATTATCAGTGCAATTTATGAAACATAAAAAATTATATATATATATATATATATATATATATATATATATATATATATATATATATATATATATATATATATTTCTGTATATTATAATTCATAATTTAGAATCAGTCTGCAGCAAAGTGTTAAAGCAATGAATGCAAGACCCAGAGTCATTTCAAATAGCATTTATTTAAAGAAAAGAAGAAATAAAGTTAAATTGTCCAACTGTAACGTAGATGTGACCTTTATCATGGTTAGCAGCCATCTACAGCGTCTATTATAGCCAAACATTCTATTTCTGTTGCAGAATAATTTTTACTATAATTCCGAAGTATATGAGAATGATATCACTTTGGTTGAAAATGTGTCCATCAGGGTGTGATTTGTTAAGAATTATTCTTACAGCTTTTTTATATGCATCAAAAAATGTATGACATGGACATATTGGGTTATATAAGGTTAAAATAGGTTTTGGAATTAAAATAACTTTTAAAATTTTAAATGAATTTTCCTATTAATCTGAACAACTAAATGACATTTTTTTAAGCAATTTGTTATGTGGATTTCAAATCTTTGAATAATTTGGAATAAAATTATTGTAAACATTAACGGAAGAAAATAACCTTGTTAGTTTATCAACCAATTTATTTTGATTTAATTTTTGATAATTTCAATATTATTATTATTATAATTCGGTTGATTTTTGCTTAATTCCATGTCGTAACAAGGGAAGTAATTTTACTTTGGGAAATTCGAAACTTAGTTAATTTAAATTTTAATTTTTATTTTTCACAAATATCAAAAAATGTTTAAATTCCTTTTGTAAGGTTGTGATAAGCTATTTATATCATCAAAATAGCTGAAAGCTAATTCAGTTTTTTATTTGTTAAGAATTTGCCATGTGTCTCTTTGAAGAATTACTGGAGAATTACGCAAGAAATGATATTCTTGCCCACTGATATAAGCCAAAGTTTGAAGTAAATGCTAATATGTCAGTGCCTTTTTTCTTTAATTGTGATATGCCAGTATGAATCTAAATCCTGAATGGAAAAATTTTATCTCTGTTTCCAAAACAGAATCTACTCTGGAAAAAGACTCCGAATCTAATTTAGTTATTTGATCCAATTTACAAAAGTATATGCAAAATCTAGTTTTAGAGGATTCCTCTTTCTTAGAAGCTAAACTTATTGGTGATACATAAGGATAGCAAGAAGGTTTAATGAATCCAGCTTCTAAACGTTCATCAATATATTTTTTAATTTCTTGGTTATCCTTAAAAGAATTATGGTTTTATCTCATTGAAAGAGATAACTCTGTAGTTCATATTACTATAAATGGTTCAATATTTTTACAACTTACATCATGTATATTATTAGAAAATATATATGATTATAATTCAATAATAAATTTCTAAATTTGCATTTTAAGATATCATATCAACATTTTAAAAAATATTAACAATAGGATTATTATCATATCTTATCAATTTAATTAATAAAGATTTAACAATTATATTTCTATTACTAATATTAATGTTATTTTGATATACTTTAATTTTAAAATCTAAATTTAAATTAAAATGTGAAACACTTTCAGAATTTGAAATTTAATAATAAAGTTGGAATTATATATAAGAATTCGATACCTGAAATTTTTCCCATTTCAAAATCCAAAAATACACCACAATTAACAGGAATATTACCTACTAAAGCAAATGTGTTGGGATTTGTATTTACCAAATTGTTTTTATTTGAAATCCTTAAATACATTGTTCGTAAATTTAAAATTATATTTGATCCAGTATCAATGATACTGAGAAAGATTTTATTGCAATTGTAGATAAAAGACCGTAGTTCAATCTTCTTATTAATAGTTTACTCGTTACATTGATTGGGAAATTATTTCCAGAATGAAAACTTTCTTGACATTGGTAACGACCCTATGAAGCAGAGGAACTTCTGGGTTAAGAAATTTAATACATTTTAAAAATCAGAGCATTTGATAGATAAAGATTTTTGAAAGTTTGATGATTCGTTTTTTAAAGCTGGTTGATCACACATTTAGTTAATTGGTTGAAGCTAATAAGTTTAATACAGTTTCGAATACAAAAATTTAAAGATAAATAATTTGTTAAAGGTTTGGCTTCTTTTTCTCCTTCAACTTAGTTTCATCTGCGTGAACTTCACATAATATGAAAACACTTTTGGTGACTAATGACTATGACTCATAAAAAATAGGACGCTTCAAATCTTCATGGGTATGAATAGGTTCCTTTTGATATGACACTGGACTGGGTATAGCTTATTTTGTACTATATTAGTGTTTGATGCTTCATCTATTGCTGAGATCTATTGGAGAGGTAAAAATTACACCTTGAACCACACCACATTAAAGTGTAGGATGGGAGAACTAGTATAACCTAGTGTGACCTCTAAAAAGCTCAAAATTTTCTTTTTCGGTAATCTAAGAGGAAAAGCTGCGCTGCTTTCTCGAAATCCTTTCGGGCTCAGTACAAGTCATGATCCTGTCGACTATTTATTATATTAGATTATTTATCAATGCAATAATTCATAATTTAGGAGAAGAGTGCAGCAGAGAATTAAGGCAGTGAAAGCAAGACACAGATACATTCAAAATAGTATTTATTTAAAGAAAGGATGAAGTAAATTTAAATTATCCATCTGTAATATATGTGTGACAATTATAACATTTGGGTTTATATACGGAACGCAACAGGGTAATTAATTGTGTAAGATAGATCTCAGTAAATTCACGGGCACCTGTGTTTTGGGACTTCAGCTTCAGTAAGGAGATGAGATAAAATAAGGGATACTTAACATCTTTAGAATTTTTAGAATTGTATTAAATAGGTTACATTAGCAAAGATTTGCCTTTAAAAACATTCTGCAAGGACAAAGAAAAGTGATAGTGGGAGGATGATAAGCACGCAGAATATGATGTACGAAACATAATTTTCCAATCTATATGAGCAGTATTGTGACAAATTATTTTCTTGCCTCCTTTCTTATACTTCTCTTTCCTGGCACGTTAAAGGCCTCTTTTTTTGACTGTCTCTTTTCAATATCTAGCTACTGGCAGCACATTTCTAAATTGAGCTTTACGTTCAATTTTTAAGGCTCATATTGAATGGATCTTCAAACATGTTTTCTAAAATATGCATAGTATGAGTAATATTATATGAGGAGTAAAAATTATCTGAGAACAGTAAAAGTTATACAATGTAACATAATGAAAGGAAACAAAATGCCCTTTGATCTTAAAGAGTTAAGTTTTTAAACATGAATAAAACAATTTAAAATTATATATCACTTTTGACATCTAATCAATAAAGATGGTTAATATTATGAAATAAAAAAATAAATTTTCAAAGGAAAACATAAAATGTATGATTTGATTCTTAGCAAGAATCAAATATAAAATCACAAACGATTATCATAAAATGGGCATCACAAATACAAATTCAATCCCGCTCTTAATCTTTGTATATTTCCTGAATTTAAAATTATGTAATTTTCATACATTTTCAAAGTAACACACAATATTTATTCTAAGAAAATACAACAATTCTCTCAACAAGAAAAAAATCAAAAATCTATAAAACGTAAGTACATTTCAAAACAAAGGTATTGAATCGAAAGTAATAAACAAATGCTCAAAATAAAATTGTTCAAAATAATTTTACGAGTTATTAAATGCATTTCAGCTCTATTGCCATTTGTCTGACTTCATAAATTTCAAATAGAAATGAATCAATCTAGTAAATAAATATTTTATCCTTCAAGAACACAGTTTATTTCCCTTAAATGAAAGTTGTAGCTTCTTTTCTCTCAGTATATATATATGTAGTATATATATATATATATATATATATATATATATATATATATATATATATATATATATATATATATATATATATATATATATATATATACTTTAAATTTATTTGTATATAAATTGAAGTAAAACGACCTGAGTAAGTGGTACATTAAAAATGTAAAATTACTATTTTAGGATTTAAAACACAATACCGGTTTAATTTGAGAATATCGAGTTCAAAGCAACTAATTAAATTGACTAAATAGTTGCAGAGTAAGCGGAAAACAGGAGCATTTCCTATGTCAGTTTCCAATTCATTCTAAGCTCCGACAAAAAGAGAACAATATTAACAAATCCACAGTCAACGGATGAACTGGATACTATTCCTTCCGAAATCTAATCCACGGAGGCAATATCCTCTGACATATCCCCTTGAGAGTAAGGTAAAAAAGGAGGCTGGTCAGAATATACGCAAATCTGAACAGAGAAGGATGAAAGAAATAAGAAAGAAAAAAAAAGATTGGATGGAGGGAGAAGATGGGAAGAGATAGATATGAAAAAAAGATACTGACATTCTATTGACTTAATGACGCAGAAAGAATGGCCATTAGGTAAAGAAACTGCATCTAAAAAGACTAGGGGTTGTTGGCGTGGAAGCCACAAGATGGTAAGCATGGGGCAAATATATTTTGTTTACGTGAGAACTAGAATACTAGATTTATTATCTCTTAACATAAGCTTATACAGGAGTAAGTAATCAAAAGAAACAAACTATTAAGTCAACATTGAGATGATGACAAATATTGGTATTGCTATATGAAGAAATTAATTACCTTTGTATTTATAATATAATGAATTTATAATATATATATATATATATATATATATATATATATATATATATAGATAGATAGATAGATAGATAGATAGATACATAATTCAGGAGCAAAATTTGCTATTTATTAAATGGTATACGGGACATTACTAATCTGTGTTTTTCTAGTATGAAATAAACACAATATAACGAATTGCACTTTCATGTAATCGATTTAAGTCAAATACTATTTTAATGGTACATCTCTACAATATATATATATATATATATATATATATATATATATATATATATATATTAACTATATAAAAAAAGAATATTAAGTGGACATTGTATATGATAAAACTTATAGCATTTGGAAATTAATAGTTTCTTAACTGTAAACTTTTTACCGAGGTATCTCATAAGAAGATACTTCGAAGGAATTTAAGTTGCACTTGACAAAAGTAAAATATAAGACAATTCTTTTTTTTTGTTTTAATGTAGTTACATAATATTTTTTCTAAACAAATGAACATCTCAATTACATTAAAAGTTAATATTTATTACTTTTAAAATTTACACCAAATTAAATAAGCAATCTTCTAGGATAATTATGATAATTTCTTGTTGTTTGTATACAGTATTTTACAGAAATGGTGCTTTTGTTAATGGAAAATAAGTTACACAATCTTTCTTAAGATATCCAATGAATCCTTATCATGCTGGGTAAATCAAACAGCAAAAAATTATTCTCTTAAAGATTTAAAAGATGAGATATTTTTTTACAACCCGTTTATTTTTTTTCTTACGCTCACTACTTTTATCCGTTATTCTTTCTGAGTGTAAGACCCTTCTGCAGACAGATCAAAGTGAAATCGTAACAGAAAAGAACCCTTGAGATTGGAAGAAGAGGAAATAACTTCCTGCTCTGAGTGCTTAAAGGTAAAAGATGAGGATCGATATCAGTTCCATGTAAACAAGGAAAAAAAACGAAAACTTTTCCTCGAGGTACCTATTATGTGGTTATTCCCTGAAGCAACAAAGTGTCTACGAAGTTTTAATAGCAAAAATAAATTTCATAAGATATTTAAGCAATTTTTGTTTACTTTATACGATGCCAACCTGGTTGTTCGCCGTGGGGAATACTTTATAACTTTCAATGTATTCATATGTACAAATACTAAAAACATCTGACCAACAAATATTAATCAAGACGTATAAATTTTATCGATTATTGTGATACTTTTTACATTTGTATTAAGTAAAATTATTTTAAGATAAAGATGTATATTTAAATATAATTGCTGTTAGATGTGTTGCAAACAAAAATTTTTAACCTTAACTAAAATATTTTGTTTTTATTAGCAAAATATATTTAACATAGTTATTAACATTTACACTATAATCGATGAAGCATTGTATAGCATCCAAGAATTTTAGCATGAAAAATGGAAGAAATTACATTTTAAAATCTTGCTATAACACTTACTATAATATTGCTATGTTATAACAAGATTTCAAAAAGTAATTTCTTCCCATTTTCCATGCTAAAATTTACGGATGTTATGCAATGGGATATTTGGATATTAAAATATATATTATAAATATAAATGTTTATTATCCAATAATTTTCCAAGAATATAATTAAATCCTTCTTCAACTAATATTTATTAAATTTTAGCAAATAAATATGTCTCAATTTGTTGCATTTACCAATTTCAGTGTCATGAGTAATTTAATGCAAAAATGTGTTGTTAAAATTTATATGTATTCAGACATACTTCCAGGAATATCTCCTATGAAAAAAAACAAATAACAAACATTATACAAAATTAATCTAATAAATGATTAAAAAATTAAAGTTTTAATAAATTCAGAAGTATTTATTATAAAATTTCAGTATTCAGAATAAGTATCTGTGATAGTATTAATATCTCTTAGAAGTTTGGGCAATGAACAGAATATGGATTGTACAGATACAACTTTCGCATGCAATTTAACACGATGTCATAATTACTCCATCATAATGACTAATATATGATGATGAACCAACAATATTGATTTGATTATATTAAACTTTTTCTGGAAATTGTTCGTGATATTCAGACGTGTTGGATGAGTGTTTGTCAAAATAACACAGGGTCATTACCAAAGAAGATCCTTTTGAAAAAAGAAATTCGTAATGTTCATATGAATGGTAGGTGAAAAAAATAAATAAAATGTAAGGTCTTTTCTTCAAAATAACGTCAGAAAAAGTAATAATTGCTGATAATAAGAATCTAATGGCAAACTATATAATCCCTCCATTTGACGGACTTGCATGACGATATTACTTGCGTGCTGGCAGAGAATTCTCTACAATGACAGCAAACACAAATACAATTTTCGGGATGCTGTAAGTAGATCCGGGATTCACTTAAAATATGTAGGACATTTATACCTACGTTTAGTTTATCTATTCGATAAATCATGAAAATTTTCTTATCTGTGAGGTAAAATCAAACGCAGTCGAAACCATGGTTTCTGAGCTGAAATGCCAAAATGCTACAAAAGTAGCAGAACGTTCTGGGAATATCTTGTTTTCTAGTAAACCGCTACATTTCTTTACTCAGGGATTATGTTGCAGATGAAAGATTCTATAGATATTTACGTATAATGTGTTTTTCGTTTCAGGAGTTAATTATAGTGGGACACTTAAATTAAGGATTAGACTCTCAGAACGATCCTGAAACCATGTGCTACTTTTTATCTCTCTGTGGACAATCCTTATAAATCGGTAGAGGTAAAAATAATGCAATGATATGATTTACAAAAAAATATTGCAAATTATAATTCTAACACTATTATTATCAAATTTTTACTGGTAAACATTTTGTTTTCTTTTATGAAGCAGAAGAACAATTAGTCACCTGGCCACAACGTTTTAGTGAACAATGCTTGCAAGAAAAATTCTCAAAGTTAGTCCTTTGATTATCACACCATCTAAACTTTAATTAAATAGAATTTTTTCTTTCGATACATTAGTTTTAATAACTAGTGATTTTTACAAATATCAACTTCATGAAAATTTTAATCAGGATAGATTTCATAACTTAAACAAAGCAAAGATAGTTGTAGAATTAACTAGACCTTGGTGATATAATAAAAAATAAGATAAATTTATTTAGGGGCACACCATTAGATGAGAATGCATTTATAATAATCTGCATTGAAAGAAAAACCAATCCTTCATGAAAATAATCTTTTAAAAACTAGAAAAATAGCCAAAATAATAATAAAATATTAAATGAAATATTAAATAGGCATGAAAATTTTATTTACCATTTCACTTTGTAATCCACTTATTTAGCAATATTACTTTTCCTCTTATTTTATTGAAAGAAAGAGGGAAAAAAATTTTACTTCTTCCTTTATAAAAACATTTTACTTAAGTGTTATTAAAAAGGAATTAACTAAAAATTTAAAATATAAAATTAATTATTCCACTAAAATAAAAAAATTATATTTATAAAAAATAATTGTAATTTTACCTCAGTATATTTCATGTATTTTCAATAACATTTTACTTCTTAAAAGATTTTGAAATGGAAAATATCATTTAAGTGGTTAAGTATTCAATAATAAAATGAAAAACATTATTTTTTATTATAGAACCACTCAAATTATAATATTTATTTCAAAAAATTTGAACTAATCTTATATTTAATTATATTTATATCGAATGTGTACATTAATATTTAATTACAGTTTCAACTATAAAACCTTAATTTCATTTACATTATTTCGCAGTATAAATTTATTATAAATGTTTGTGATCTTATTAATTAAAATAATTGCTATTGTGTAATAAAAAGCATAATAAAGAAAGATTTGAAAAATATGATGCTTTTGTTGCTGATATTTATGATAATAAATACCCTTATTTAAGAGAAAATATTTTCTACTTTGGAAAATAAAGGATGTCTGGTATACTTAAGTATTTTATAATTACTTCCATTAAATATTTTTGAACCTTGAACACGAATACAATACTTTTATTGTCAAATTATCATATTTAAATAAAAGTTAAGTTTTTTTTCTTAAACTTTATAAAAATTTGTTTAACATTTTTTCAAAAATAAATATTTATCATCATATTCTAGTATGTAATCTCTTAAGTTCCAAAATATTTTTCTCTAATGATTTCTGATCACAGAATCTTATAAATATAATTACTAAATATTACATAACGACATTTAAAAATAATTTCCATAAAATCTATTGATTTTACTCTTTGTCTTAACAAATAATAATAAATATTAAATTTAACAAATATAATAATTTGTCTTAACAATGGCAAAATTTTCTGGTGAAAAATTTCGAATAAGAGATATTTTCTCATGTTAATAATTAATGAAGGTGAAAGATTACAGCCATTTAGAAATGCAAATGTGTTTTGTCTTATGCACTTGGAAAGGAATTGTTTGAAAATATTTTAAGGAAGTATCATTTCATTTAAAACACACTATTCCTAATATTGTCTAGCAATTTGTGATTATTTGAGGCCTGATTAATATAGGTGAATTTTAAATTTCTCTATCATCACTTGACTATAATAGTCGGAATTGTAAAAAAGTATCTTCACAACTTCCAATAAGGGTAATATTGTATTGTTATATTCCTTTCTGCAGAAATGTGGCATTAACACCATTTAAGATATCAATATCAATTGTGAATTTGAAGGTAAAAATATATAATTTAAAACTATTGTGGTTCTTTATGAAATTTAGGTATTTCTCATATTAAATAAAATACAGTTCAAATAATTACCATATTCCTAATCAGATATTCAATTGAGTAATATTTAATATTTATTAAATTGAAATATATAACTGCTAAATTGAAAATTTACTTAAAACTAATCTCTGAATCAATATTCTAAAATATATTCCACATTAAAATTAAATTACATTTTCAGTAAAGAAAGAAATTTTTACATTTGAAAGTAGATATAAACAAATAGAATCAGTTTGATGATTTCTACAGATAGTATAATTTAAGATCTTAAAATAAACTAAACGTTACATAAATACCTGCAGAGTATTTATCATAATTTTAATTATTATTTAGACAATAAATAGCAGTAGTGGAGGTGAATAATTTCAAAACATATAATTAAATTCATGGTGTGTTTACACTATACGATTGCAAATAAAATTTTTAATTAAATAATAATCAAAATATTTTCATTAAAATTTAAACTGTTCACATTAAAAACAAGCTGTCACACAGTAAATTCGGCTGCATGTTTATGAAGTAATAAATTAAAAATCAAGAATTCAAAGAAATACAAAATAGATAAGAGGATCAAGAAATTACGGCAAAGCTATTTTATTATTTAAAAATATCTTCATCAATATTAAAAATATCTTGCATCATGATTTTTTATGAATTACTCAGCCAGAATGAGTAATTTAACTATCATTTCAAAAAATGATAGTTTGTAGAGTTTTGCAAAATGAAAAGTATAAACTTATTAACATAAAATTTATTAACATTTAAAACACAACTTTTTCAATATTGAAAATGTCCTGCATCATGATTCGTAAGAATTACTCAGTCAGAATGACTAATTTAATTATCATTTTAAAAAATGATAATTTGTAGAGTTTTGCAAAATAAAAATGATAAACTGATTAACATAAAATTTATTCACATTTAAAGCACAATTTTATCAATTTTGAAAATGTCTTGCATCATGATTTTTTAAGAATTACTTAGCCAGAACGAGTAATTTAATTATCATTTTAAAAAATGATAATTTGTAGAGATATCCAAAATGAAAAGGATAAACTTTTTAACCTAAAATTTATTAACATAGTTCTAATATGCATTCAAATTAATAGTTTTTTAGAATTCAGATGAAGGTAAAGTACAATATTTTGGTTAAAAAAATTGAATGAATACAATTGATAATAAATTGATTGTTCATTAAATAAATATAAATTACGGCGAAATTTATTAATTAAAATAAAATGCTATACTTTCTAATTAAAATTAATAATTTAAATTTTATAAAGTTTTATGTTGTCAAAATAGAGAGTTATATTTATGTTGTTTCTTACTGAAAAATAATCTCGGTGAAACATTCTGGAACATATTCTTCCTAGAATATTTTAATTAATCCGGGAACAGCAAAGCTTTTCGATTGAAAATGCAGTCTTCGGAGAATTAACAAACAATTAACCACTAATTATCTATTCAATTCTCCTTTGTATTTATACAAGCTGAAATTATTTCTTAAGTTATTCTCTCCTTTAAAATTGCTAAAATCCATTGGGAAATATAAAACTTCTCAGTTTGTTTTTGATAATTATTAATAAATCACTGATCAGGTTTATCAAAAGTTTTGAAAAAAAAAAAAAAACACTTTCCAGTTATTTTTACGAAAATCAATACGATTTTTACTTTGTTTTGAATGAGGAAAATTCAATTTTGAAAATTCATTTATTGAATAAAAGTTTATTAATTTCTATTATGCTCTACATTTATCTTGATTATTTACTTTGTCTAACCATGAGAGAAAATATGTGTTTTAATAATTGCAGTAAATTCTTAATTAAGTACACTCAAATGAATAAAATATATTAATTGTTTAAATTTATATCTCATAGTTGTATTAGTTTTTTGTATGTATTTTATAACATATGCAAATTATGTTTAATCATCATTCAAAAATTTATATGATAAAACAGAAAAGTAAATGCACATATTTAAAAGAAGGTATCTGATTATAAATTTTGAAATAGTTTCATTTTCATTAGATATACAGTAGAAAAATTAAAACGTTTATAAATTCCTCATATAATAATGTATTGTCATATTTTGTAAGTCATAAACTCATATCAAAACAATCACATTCTTTATTCTTGTATGTATTTTTGATTAATTGGAAATCATTATTATTTTTAAAATAGCTTGATTAAGTTTTGCTAGAATTTGGGAAAATGTAAGATCTTCATTCATATGTTTATATGTTTAATGCATACTTTTGTTATTTTCCGCTTATTAAATGTAAGCACAAGTTGAATTTTTTTTTTTACTTTTAACCGTTCTTTCAAGTATTTCATTTAATCATATATATATATATATATATATATATATATATATATATATATATATATATATATATATATATATATATATATATATATATATATATATATATATATATATATATATATATATATATATGAGGCGAGATTGCGTAGTGGTAACACTTTCAGGCAAAAGCCTCGAATCTGGGTCGTCAGGCCAATCTGTAAGTGCCTCTTACCATCCTTTTAAAGGGTAAATAATGCTGGGAAACAAAATACATGTTAACTAAACTGCATTTTACTTGCATCGAATACAGGTCCTTATACTGCTATCATAAGTATGGTTTAAAAGTGCATCTCGTGATGACTGAAATAAAAGAATTTGAAAAGAGAGAGAGTTTTTTACAGTTAGAAAAAGGAATTTATTATTGTTTATTTTTTGGGAGTTTGCAGAGAGTTTGATTCGAAGATTGCAAACCTCAACGAGTACTCAAAAGCCACCCATCCGAAGGCTTATAAAAGTTGGAAGCAAAAACCACAGTCCTATTCTAGAAGTCGTAACAATGATTTTAAACTGTTTTTCAAGAATGAAATCAGTGAAATTTTACAGCGAAACAGCCTCTCCATCTCATTTTCAAATGTTAGAAACAATCGAACATAGCTCTTCTCAACACATTTCAGTTTCCACCATACGCAGAAAATCGTAGAGGATAATTTTGTTCTGTTGGATACCTGTGAGCAACCATTCATTCCGCTTGAAATTCAAAAATTCGTGTTTAGTATTTTCCAGAAAGAAGACATATTTATTATAAGGGCTGTGAATCTGAGATAATGTAGTCATACAAACTATGTTCCATCTCATTTTATGCTAATTGAAGG
Organism: Latrodectus elegans; assembly: GCA_030067965.1. Lineage (NCBI taxonomy): Eukaryota > Metazoa > Arthropoda > Arachnida > Araneae > Theridiidae > Latrodectus > Latrodectus elegans. The sequence continues at coordinate 42,509,512 of CM057816.1, read as the reverse complement.
CATCAAATTTGGTGAAAATTAAATGCAGACATAAATTAATTTTGCCAAGTTCTATGTTCAAAGATCTTGTAATAGTAAAGTAGTTATTTTCTGTTCTTGGAAGTCAAGAAACAAATTTTGTCATATCTAAATATATTTAAAGATCAAATAAATGCATAAATGATCTATTTTGTTCTAATGGTGACAAATTTTAAATGGAGGATACAAATTTTAAATGAGTGATAGAAGTGTTCAAAATTGGTTTGTTCTACATCTGAAACATTTTATAAATTCCAAGGACACCAATGTCTGAACTTTTACTCCATGGAAAATTTGTAGTACATACTAGAAAGATACATCCAATAGCGTCATCCTCTTTGATCTAATTTACAATATCCTAAAAAAAGTCTACTTTATGTTATCTTCTGAACATAAATGCATTAAGTTATCTGGATGGCAAGGCAGTAAATGTTATTTTCAATGCTCATGAACTAAATTATTCTATCCTATTTTCAAAAAAATTATCGATCTTGTGTGACTAATAATATTTTTGTGACTATTTATGTATATTACTTTTCACGGACTGATATAATATTAAACTATGCAACCACATGTTGTATTTCATTTAAGTTATCAAATCTTCTTCACATTAATTTTTTTATGGTTTGTTTCTCAAATAAACTAATATAACTAAACTTTATAGTAATCACTGAATTTATATCAAGATATGTCATATATTCTTACCTATTATTAAATATTATATTATTTAAATATTTCTTATTTGTTTACTAACTTGATCGTAACTTTTGATATTTTTGCTCTGAAAACGTTAAGAAGTTAATTTCTCAAATCCTTTCTCAAGTACTTTTCGCTTTAATTTTGCACTTATTAAAAAATTGTTCATTTAAGAAACTTACTTGCAGAATGATTTCATATAGAAACATAAAATTAAATTTAGTTCATTATCAAACTCTCATAAAATTATATATTATTTCCAATATCATGAAAATTAATTCGCTATGCAGTACTGATTAATAAAAATAATATATCATTTAAAAATTGCTCTTCACTTTTTTTTTTGAGAACAAATTTTACCAGTAAAATACTGCATATATAAAGTGACATATTGTTTTATTTATAAAATATATAGGAAAATAAATAATTTTCAAATATAAATGTACCTAATACAGACATTGTTAGAATTCGTCACCATAAATCTAGCACGTCACTGAATATTCAAATTAAGGTTATGAAAATGTGACATTTAAAAAAAAAATGGGAGAAATGTCTTGTTCTACCCAATAAGGCTATTCAGCACTTTTACTCCCAAGAAAGGCAGTTATATTGCCAATGTCAGCAAAAACAGTTACTTAAGCCCTTTTGGAGAAGCACCTGTCGGGCGCTTAAGTCCTCAGTTATTTTCCTAAGATATCGAGGAAGTATTCTAATGTAAAGAAAAAGATATAGATTTGGAAAAAGAATGTGCTGATGCTTTGGAGTGTGCAATTCTGTGAGAAGTCCTGGTTATATAAAATTTTAAAATTCATTCATATTACTTAGGGAAATAATTGTAACTGGAAAAGTATATTTCTAGAGTAAATAATGTCAAGCCAGAAAAGTCCTTTTACAATATATCAACAAAATGTTTATCCTATTTATTTAGATCAACAAAAAATATTCTCAGAATAAATTTATTTTGTGACAAGATGAGATAGCTTAAAGCTTTTTGAAAATTTTATATACGAATTTTAAATAATTTTTTAAAGCCATACTTAAAATATGCATGTTATTATGTTTATATACTATTGATGTTTCTCTTACATGTGACTGATGGTAGTGAGTTACTATCGAATGTCTTAAAGGCATGAAATATTCTTATTTTTGATTCACAAACTGAAATTTAAAGCATTTCAGCTCATATTATAGTTATGTAATAAAATACTTATATTCTGTAAGTTTCAATTCAAACTGTATTAAAAAATTAAATATATTTGCATAACATTTAATTAAAAACCTATCTATTTCATATAAATTATTATTACAATTGTAGATGAAAATAACTTATTTTTCATGTTTGAGAATCTATATAAAAAATTATTTGCTTTTATTGTGTAGATTTCCATTACCCTTTAACCCTTGCCTCTGCATCGTTTTGATATAAAGTATGTAAGATAATTATAATAACTTAATGATAAATAAGAATTATTGTTTACACTATAGTTTTTAAACCTTTTTCATATTATTTCGTATAATTATCATATAGTATGATATTTTATATTAAAAAATAAATGCAATAAAACAAATCGCTTAATATTGTAGAATGAAGTTAACAATAATAAAATAATGGACAAAGTCATAATTTCAATGTCATATTAGATTTTCTCAGAGTTCTGCATTCTGCATACATAACATTTTTTTTAATGTTTTAATTATATTTGAATAGTTACTTCTGCATTCGAGGGTATTTTAATCTAGCCAATAATAAAATCAAATTTCTTTTGAAAATTTCGGGTAAATTTTATTCTTATTGACGAAACAAAACTGCTTTCCCAATTTTAGCAGATGTTAAAATGTTCAAAATATTGTTTTTAAGAATATAAAAAATATTTTTTGTAATACCCTTTGAAGTATAATCTCTTCGAGTGTTGAATAATACATATTTCTGTAATATAATAATTGGAAGAGTTTATTTTGGTTTCATTTTTTTCTTTTGTGATTTTTATATAAAAATCTACAATAATAGAAATTGCATTGATATTTCATTATTTATTTTCTACAAAACAATTAAATTTTAGTCAATGACTTTATTTCAGTTTTAAATTAAAATACTTTTTAAGCTGTTTATATGAATCTCCATTTAAATAGATTTTTTCATTTATTACAATAACACATATTTATTCTTAAAAAGCTAAAAAAAAAAAAGAAAAATCATAACAATGATTATCTTATACTTTGAAGTTTTGTTTGGAAACTTATTTTAAGGTATTTAAATGTTTTTTTTTTAAAAATTTTGAACGAGTGTGTTAAAATTGGAAATTACTATTTGCTAAATTACTAATTACCATTCCCCTGTAAAGCATGCATTAATAACTTAGTTTTTGTATTAATTATATAACTTAATAATTATCTATTATGAAGGAATTCATTATGAAAAAATTAAAATTCTTTCAAGTGGTTTATATTATTACGTTAGTTACCAAAACTTTACTAAATCATATTTCTACCAACATATACAACAAAAGTGGATATTCACAATGTTTCCCTTTTCAACACGTTTAGGTTATTAATCATATATATTACAAAATGAGAGCTCTTCCACTTGCATATATTAGCCTTAAATATTTGTCACAATTCATAAAAACTAAAATTCATCAAATACTCTTATAAAATCCATTAAATTTGTTTTATACATGTCTTTCTATATTATTCATATATTATAGTAAAGTTTTCATCTAAATTTCAATACAAACGAAATTGTCGAAATGTTTCAATATAATTATTATAAGATTTATAGTGCCATACAAAATAGGGCTTAATAACATGATATCAGTATTTCATTTTTATGATAATATGAAGGAAAAAAAAAGCAAAACAATTTTCCACATACCCCCCTAAGAAAAGTAAGATTGATGTGTTTTCCAAATCAATTTACACTAATATTATCAACAACTTCAATAATGATCATCAACAAACTATTTTTCCTTTTCAATGAAAGTATATAAAATACATTAGAATCCTTACCCCTATTTAATGAAACACTTCAAGTTAAATACACAGAGTACTAGTGGCACTTTATGTATTTAAAATGTAATACGCGTGTTCTTAACTCGGCACTATTCCCAAAACCACTGTATGGTACAAAGCATACTTACCACTATTATAAGTCTTCAGTGCTCATCTACCACATATCGGCCGTATATCAACCGAATAGTACGTTGTTGATATTGTGGTTATTAATAAGTGTGTCTCTCATACAAGGAAATACAATTCTTACACAACCAAGGCATGTTGAGCATCACTTAAAATAAAGAACTCTACTCAGCAAGCAATATTCTTCAAAGATCTGGTACAGATGTAGGAGGTGGATGATGTGCTGCGATTCATCAGACAAAGATGTCTGGTATAAGCTGTATCAGATTCATGTAAGGTGAGAATGCTGGGTAATCTTTAGATATGATATCCTCTGAATGAAGACAAACATTCACAAAGTTCGAAAGGTAAGGAAGGGTGTTGTCATCCATAAGCAATAACAAATGAACATGCTGTTCCAAAATTATGTCTCGATAAACTTCAAATGTCTTAATTCTGATTTGAGCATACAAACCTGTTCTGGATCCCATTTAATGTCTCCTCGTATTTCTGTACCACCATAACGTTGGAGTTTAGTTATGTTGTGCTACTTTGTGATAGTTGATGTTCTCCATATGAACGTTCAACACGGACCAAATTGCAAGCTACACCCCGATCCTTCGGAAAGAATAACACAAACACACTGTGACAATATCTACATTGTATGTTCTCTTTTTCTGGACATTCCCTGACGACAGAGAGTCACCGTGAGCAAAACAAATCCCAAAGATTTTAGAGCATATATACACTGTTGTTATAAAATTATCTGCCGAGTTTGCCTTGAAATGATTGACCAATGATTGACAATAGCTAATAAGACAGGTCCATTGATGTGCTCCGTCTGTTTCATTTGGCTGTACTACCAAATACAAGTATTCATTTGGCGGTGTCACAAGAAGGCCATATTGTAACATCCATTGATATTTTTACCATCTTGAACTGATTGCCACAACCTGGAGATGATACTTTGGGAGATTATAAGTTTCTCTAATAATGCCATCTATGTGCTGCCGTTTTCCAGACAGTCTATAATTCTACCCGTAAATCAACATTCACATGTTTCATCTGTGTCATGCTTATCCAATTGGTACAGACCTGAACGACCCACGGACCGGTTATGAACATATTTATGTCTTTATCCCAGGTTTTTATTTACCTCTCTCTTATACTTCAGTATTTATGACGTATGCTTGACATCAGCCGGTGTTTTCCTGTAATTTTCAATTAGTCTTGACATGTGTGTGAAATTTCTTCACACAGGAGGCAGTTATCCTTTCTCGTTCAAAATCCACGTGATTCTGGATTATCCTTAATTTATGGATATATGTGTTTACTGTCAATAGGCATAAGCCAAAAATAAATTAATTTATAATATAAGTAGAAAAAATTCTTAATAAATCCTAGTAAAATTCTTTTCAATATTTATGGTGTGTCTATTTACATTTCGTAAGTATAAATTCCTTGGAGCTTTTATGTTCATTATGACAACAGCAAGTAATTTATGAGGAATATTGCATTAGTGTGTATTACATATTTTAAATTTTCAATGATTTATGACACTTAAAATAAATAATTCAATGTCTTATGAAGCTTAAAATAAGTATTTTCATGACCATTTATAAGCAAAAAAAATTACTTTTACTTGTTTCCTTTCTTTTAACTAATATAATCTATTTCACTTTTGAAAATAAATAGTTTATAAAATAACATAACTAAGGTAATCTAATTTAACTGAAAAGTATTACATTTATACATAAAAACGTATATATAAAATCAGTTCAATGAATTACATTAATAAATGTAATTATTATATACTTAAACTGATTTAATAATTGTGTTTAATATACTTTTTAATGAACATTTTATTTTATTGTACAAGCAGTAAATTAATTTTTTTTTATTCTTAGATGTCCATTAAAAAAAAGATTTACTTTCAATGCTCTTTAATAGAATAAATGTTCAAAATTGAATTTAAGGATTTTGCGCAATTTTATTGGAATAATTTCTTTTGCAAACAGTGTCTGACAAATAAGGTATATGATGCAAAACGTGACTTGATTCTTATAAGTCAGTATGATAAGTCATGAAAATCCAAATGCTTGCATCACATGATTCGTCCGAATTCCAAGCAAATTTATAAAGACGTGAAAATATAAAATGCTATATTTCTGAATATACCTTCAGTGGATTTCTACTTTAAAGGTAGAAATGTTGTTACAAATAAAATGCATAAAATATTCTCTTATTGCATTAAGTACACTGAAAAAAACAAAAGCATATGAAACTTGTATTTGATTTTCGGATATAAAATATCACGTATAGATTTTTCCTGTTTCTTTAAAATCAGATTTTGTTCTTCGGATTTTATTATTTATAGCATGTTCAAATATGCATCTAAAACTAAACAATGACATGAAAAAATTCACTTCCTAATTTTAACTTTCAAAGCATTTTATCAACGGTTTTTTGAAACTACGACGTTTTAAATAATGAATTTATTTTTAATATTTTTATAAAAATAAGAAAGTTTTAAAACATGCTGTTCTGTCCGAATAATATTATGTTTTTCATTTGTTTGTACAAATATATTATTTTGCACAACGTTTATCACGTTAAGTGTTTATTTCTGTGTTTGATGCATACAAATATAATAAATTTATTGCAAATCTATTAAATAGATATTATAGTAAATTTTTGTTCTTAAACACCATCTCATGCACAATATTGGGCCAAACGAAGTGGTCATGAAAGTTAACAAACTTTAATAATTTTCACAGAAGAAAAATTGTGAAACTTATATATTTAATAAAACATTCTATCAAAAATTTATTTTTAAATCGTATTTAAATTTTAAAACTGACTTAAACTGATAATGAATATATATATATATATATATATATATAACGCTTGTGATGTCATTTGATGCTGAACTGAAACATTTGGATACATGTTTTTAAATGGAAATGCTGAAGACAATAGAATAATTAGCATTAATTTTTATTTTCCCTTTTAGAACATAATATTACAAATATGTTTTTTTAGGGTTTTGCAGTAAATTAATGTGTATCCTTATTATATACATATATATTACTGAAGTTAAGAACTTTTTATATTATATTGCTGTGGTTTATTACAGATTTTGAATAATAATTTGAGATATACTGCGTTTTTACATGAAACTAGCTCTCTTCATATTTTAATATTTAAAAATGACAGTTTTAAAACTTGTAGAAGAAATTGCTGAATTTGATTGAATACTTTTAAAAATGATTTGTAGTTTAAATAGCGAATAAATCCACGTGAATTTACATATAAACTCTCTATTAGGGAAACAATTTAGAAATATTTGTCGGAAATATATACTTTTAATCCAACAAATTTTTCCGAAAAAATCTATGCCAGTCAGATTTCTTACTTAATACTGGTTGATGAATTCAAACTTTATCAAAGTCAGCAATATGTCGGTAAGTATTTTCCTTTTATACGTGACACATCACAAAACAAGAAAACAATTTACGTCTAGGAAAATTACCAAATTTCGGAACAGATGTCTATAATCCTGAATGCTGAATTCAGAGTTTGGTGGGATTTTTTAGAGGAGTTTCTGATGTATCTTGCAACCTGGATTTTTTTATGTAATAGATATAGACTTATAAGAATTAAGCAGAAAATTTTATTTAGGTAATCCTAGTGCTGCTTACATCCTCACGCATGTTACAACATGTTATCTTGGCAGTTCTTCTTCATCGCGCAAAAGATTCAGTAATTTGCATCCTGAATTACACGGCATCTTTATCCGAATTTCTCCACTGAAACCGAAAATATAAGTACTTCCTCGTTGTACCCTTTAACCTTTTAATGTTTCAAAAATCCGAGTATTTGTCGTAGTCTCTAGTAGTCTTTCTTATCTGTTGTTCGAAATTTGTGGTTTGTCTCTATTGATACAAATGTATTTCAGCTATTCACATTTTGAAAAAATAAAAAAATAGAACACATTATTTCTTGTATCACATATAAATGTATTTGTATTCAATTCTTCTATATATATTCAACTTATAATTATCAAAGAATTAGTAAGAAATTTAAAAAAATTTAACAAAAAAGGAAAAATTATATATAAACGAATAAGAAAATTTTATTGAAATATAAAAATCAAGGATTTTTCAGAAACCAATGCAAAGTTAAACAGTTAATTATATTACTCTTTTAAATGTAGTAAATAAATTACTAACTAGTATGTATGACACATCGATATGAAAAATTACCAGTTTCATATTTGGGATTGTCATGTTTATTAATTTTTACCGATGACTTTTCAGTGATGCAAAGCTTTCCATCTTGACATCTTTGAAGACAACTTATGAAAACTGATAAAGAAAAAGCAATTGATAGTCGAAAGCACTTTTGAAATCATTAATATTGTTTTTATTAAAATTATTATAAAAAATAAAAACAAATGATGAAAAAGAACATAAATTTATTTAATTTCATTTTACTTGGTCCAATATAATTATTTGTGCCTGTAAAATGTAATAAAATAATCATTTGATATTATTTCAGTATATTTCTTCAGATTCATTTCAATAAAGAAAATAAATGATTTTCAGTATTTATTTTCTAAGTATTCATTTTTCCAATTTATAAAGATTTATATGATAATCTCATTTATTAATGAAAATTACACAAATATTAATTTTTAACTGAGCGACAATTGTATACCTTAAATTACAGTGCCAAATTAATGGTCTTTAATATGTAATAGTGTTTAATAATTATATTTACTCTGATGTCTAAATATAAAATAGATGAAATTTTTATCTGAAAAAGTAATGAAATTTAAAAAAGGGAATGGTTAACAATTAGTTTTAAAGCAATTTTGTTGACATTATATTAAATAAAAATAATGAAATAAGAATAAAAATTAATATTAATAAAGAATGAAAAACGGTTAAAAATAACAATTTTCATAATGCACTAGAAACTATAAGAATTATAAGCGAATGGGCAGAAAAATCTCTCATTCCATTTTAAGAATGAATTAAAAATGTATTTCCTATAAACACAACTTTCCGTATTACTGTCATTTAAAAAAAGCTTGAAAAGCATGAGACTAGTCTAAAAGTATAAAATCAATTTTTCAAAAATAAAAAAAATCTAATGCTATGAAAACAAAATTCTGGAAATTATTCAGATATTTTTTTCTTAATCATTAAAAACTCTTTATCGCGTTTACAAAACCTATTTCCAAATTAAATTAAATGTACTTATATTAAATCGTAAACAAGCTAAATCCATCATAAGGTTTCTTATATTTTGTTAAATATTGTTGTTGGCTTATCCTCTTTAAATATCTAACATTTATCAAATCAACTCCATTAAATTGTTGACAGTTAGAAAATCAATGATTATCAGGGGATTTGAGGATCAATCCTCCCGGGGAAAGTCCGACACACTCCAGAATATATTCCGGAGAGGCTAGATGGTCACAGCGTTTTTTGCAAGTGGGATAAATTTATATACCACGTTCAAACAATAAACATTTTAGATGTCCACTTGAGAATCTGGCCAAGGTAGTCTGAGATACTTTTTCACATTTTGGTTCCAGAAGAGTTAAAGGAGATGTTCCAGAGTACCATTGGTGTGTTGGTGGAATGAGCCAGATTGAATTAAGCCTAGATTTTTCATTAGAATAAAGTTCATGATATCTAAGTGATGAACCAGTGGGCGTATCTTCCCCACTGCCATCTTTGGCCAATTGATCTGTGGTCTCATTGCCACTAATATTTACATAGTATGGGATCCAATGGTGATGTACAACATGGTCTTGGGATATCATTTTCAATTTTAGCAGAATAGATAGATTTGTTTCATCCTTTATAGAGGACCAGTCACTGAGATGTTGCAGTGCACTACGGCTGTCTGACAAAATCCAAAGTTCTCCAAATCACAGTTGCTGGAAATGATAGCAGCAAGTCCCACCTTAATCGCTATCAAATCACTTCTGAAGACTGGACAAGTGTCAGGATTACTTTGGCTTATCGTAATTTCAGACTGAGGGGCTCTAATATAGACTCCGCTCCCAGTACGGTCTTTTGTACGACTACCATCGATATACATTTGTACTGCATCGCTGGGAATGCAATTAATAATTTCTAGTGCTAATTGTCTAAGGTGATCTCCGATGTGAGCTTACGTTTTAGCGGTAGAGTTCAGATCAAAGATAATCTTGGCATTCCCTCTAAGGGATCAAAACAAAATCTTAAATATTGAGGTTCAACATTGCGCGAAAATACGTTTTGAGCTTCTGCCAGGTAAAAAGGGTGAATTTCTCTGATCTTTGATTATTGTGCCAATTGCGTAAATACATGGAGGTACTATGATGAGAGTCATAGCTATAAATTTTGTTAAAATATTTAACTAAGTTAGCTCTTCTTTTAAAGCGCAATGATTGTAAGTTATCCTCATATAAAGTAATAGCTGACGGGAAGCTATTTCTGAGTTCTAAGATGATACGAGTGGCACCTATTTGTACTCATTCTAACTTCAAGAGATTCGTTTCAGATGCGCAGGAGTAAATCGGATCACCATATTCATTGAATAGTTCCTATAAGCAAAATATAAGTAGTTCTGAGGTAATGTAAGTAGTTCCAGATATATGAGAATGTTAAGGTACTTACAAGTCTTTGAAACTAGATGGTCGATACGCTTGTTACAGTTGAATTCAGGGTAGAGAATAAAACCGAGATATTTATGATATTTTTCATAAGTGAGAGGCTGGAAATTGAAAAAAACGCTGGTTTATATAGTAACATAGTTGTTTATCAGTGGTAAAAAAAGTTACTATTGATTTTGCTGGATTGAAAGTTAGTTTGGGTTCTGTTGCAAACACACACATTGCAAATAAAGCGCAGTGGATTTCCGTTTCAGTGTTCTTTGGATTAGAGCCTAACTTCCAGAATAAATTGTCGTAAGCGAAGACCGCTTTGTCAACAAGTGTTGGTTTCATTTTCTCAGCTCCTGCCAAAAAAAAGAGTGAAGAGAGTATGGCTCAAAACTGATCTATGAGGAACGCCAAGTCCCAGTCTAAAAGCATCTGAAAAGATCTTTTTGAATTTGACTCTGATAGATCTGTGGTGCACAAAGTTGACAATCGAAATAAAAGCATATACCCTAATATTGAATGAGTTGTGTAATTTAGTGATAAAAATGCTTATCTTTCCACAAAGTATCAAAAACCCTGGATAAGTCGAGCAATGACGCCAAGGTATGCCTTGTTGGCTTGAAGTTTTGGGCGTCTCTTATCTTTTGACAGAAGTAAAGGATCTGGTCCATGGTGCTATGGCCTTTTCTATATCCGTATTGTTCGGGTGGTGTTAAGTGATTCATATCCAAAAAGTAAAGAAGTCTAGTAAGAATCATTTTTTCATTAGTTTAAGGGTTGTACTGGTAAGGGCAATCAGTCTTAAATTTCTGGGGAGCCTGTCTCTTTTGCTAGTTTTCTGATGGGGATGATAGTGGCTCTTCTCCAGTAAATAGGTACTTTTCCGCTCAACCAGGAAAGGTATATAATGTCCACTAATCTTTGTGTGCCAATGAGGCCTTGATTTTCCAACATTTCATTGTGTATTCCATCTGGGCCAGGGGACTTGGTCATATCCATGAATGCCATGGCTGAATATAATTTTTGAGAGGAGTACATACGTGACAGTTGGGAAGTAACAACATCTGTACTGCGATAACGATTGATTATATTCTTTGCCTTTTTCTTAACATGTCTGTCTTCATGGGAGAAACTTAGTCTACTGGCATTATGATAAAATAAGGACAGTACATTGGATGTAGATTTATCATCGGGATCATTAACAATACGGAAATATAATTTTTAGAAATCTAAAAAAGATATGGTTGGTTGTTTAATTCTTACTATTAATTAATACTAAATAGAAATTCTGTCGGATTCATCCATAAAATCAGTTCATTACTATTTCAAAATTTAAATTTTTCTCTTTATTCAGATTACTAGCACCCTCTACATTTACACACATTTTATTTTATTAATAAATCTTACTTTCATAATATAATATATGAAATATAACTTATATTTAATACTTTTTTTACAATACTAATTTCGACAGTAATTTTTGAAATATAAAAATTATAAAAAACACATTTATAGATCATATAAAGCAATAAAATTATAGGTCTGCAATAATTTGCCATTAAATGCAACACTTCTGAATTCAAGCGAATGCATTCAAAAATGTGTAATAGCTGTTTTAAATAATCGAGAATTTGATTTTGACTAGGATATTTTAGAAATTGAAAGATTCAAGTATATTTTACAGTTTTATATATATATTATTGAGCACGTGAATAAGCATTGGAATGATAGTATGAATTCATGTTTCGAGAGCTATCAATTAATAATAGCAAAATAGATATCTATTTTTCTGATTTAAGCCTTATTTTGCACTAAGACTGTTTTAATTGAAAAAAAAGAAATATTTTCAGATATGTTGCACGATTTGCCTTTTTAAATGGGCTAAAAGGAAAAATGTTAGTTATATTTTTGATTATATATAATTCTGAATACCAGCACATAAATAAGGAAAAATCAAACTTTTGATGGGTGTTTGTGATTTTTCTAATAAATTATAGTTATTTAGAAATAAAACTAGAAATACGCTTCTGAATAAGCTTTAAGAAATCACTAAGAAAATTCCTGCAAATTACTTAAGTTTGCAGGGTTATTTAATTTATCTTTTTAATCTTAAATAATTCCATTAACAATATACACGCATTGAATTTTTGGCAATTCAAAAGAATTTTCTTATAATTTGTATAAAAATCTTATAAAACTATTTGTTTTAAAACTAATTGTCTTAAAAATATATCTTTCAATAAAAAATATAGAAAATTTTCTAATGATAAAAGATATTTCAGCTAAGGAATTCACGTTTATTTTTTACCTCTCTTATTCCATAAATATAAATGAATAAAATGCAATAACCATCAACAAATTCTAATAATGTTTAATTATTGAAAATAGTATATTATTTCATTTTGATTATGCTCGAATATTTTATCATAAATTAATTTTACAAATTTCCTATTTCAAGTATAATAAAGTTTCTTGTAAATCATTTATTTTGACAAAAAATAAAATATTTTAATTCTAAATTTAAATATTTTTTTTAAAAAATTGGTAAAATATATGAAATTTCATTCCATTATTTAAATTCATATCAGGGATTTTGAACTTTTAGTTAAAATTGAATTACATAAGATTCGAAATTGATTCGTTACATAATAATATAACATTAAATAAAATTTACGTTTCCAATGAAATGAATCTCTAACGAAAATGAACTAAAAATACATTCGCAGATCAACATGAAAAGTAGCTTTTTTCTTCCAAGTAGAGTAATATTTTGACTCCCAGATTCCATGTTTTTTTTCTCAAAAAACTGTTCATTTTAAATAGAATAATATATAGATAGCCAAATGACTGTCTACATTTTTTTCTCTTTAACAACACAAAAATGACATATTTTATCGACAAAATTCTGATAATATAATAGGATGGTGAGCAACATTCAAAGGTATATATCTTTCAACTGAGCTCCCAATTTTCTTCAAATCTTTTCAAAGCCTATTTTGGTCTTTTAGGAAAAGGAATACTTTGGCTTTCATGGAGTATTTTCAAAATAAACGAAAGTATATATCTAAGGACTAAGAACTTTGCATTTTATTTCAGAACAAATTGGATGTCTGAATTCAAATATTAAAGTATACAAATGTATATACATTTGTCAGAGTGTGTACATAAGTCTATAAACACATAAATTATGCCATTGCGTTTTAAAAATATAGGCATAAAAATTAAAAAAGATAAGTTTGATGAGTGTATTATAAAAAAAAAGAGTCCATCATCCTTATATATAATATATTTCATTTAATCCTGTTATTGTTATAATAAGCAATAATGAAAATTTCCATCGAAGTTCTAGTTGGTATATATTTTTTTCTTATCATTTGTATATTATTTTACTTATAATCCTATATTTAACACTAGCGTATTGATTTTTTTCATTTAATTGGTGAGATAAAAATTGAGTTTTTCTCTACATGATTACTGGAATATATATATTTCTAAATAACAGTAAGTTTTTTATTCATGTATGTGCATAGTTACTGACCAAAAAAACATTTTACTGATATGAATACTTTAAGACTGAATTTAGTGTAATCTTTATAAGAATATCCTAAGTGAAAAATTAAGAAAAGTTAATTATTTAAGTAAATGAACTTTCACAGATTTTAAACATAAAACGCTGTTTCCAACATGCATAAAAATACTGTAGAAGATGAATATTTTAACTATGAGTAAGCAAAGTATTGTGAGTAAGCAACTATTTGAGTACTCTTAAAAATTTTATATAGCTGGATATATCAATAGTAACTGCTGTAGAGAAAGAGAAATGTTTTGTGGTATTGCATTTTACTTTATGATGATACTTCAAGGTACATTCGTATTTGCAAGCTCTTATGAAGACATAAAATAAGTGGACTACCCAAAGGAGAGATATTAAGTAACCGAAATGCTACTGAAATTTCTACATACAACCATAAATCATACTTAAAAGCCTTTAAGGAATAAATATACAGGAATAAGTTATTTTTATCATTGGAATATATTCTGCCTTAAATGTGTGATTTTATCATTAAATTACTTGCCTTCCATATTTCCTTTTACAAGTCAGATTTATGCCTCATATAAGCTGTGTACAACATCGTATTTAGATTTCCATATTTATATGAAAATATATTTCTTCATATAAAATTTTGCAATATAAAGAACCTTTATATAAGTTTCCCTTTTACAACCTCCTAGACGTTGATATTTTCCTTTCCATCACACAGTTACCTCTACTTTTTCTTGGAGTTCTGCAACAAACTTTTATAATAGAATGTAAATTTTTGATTTATGTAACATTTTTCAGGCTTCCACACTTTTATTGAACAGTAATAACTTCTGGGTTACTCTAAAGCAGCATTTTCACTTTTCAGTAGAAGAAATGGGATAAATACACCACATATTAAAGCCCACTAAATTTTCATGTGTTAACCTAAAATGTAGAATATTATATTCAATTGGTTATTTGAAATACTTAATAAAATGGTAATATTTTTAGTACATTCTTCCAAAAGTTACGTGATTTTAATCCTAAATATAAAATATTTTTAAATTAAAAATAAAATATAACTATACATGTCACTAAAAATATAATATTATAATATATGTCACTAATAACTATTTCAATTGGAAATATGAATAATTAATTGAATTATTCACAGTAGAAAAAGAAATATATTTAAACCACGTGTAAGAATTATAAGAAAGCAATAAAATTGCAGTTAAATAATATAATTAAAGCTAGCATTTATTGAAATTTTGTGAGTGCTCGAATTTTGAGATTCGTGTTTCCGTGTATCTCATTTTAATTAATTTTTTCATTTCGAAATTAAAATTAATATCCAAACAAAAGTATATAATTCAAAAATATTGTTTCCATACTTTTCTAATTTTAAAAATTATAAGGAATTCTGAAGGAAAATGACATTAAAGTTAATTACGGTAATTAAACATTTATTCGAAGAAAATTTCCACATTTTTTATATAACCATTAATACTTTACAAAAAAAAAAATCTGCTATAAGAAAGCTTTTCATCACTACCATTTGACTTTTTTATATAAATGAATGCTTCAATTAAAATATTCTCATTTTCTATTTAATATTTATATCAATATCATTTCTCAAATTCATTATTCCAACGCTTTTCTTAGTAAATAAATCGAATTGAGTTGGACTATGTTTTCATTTCGAAAATAATGTCATCACATTTATATTTTCGTGTCAACTTATGAAATTGAGTTCAGTATTTTAAAATAGGGATTCGAAATAAAATTGTTTCATCCGTTATACTCACAGCAACAACCTTATAAAATGAAATATGTCAGTTATAAGGGGGTTCTGGTTTTCCATTTGTACTTAAAGTATTTTCTTTCATTTTACTGTCTCATAAAGATGAAATCGTTAATCGTTTCAGTGAAAGAAATAAATTTAACATGTCACGATTTTTTATAATTTGTGAAACTTTTGAATATATATATATATATATATATATATATATATATATATATATATATATATATATAATATTTAATAAAAGGAAGAATCAGGCATATATATATATATATATATATATATATATATATATTTTGCCTGATTCTTCCTTTTATTACATTTTATTGCTTAATACATGATTTACTTTATTTAAAACCCAAATGTAAATTAAAATATGTAAATTTACTTAAACTGAACTTTTTAATTTGTGAATTTAAATTATTTTATTGTTAAAAATTACAGAACTTAAATTTTGTAAACGGCTTGGGGATTTGAGATTTTAGCAAATCTACCTAACTTTATTTTTATTTCTTAATTGATTGGAATGAATTAGTTAATTTTTTAATGAAATAAAATTATTAATTTTTACAAATTGTATTAAAAAAATATTTTTTTCAAAATAGTTCCTTAATTTTTAAAATTTTTTATCTGAGTTTCTTCAAATCTTAACTCTCGTATATTTTGTATAGGATGTAATTTTTTGTTTTCTCAATTTTATATTTTATTTTTTTTTCTTCAAACAACCCAAGCAACATTAAAAATTAGCAAGCAAAAATTATATATATTAAAATATTTTTTATAGAATATAAAAAGGTAAAAAGTCAAATGTATATATAATTTAAAATTATCAAATTCAAATTAGATAAAATGTATGAAACCTATTGCTCTTAGAAACGCAAATAGGTGTCTGTGATAAGATCCACCAATAAATCATGAAAAGTTAAAATATCTGTATTAAAAAAATGCATACGTAAATGGTTAAAATAGGAAAAATGGAGATAAAATATGATGTGCAGTGTAAAGTTCGTCACACGTTTCATAACAAGGGTTCAATTCACTCAAAAACAAATGTCTATGTGTGAAACGTGTGTGTCCGGTAGCACTTCGTAACGGTAAAAACGATACTATGGTGAGGGGTGAGAAAATGGTATGGAGTTCGTTTCCGACCTGCAAGTCCCTTGATTCTTCCCAAAGGGAAAAGATGGAGCAGGACGAATGTAGGATATTGCTAAAATCTTTGTTATTAATAACAACTCCACATCCCACACATGTCTTGATGTTTTAGAATCATGTGTGATACAGGTTTATATGATTGGTATTGACACCGATGAGAAAAGAATAGCTGTTGAAAAACAATAGGTGTTGTGTCCGATTTTCTATACTGAACAAATGTATAAAGAAATGTATTTATTGGATCATACCAAAGCGGATGAGCAAACTGGACAACAAAATCAATCCGAATGACACATAGATCTGTGTGAAAAGGTGCGATGCTCATTTGGCGAGCATCATATAATCGCTTAAGGGAGGTGTTAGGGACCATGTAACGCATAGTATAATGGGTGATCGACATCATCGTAGTGTAATAACTGAGAGACTGCTGCAATCGTCACTGGTCCAATGGTAATTGCCTGCTGCAATCGTCACTGGTCCAATGGTAATTGCCTGCTGCAATCGTCACTGGTCCAATGGTAATTGCCTGCTGCAATCGTCACTGGTCCAATGGTAATTGCCTGCTGCAATCGTCACTGGTCCAATGGTAATTGCCTGCTGCAATCATCACTGGTCCAATGGTAATTGCCTGCTGCAATCGTCACTGGTCCAATGGTAATTGCCTTCTGCAATCGTCACTGGTCCAATGGTAATTGCCTGCTGCAATCGTCACTGGTCCAATGGTAATTGTTTACAAATCACGTATAGACTCTGGACAGTGAATGTGCGGAATGCACCCGAATATATCTTTAAAGCAGAGTGGTGAACTGTGTCCTGATACGGAAGGTCTAGCTGATCCATAAAAACTCTTCCGTAGTCAGTGCGGAATAATATCAATGACTGATAAAGTCGAAGGAGTGACGTGCGATCTGCACCCCAAGATGTGTTTATATAAGACAAGTTTCAGCAGCAACTGATAACACAAATGCATATGTAATGAATTACAGTTATTTGAATGCGTTACTGTTTATTTGAAGAAAATGAGCTATAAGGACGTGTTCACTTAAATATAAATTATGTTCCAAATATGAAGTATTAAAGTACATTTGATTTGATAAATTTAGCTATAAAATAAGGTTGATAAATATTATATGTGAAATGTTTATTAATGATTCTGCAATCTTAACAATTTTATTAATGATCTGATAATCATAAGCTTTTAGATAAAATTTATTAAAATATGCAAAACTGTTCAATCATTAAATTTAATATGTAGTTAATAATCTATTTTAGCTTGAATTTGTGCAAATATTATATGGAAACAGATATAAAAATATATCATTGAATATTATTGTTAGTTTATCACAATTGTGAATATCCTATAAGTTTGATATCATAGAGATTCTGATGGATTTAATGCTAAATAGTAATAAAAATGTATAAAAAAATTTCTAGACAAAATAACATAATTTTCTATAAATGAACATAAATAAATGTGGTTATTCTTTTTAATGAATCATGGAAATTTTCATGTGCCTATCGGTTGAAAATGATTTAAATATTGAAATGATTTTGTGTGTGTGTGTGTGTGTGTGTTTGATTAATTTAAATTTAGATCTAATCATCCGGTCTATCAACAATGGCTTACTTTTGATGCCTTTTAGTTTGAATTCAGAATTATTTCAGTTACTGCTAAGCAAAATATTTATTAGTTTAAGGATAAAAAAATCCTTAAATGCGCGAGTGAATGAAGATTTTTTGTTATGTTAATATGTTTATAAGAGCCAAAAAAATTATTTTATTTTAAGTATGTCTAAACTTTTTAACTGTATCTTTTCAATAACGTATTTGCATTATTGAAAATGTATTCTATAACTTATATTCAAAATTTATTCAAAGTTGAAATGGAAACAAACATGAAAAATTACTTTATAACTGTTTGAAAATTGAAATTTCTAAATTAAAGTTTCTTAAAATGAATGTCATTTTAACGTATTTGACATGATTAAATTTATTGCAGAAAATTAATTTAGCAACATAAAGTATTTAACTTTATTAAAACATTTTTCAGAATGTGAAACTGCTAATGAAACATTTTCCAACCAACATTTTATAAATTATGGAGATAAAATGCTTGCACCTATACTGTCAAGTTTAATAAATCAAATTACATTAACTCCATTTATTTCATTTTTTCGCTCTTGTAAACCTATTTCAAGACGAAACGTTTTTTTTTTTTTAAAGTTTAATAAAAACTAGTTAATTCAGGAAATTATTAAGTGCATTTTGTAACCTTCTGAAAAAAATTTTGATAGTTAAATAAGTATTATGTTTTTCTTACGGTAAAAAATTCAAGACATTTATGTGGCAGAAAGGCTTTAATTTATGATAATATTATTTTTGATTTTAAGTGAATAAAATTATGCTCTCTGAATTTTACACGCATTTCATCTTGAAATAATAAAAGAAAAATTCTCTCTAATATGTATTGTTTGATTAGGACAGTTTTATTGAATCTTAAGCCAGAGTCAAAGGTGGATTTTAAACCGTTGCAAATTAAAAATTATACTTTTCTCAAAATTAAAATTTATTGGTAGTTAACTTTATTTTAAAAAATACAATTGCATTAATTTTTCACCATAGTCGAAAATGTACTACATACTTAATTTTTAATTAAAATTAAAATTATATATTAAATTAAAGGTAAATTCACCCTAATTTATATTAGCAAATACCTATTGACGTATAAAAATGCAACTCAGGATATAAATATTTCTGAAGAGAATTTTTTAAGAACTTGCTAAAATTCGAATGCCTTATTCATGATACAATGGAAATAGTAGAAAAAATAATAGCATAAGTAAAGACAAAAAAAATTATTTTAAATTTGAATTTTTTTTTTTATCTTTAGAAAAATGAAGCAGAAACTTACATTGTGAATTTGTGGTACTCAATAAACATTAAGAAAAGAAAAGCAAGACCAAGATTCACTCTTTATGTACTATCATTATTTATTCACAAAAAATCTATTATAAATTCTTGGTAATCATCTTTTAATACTGAAATGTAACTATTTTACCCTAAAAATGTTAAAAATTTCTAAAGTTTGCTTCAATAATTAAAAAAAATAATATTTGTTCTATATAATTATGTGTTTTCAAGTTTTTTTTTTTAAAGATAGTTTTAATGAATAGACATAATGCATAGAAAAATTATTCTTACATTTTGTGATTCTAAGGATTTTCCGTTTGCTTATTGCCAAATTACTGAAATGAACTATTTTTAGGGACCAGGATGCCAAATCTGGTTAGATTTCCGGTGTCCAATGACATAAGTTTTTGTTTTCTTAAGCTATTAACATATGTTCCAATGACATAAGTTGCATTGGAACATATGTTAATAGCTTAAGATCGGATAAACCTAAAATTTCCAAATTGGTTGAAAACTTGAAAAAAAAAAGTATTTCTATAAGAAAAAAATCTTTTTAATTCGATTTCATTTTTTTCTCACAATGATGTTTGAATATTACAATCGATATTTATAACCCATTTGTATGATGTGTGACAGCAAAACATACTCATTATATGCTTATCCTCATCAAAAAATCAAATCTAATGAAAAACTGAGATTGTCATGTTTGATATTTCAACACAATAACAAATTTATAAATAGAAAATGTAATTTATTAATAGTGAAATATTTAAATTAACTATAATCTGTATTTGAAATATTTTTTCTAATAATAAAAAAAATTTCAATTCAATTAAATTAAAATTTACTATAAGATTATGAAGAGATATTGAAAAAAAGATTTAGTTGAGATTATTAAATGAAGTTCAGTTATTTAATTTTAAGTAAAAGTCACCTGTGTAATACTTAATTTGTAACAATTCATTTCAATAAATAACTTCACATAAAACAATTTTGATATTCAAAATTTTTTATTAAATAGATGAATCAAATAATTTACATATTTATTTGGTAAAAAATACCATTATTCTCCTAGAGTACTTCGAAAAAGTGATAAATGTAAAAAATGATAAAAATAATTTATTTCTTAAAATACTTGATAAATACACAATACAATATTTATTTATGTTTATTTTAGGGAATAAATTGTAAAGAGTTGCTTATTATTTGTTTAAAATGAACTTTATTCCTATTCATGATGATCTGAGAAGAATATTTATAAGCTAATTAGAAATATATAACTTTTGTAAAATTATACACATAATAGTTCTCCATATGCAAAATGTGCAAAAATTGAAATTAGAGTTTCCATAAAAATAAAATAAAATACTTTTATAATATTTAAATTTCAACATTAATATATCAGAAAAATATATACTAACTTATAAGTTTCTTAAAAACTAACAAATTTGAAAAATAAGCTACTTGACTGTTTCATTTAACTGACATAGAAATAATTAATTTTAATATATTACATGAAACTGAATAATTTACGTATTTCCGAGAGAGTATTTATGATTATTTAAATGATTAACACATGTTCCAAAGCATAAATTCCAATGGAAATATTCAAAAATATATTAACTATAAATGATTTGTGAAAAACAATTTTAATATTGAAAAAATCCTTGTAATAGAAAATTTAGTTTATATATCAACGGTTGACAAATTATAGTAGTAATTTTAGTTTTAGACAAATGTTCATTTAAAAATCTTGCGATTTTTAATAATAGGCATTGGGATATATTCAGACACAGTCTAAAAATTAAATATTAATACTTGCTCGAAAATATATTTTTGCCGTCAATTCTTTCATGTTTTAGCAATTATATAATACAAATTTGTGAATATAAAATGATATAAATGCATGTCACACATAAAATTTATACAATACATCACACACATATGAAAACAGTTTCTAAACATATATTTTGTATCATTTATAGTCTCATTTTAATTTATAAATTGATAATTATATAAATTGTAAATGAAAAGTCTTAAATGAATTAATCTCTTTAACATATGTTATTGGTCAAAGATGCTAAGTATGTCGTTGCAAATATTAGATAGTATTGAAAAAAAAACATTGTTAAAATGGAATCTCGATAAATTAACATAAGCATAAATTCTTCTTACATGAATTCATCTTACATCTTCTTAAATTAAAAAAAAACATTAATCATATTAAGTTTTTAAACAACCCATTTAAATTTTAAGCAAACCTGTACATACAATCTTCGTTAGTTTTATCAAAATATTTCGGATATCAATATGCATATTTTTTAAAACTAAATAACTCTATTAAACTTAAACTTTATAAAATACTCTATGTCTGTTGATGGTAATTTTATTATATTTTATTATCTGAATTAGTTAGTAACATTTATACAAAATAAACATTTGCATAATTGTTACTAACTAATTCAAAGTGATAACTATTACTATTATTATTATTGAGTTTTTGTTGTTAAATTATAGGGAAAATAGTTACCGATTTCATATTTCAATATCAAAATTTCCTTAGTTGCCGTGCTTAACATGATATTTTTCTTTAAACATTTATTTTAAACTTTGTAACAATCAATTTTCCTTATTTCATTTGAACTTCGTCAAAAATAGGAGTTCTTATTTCAATTTAATTAAATATTTTAGTTTTGGGTTTTCTGAAAAAAATAAAAATAATTAGTTAATTTGGGAATTAATTGACTATAAAATTTTAACATATTTTCTAAAATTAACATTTCTTTGAATTTTTCAGGTTTTATAGATAATAGTTGAGACCCAATTATTTTATGTAAAATTTCTGTATCTGGCGATAGTTTATCTGAAAAGAATTTTTGTATTTAATTAAAAATAAGTGGAATTAAGTTAATTACATTTACATCTATGAGTAAGCAATTTTACTTTACAAGAAAACGAATTTCAGTAATTTGTTATTTTTATTCATAAAGTAAAACTATAGCACACACTTTGTAACCTATTCCATATCAATTCTAAATGCGCAACTCATATCATCCTAAATATTAGCTATTTATAGGCTTATGTTCTTTTCAATTTAGCCTATACGTCTAAAGTTAAACTGTAAATGATTTTAAAAGTGTAAAGGTTTTAAAGATAGACCAATTCCTGAATAAATTCATTTTTCAGAAATTTAATGTCACTTCATTACCATTTTATTTTAGTTCTTTTTTTCTTATTTGCATGCGGTTGGCGGAATCTATTATACCAATGATAATATTTCGCTATACTTCCAACATTTTATAGTATTTCCTTGACATAATAAAAGGTTTACAAATTTCAGATTGATGATATTGGATATATGATTTCAAAATTGATAATCTAATTAACCAATGAGAAATCATTAACAAAGAATCGTTGTCACATACACCTGAGTCCAATTTATTTTCAACTTAAGGAGAAAATAATTTTAAGGTAAAGTGTGTTATGAAGATAACTGTGGTTATAAGTACAGATATCAGTTGCTGAGTTATTAAAGTTATACGAAGAACGAATAAAGAGATATATTTGTATTTTCCTCTACTCTGCTGAAAACTACAAAAGATACAGTAACGGTCTCTTTATTGAAAAATCTCTTTAAAAACCTAACATTCAGTATACCAAACTCTATTAAATTCATAATATTAATTCCACTGGAAAAGAGAAACTATGATGTTTTTAGTTGAATACAATGGCATTGTTAGTCCAAAATTACTTCACAGCAATTTGTTTCCTTTGTACACATTTTTTTTATTCTCAGAATCTTTAACAAATTGTTATTTATAATAATTCTTATGAAAAACCTAATGCTGCACTGAGTTTTATGGAGCAATTTTCATCCTGTTTCTAAAAATAATTATTATTTCTCACACTGTGGGACTTTTGAAAACTTCCCCATGAAAGTTTCATAAAAGTATTTATTATTTCTTCATTATTTGCTTCGACTGAATCAATAATCCCCGACATTTTTTTCTTTTTTCATAAAACTTGTTGATAAAAATCAGTTCTGTTATCAACTTAGCTTTTATAAGCTTTATTAATGCAAATGCAATCACCATTATTCATAACAAAAATAAATTACAGGTAACTACTTTGAAAAACTAAATGTTTTGTTATTCCTTTTTATTTTAATAATTTATTATATATATTTTTTGTGCATAAGAAATATTTAAAAATCAAGATTTTAGTTTCGATCATATATCTGCGTAAAAATGAAATAACTAAAATGGGAACAATTTTATATTTGTTAAGTTACTGTTTTACACACAAAACCTTTGATTTGATGTGATTATTCATTAAATGTATGAAATAAAATACATTTAAAAATTAATATTTATTAATAAACATTTTTGGCAGCTTTAATTATGTTCTGTAAATAGTATATTTCTAAAGAAACTTGATATTTTATAATATTATTGTTTTGATCATAATTAATCCATTAAAGCAAAAAAGTGATTTTAAATAATTCAAAATTAATGAAAGCATAAAATGAAATTATGAAGAAAATTAATATTTGTTCACAATTAGAATAAATTAATACCCAAATGTATTTGCAAATGAACAAATTTCTTTCAAATTTCAGACCCTTAAATTATTTATTTATTATTTTATCTTTACGTTACTATCATTATGACCATCAATATTTGAGTAAATACTTAAATAGTGTTTATTTTATAAAATTAATAATTGCATATCAAATATTTTGATTTAAATACTTTATTAAATTAAATACACAAATAATTTTATAATATTGAAACATGTTAGTGCAACTTCTTATAACCAGTTTTATAATTAAATTACAAGCAATATTTTTAATATATTATATGTTTGATGTATGCAGATAAAACCACCTGAAAATATAATAAATTTATAGCCGGAGGTATACACAAAAAGCTTTGTAATAATAAAAATTAAAAAAAAAATATTTTATGAATAAATTAAATATAAGAAAGTAAATATTCACCGTAACTTTTACGACAGTATTTTTTGTTAAAAACTATAAATAAAAATATAAGGAAAATATGTTACAGCAAACCTGTACAAAGAGCACTAAAAATATATATATTTTTTAATTTGGATTTTTTGTGCAAAAGTATATGATTTTAAAAATAATCTAAAAAGAAAAATGCGATGTTTTAAATCATTAGAAAGAGTAATAGATATTTTATTCATTAATAAGAAAATTTTATAATATATTTAAGGAAAATATGAAATATGCTGTGAAAGATGAAATAAAGAATAGCATATTTCACTTGAAATTTCCAGTATCATAATACTGCTACAGAAAAAAAAATTCTCATTTTTCTTTCATATATAAAAGAAAAAAGGCCATATTGTGAGTAGTTACTATATTTTCGTTGAATGCACGAAAAAAGCAAGATAAAATTTTTAGAATACATCGACGTGCACTTTACTTACATCCATATACACCATTAATATCCATTCTTACAGAAACTGACCATATATTTCTCCTGCATCAAAATGCAAAGACAAACTAGAGGAAAAATTACAGGCTGAAGAATAGTGAAAATGTAAAAAAAGAGGTTGGAACAATCGTTTCTCTTGCTTTATGCTTCGTGGGTGGTTTCCCTAATGTTCCAGGATCACCCGCGGCGTTTCAGGAACAACGGTTGTTGTGGACTGTTATTCAGAGTGGCTTCCACCTAAATGCACACTTCTCTGTAGGTGAAACATAAAAAATAGAAAAGGGCGAGATGTTCCATTTGCTTATATTCACAGAGGCTGCATATTCAAGAAGAATTGTAGTACTCTGTTGAAAGGAGAAGAGGGTGATGATAAAAGAATGCACTTAGAAAGCGTTATGAGTGAACAAAAAATAAATAAAAATAATTTTAAAATGTTTCCTATAACAAACACCAAATACTTTTAAGTTTGTTATAGAAAACATTTTTAAATGTTTTCATTACAAAGAAATCAAAGATTTATAAATAAACTAATTTATCTGCGCTTTGTGTTAGAGTTGGAATTTTAAATAAATATTTTTAATTCCCAATATATAATTGTGATATGATGAGAAAAATAAAATATTTCAACTGACGTAGTACAAATTGATTTATTTTTTTTATAAATATTCTGTTTGAAAAATATACCAAAATTTTCTAACTACAAATATAAAAACAAATTTCAGTCTGACTGAAAATTTTTCTTGTAATAATTGTATACATATATTTTTCTAGATATTTTGCTGAAGAGAAGCTGTCATATTTGTATTTGAAGAAAGAAATTATTTTCTTGAAAGCTAAATGTTTCCTAAAAATAAAATGCGTTTATTTTGTTAGTATTTTTATACTAAATGTTTTAAAACTAACTAAAGAATTGTCAATCCAAAACTAACTCTCAATAATTGCCCAGAAATAATTACAGTATAAAAATTGAAAATATAATTTGTCTTTCATAGTCCACTGCCATAAAAATGATAATGTTATTTTGATAGGAATTACTAAAAAATAGAAAATAAAATTATCTTCATAACAGTTAATGTTATTTTAAATTAGAAATACAATTTCAAGATAGTATTAAAAGTAGCAATAAACAAGAAAATAACAGATAATTTTGAATTACGAAATTAAGATTTTATTTGTCAAAGACGAAGAGAATTTAAGCATATCTAAATATTTATCTTGAATATTAAACAATGTACAAATAATGAAATTATATTAGTAAGTTTACTTAGGAGGTTCTAACTTGCGCAAAATCTTCAACACATCTTCCGAAATAAAAATTCATTCATGTTTATTTCGATATGAATTGAATGCAACTTGTGAGATCTGGGAAAATAATCATAGAATTATATTTTGTTTTTAATCATTTTATGACTAATTTAAATGACAGTGATATAAATTATGATTTTAAATCTAAGAAATTAATAGTTTTTTTCAAAGAAGTAAATGTTGAACAAGTTATTTCAATAATGATAAATATATGTTTAATACGATTTGAATATAGCACTACCGTTTATACCAAGGTGTGTGCAAGTCTTTGATAGGATAAACAATAATTCAATGAAGACAAAAATAGCTTGTCACATTATTTGATTATTTTATAAGAAAATAAAAACTATAAAATGAGGCATAATTTATTTTGCAATATAATTTAAAAGTAATGCTAGAATAAAATTATTAAAATTCACAGAATGAAGAATTCCAGAGTGGTTAATGAAATCTTAAGGGACTACGATAAGCAGAATTAAAGATTTGAAAATATCTTATTCACAGGAGACACCATTGTGTTCATCACAAAACTGATTGTTATTTATAGTTATAAATGTACTTAACAAGGATCTCTAGGTAAAATCTGTCTTACTCATAATGAACATTTCATTTGGAAGCCATTACACTTTATGATATATTTTATACTCCATATTTAGATATATTTTATACTCAAAGGCTATACAAGTGAACAAGAAGAAGCTACAGCACAAGCAAACATAAAATTAAATACTTTTTCATAACATGGACGTCTTACTTAACTTGATATTATTAAACTATCGTATAAAGTTCTTTGCAATCTATTTTTTGAACGGCCAACTTGAATTCAAATAATAGACGTAAAATAACAAATAAAAAAAAGTTTTGCATACATTATAATAAATTCCTATCATATTGCAGTACCTAAATTACTTTTTATAAATAGTGAGTAACAAATAAAAATAATGAACTGAAAAATTCAAATTAATTTGCAAATATTACGGTCAAAAACAAATGCTGTAAATATAATATATTAGGATATGTTTCGGACGAAATTGATTTTAATTAAAATGAATTATATACACGTTTTATTAAATTATAATTTCACGTATCCACTGTTCTGAATATTATACGTTTTTCTGGATTTTACCAGTGTATTTCTATAAATCTGTAATTTTTTTCTACATGTTTATTAAAATTTAAAAATACATTATGTTATATGTAATGCTTAAATTAACTCTTAAATGATTTTATAATGTTGATCCTTTATCTGGATACATATTTATCTGAATATTTATTTCCATTTAATATGTGACAAATCCCTTTCGGATGTTTGGACTAAGCATCTATATTCTTCACAACAAACAATCATAAATCATATGAATTGGCTTTAGGCATAGAAAGTAAACTTTTATTTTATGCAAGTTCGCTTTACACTTTAAAAATTTCAATCATGGCGTCCTTCACAAAATATGCCATTGATAAGCCTTTTGTTACTCATTAATATTACATGAGCGAATGAAATTTTATTCCATGCCTTGTAACCTTGAACTGTCAAAAGATGGTAAACAATTCTGTAATTCATTGTTAAAAATATTTGTTTTCGCAATCGAATTAACTCGGTTTGAAAATTTCATTGCTTCATCCAAACATTTAAAGATTGATTTCATATTATAGGTATTATCATAAGTTTTTTGCAAAACTTTTATAGGTTTCAAAGGTTAATATTACTAAATAGAATTTTTTCCACAAATTAAAATGATAAAAATGTAAAATCTTTAAGCAAACTTGTCAAATTATTGGTTCCTTTTACAATCACCAAAAATTAGCTTTTGAAAAAAAACTCTCCTATAAAGATTCGATTTCTTTTTCACTATTCTTATGGAATGCAATGCCATATTTATGTAATTGATCAGTATTATTGATCTTTGTAATAGAGATTCAAATTTATTGAATTTTGCAAATATGTTACTAATTCCAATAAATAATCAATATTTATATCATTAACTCTGAAAAATTTAATGAACAAATTCTTATTATCTTTATATAAATTTTGATTTTCAGAATTAAAATTACATTTTTAAATGCAATCAAAATTAATTGGCATTTCCAAGCTACCAATAACACCTTCTAGATTTGTGTTACTCTTCTGTAGTATATAATTACACCTTAATTTATTCTTATAAAAGCAATGTTCTAAGAGTTTAATAAAGCTATGAATTTTATCGAAATATTGTTATTAACTCTTTTAATTATTTAATTTTTAATACACACACACTCACAGATATATATAATATATATATATATATATTGTATTATATATATATATATATATATATATATATATATATATATATATATATATATATATATATATATATATATATATATATAATATATATATATATATATTGTATTATATATATATATATAATACAATATAATACAAAAGAAACTCAAAACTTTAAAAGTTAATAACTTTAAAAAGAAAGTCATTTGCTTTACTACAATTATCAGCAAAACTTTAATGTTCTTTTATTTCAGTAAAAGTATTCATAAATTCTAATTTTAAATTATTATCAATCTATTTCATTTCTTTGAAATCTTCAGGATAAATGTCTCATCAAATTCTAGGAAGTAAAAATGTTTACAAATGATATTGTATATGATATTATTTAATAACACACAATACGAGAGTATGTGTTCGCTTTGAAAGAACAAAAATATAATACCCCACAATTTAAGTATAGATCATTATTTTGTTAATTCTATCAATAAATTGTTGAATGTGAAACAGAAAATTAGGATTCTCTTGAAATATAACGAGGATATCAATCAAAATTATACTAAACATTTTATCTATGAGATTCTTTTTGAAAAAAATTAAATCAGGAGATATTTCTAAAGTAATTTATTGTGAAATGTTTGGCATTAAATTTTTCTTCAAATTTTTAGTAATTAGATGATTGATAATATAACTTGTTTTATTGGTCAGTAAACACTATATTTAAAGTAGCATGAATTTTTTTTATTAGAAACTAGCTTAAACTTTAAAATTTTTGTAATTTTTCTTCATTATTTTCTTTAAACATGTAAGAAAATCAAATTAATAACAGTACCCTTCGATTTTGAATTCAATTTTTATGATATAACCTGTAATTCTAAAATTTCTTAAAATTACCATCATTTTTATAAACTTAGCTAATAAGTACTTTAATGCTTTTATACAAAGCTTTTTTGGTAAAACTTTATATTGCTAAATTTATCAGTATTATGACAACCCAATGCTGACATTTAATATGACCAAATAGTAGTTTCAGTACCGCTTATTAATATGCAACATATTAAATCAAGGTAAATTACTCTTAAATGTATTCCTTTCCTAACTAAAATGAAAAGGTTTTAATGTATTTAAGCTTCATTTATGTTTCCAGCAGGTATTCTCCTTTTAATCAAGCTTACAACTTAATTTGCAGCCTGAAGTGCACACTACTAAGGATCTTAATTGCCGAAGTAATTATAGGCTTCCATTACGAAATCTTTATAGGAACGATAAGCTTACTTAGTAAAGATGGTTTTTTTTTCACCTGGAGGGTATATTGCATGGGTAACTTCATTTCTAATCAGCATAAGTAGGAGAAAATTGCTTTTACAGTTGAGAGTAATTACAAAACGCAGAGTTTCTACGAACCCCTTTCTGGACATCTCCTCTGGGAGGAACACTGTCACGCGCTCGTTGCACAGATTAATCACGCTAATTTCATTTCTTTATCAAAGCTCATGTTTGGAACGAATTTCCCAAATGATGATACTATAATACAAATATTTCTATATATAAGTTTATTTCTGAAAGAATATAATAACATATTACCCAAAGAATAAGCACGCATATTTCATAAAGGAAAAAAATTATAGATGATATAGAGAGAGATATTATAGAAGGAATGATATTGTTTTCTTTCTTTATTTGAAATAAGGAATTGCTTTTATTATATAAGGCAAAATAAGTCATCAACCAATTTAGAAATTGTTTCCGAAATCCCTTTCATAATATTGAATTTGATATTATTATTTAAATAAAATAATTATTAGTTACAGTAAAATAGAATATATTTTTTCAATTATAATTTCAGAACTTTCAATTATTTCGACATGTGCTTTACTGCAATCAGTAGTTCTTTAAATGGGATACAAGAATTGCTCAATGCACATGTATATATATATATATATATATATATATATATATATATATATATATATATATATATATATATATATATATATATATATATATATATATATATATATATATATATATATATATATATATATATATATGATTCTTCTATCTTCGCATTAAGGATATGAACTTATAACTAAGATACTTTTAAAAGATTATACTTAAATATAAAACAAACTCTTTGGTTATTCTCTTATATAAAGTAAATATTTTGCAAATTTTTAGAATTATGCAATAAAACTAAATGCGTACATTAAAGTAAATCAATTATTATTAAAAATTTACACATAATTTATAAAATTCAAATATGTTAAATAAAAGTATGTGTAATTTAAAGAAAATTTATAAGAAAAAATTTATAAAAGAGTTTATCGCTTATATGTGAAAAAAATAAGTATAGTAATTTGCATATATTTTAGGTATAGCAACTTATTTTAGAGTATATAAGATTTATAAACCCTTATGAAACAAAAATTTTGAATTAAACTGCTTTAAATAAAATTAAAAAAAGTATATTTATTAAATTTTACCTGTATTAGAAAATTAAGTTTAAATCAATTTTAATAATGGTGCATTCGTATTAAGTTGCGAGAGTAGGAAATATAAATATAGGAGAGGAATTTGTTCATTTAAAGTGTTACGAGTTTCATAATTTATATATTGTGTGTTATTAAATTGTTTTTCAGTAAATGACTTTTGAATACTATGTTCAATTATACTGTAATTAGGCTATAAATATTTTTATTTGATACATATTTTATTTTAAATTATTATATTTTATTTGAAATATTTAATTAAAGTAAGTTGCTTGACTCTTTTTTCAAAGTACTTTGTAAATTAAATGTTCTTGTAGGCATATACAGTATTATTGTTAAGTCTGCATTTATATAGTTTGTGCTTCATAAGTTATCAGATGATAATGAATCATTCCATTTATGATGTTGTAATAACACTTCATTTATTGATCAAAATAAGTAAAGGAGTTTAAAATTGATATGTTTTTGATTTTATTTTAGCAGATTTCATGTAAAAGAGTACACTTATATTTACTTCTAGCATTTGCATTTTCCATTATTTTTTTTTCAAATCAAGTATTTTTATATGTAAACATAACATTATTTTATATATGTTCTTATAAATTAATAAATAAATCTATTATAATTTTAGTTCATTGTTAGCATAACTTACATTTCTTTTGCATGCTTAAGTATTCCTGATATTTTATTTTGTTTTTGCTACATCCATATATTGCATTCAACGAAAATAACTTTTTTCTGTAATAAAATAAAAACATTTGCTTGGGCTGCGATGATAGATTCTTATCTAAAAAATGTGTCAAATTGATTATAAAAATTCATGCCCCTATGTATATGAATTGTGAAACATTTGAAGGAACGGTTTGAATTTTATATTAGCATGTTACTCTCCGCTTTGATTAAATCATAGACAATATATCATTTGAAATTTCTGCTTTGAATGCTGGTAATCAATTTAAGTTTTAATCAAAGCTTATTTGAAAACTCTGTAATTCTGCATTTACAAATAGTTAAATAACATCAATGATTTCATTTTTAAACCAGGAATCACTTCAAGAATGAAAGCTAATGACTATTTTTCCTTTATTTAAAATTGTCATCTCAGTATAATACTGAGACTATAGAAAGTACATATTCGTCATCGGATCTTTTTTCTGTTTATGCATTCCTACGGTGTTTTTTTAATAATATTATTTTATGCAATTTTTATCACATTGAAGCTTATATATCTACGTTTTTTCCATGACGTAATCGATAGAAAATAGATAGGAACGTTGATCAGAAAGTAAGTTTTAATCACTTTAAAAATAAAGTAATCTTCAAAATATCCACATCTCGCTTGATTTATATTTATCTGTCGTATGCATGAAAATATCTTTATATTTTATAATGACAATTTTATCCTAACATCAAGATACAAATGTTTTGTGGAAGAAAGCCTTTAAAGAAGCTATACTTGGTCCATACCTCGCTTGGTTTATTTTTAGCTGTCCTATACATGAAAATATTTTTATAATGACAATTTTATCCTAATATCAAGATGCAAATGTTTTGTGGAAGGAAGCCTTAAAAGAAGCTACACTATGTCGGCGATATAAAAATAATTCTGCTTAACAAATTGAGATATTTATAAAAAAATGGTTATGAAATTTTGTTGGCAAATTTTAATCTTCACATTAAATAACATTACGAATTGTCTTATGTAATGACAAGAATTTCAATTAAAATATTTTAATAATGTATTTCAAAAAATAAAATTAAATTAAGAATTTAATTAGATTGTTATTTATAGTGAGAAATAAGTATTAAATTTTTACCAGTTTTTCAAAAAAAATTTATTTATATTAAAATTATTTATTCAATTGCTCACTTGTTCAATTACCTAGGTATATTGGAATATTGAATTAATAACAACTTTTTAAAAGTGGCGCTTATTATTTTGATATCAATTGTTTAATAAAAATAGTTAATCTATTACAAATAGATCAGCTGTTTTGAAGTCGAATTATTTCTCATGAAATTAATATTTCCATACTCATCTTAAAGTAAAATCTGAAAAATGCAACAGATTAGTATTCACAATGACTTATAAAATGTCATTGTAGCATAGTGAAAGTTCCATTATACAGTTTTGCACAATTTAACATCATTGATGTGATAAAAAATTATACACATTTTAAATCGTTTCAGATAAAATTATAAACATGAAACATTGGGGTGGTTTTGGAATAGGAATTATTAACACTTTTAGATGGTTATTAAAATATAAGAAATAATTAGATAGTATTATTTGTATATTTTTTGTGTATACATATGCAAGATAAATAATCAAGCTATTTTGTGAATTACCAGACTCTTATCCATTTATATATGTGAGTGAATGCTAAAAATTCACTGCCTAATTTCACAGCTAATTTTGTCTGAACGCAGACCATTTAAATAATTTTATCCAAACTATAGTATATTTCGGTGATTAAATATAAATTTTATGAAATTGCCTTGAATTTTGAGATAAATAATTATAACTGTTTTATGTTATAACTTGCATATATCGTAAATACATTAATCATTAATATTTTATGTATAGAAAAATCAGTTAAGATTATAT
Source organism: Latrodectus elegans (assembly GCA_030067965.1). NCBI lineage: Eukaryota > Metazoa > Arthropoda > Arachnida > Araneae > Theridiidae > Latrodectus > Latrodectus elegans. The sequence goes on along the minus strand of CM057816.1, from coordinate 42,475,504 downwards.
ACATATATGATATGATATAATAAAGCATTTAAAATTATATTCTAACAGATAATTTGTTAAACCTAATTTTCAGGTTCAGTTTTCTCTATATTTTTGTGAATAATATTGTATTATTAATTGGAATAAATTAATATTTTACTGCATATTGAAAGTAAGATTTTTCTTTACAGGTTATCTTAAAAAATATGCCAAATACCATTCCAAGTATAGTTGGCATTTAATATTTAAGAATACAGAAATATTTTTGCATGCGAGTTAAACTATATTCCTTGACAAATTTTAAAACATGAAAATACCTGATAAGCATAAAAAACAAGATTTAAAAAGCAGCCACCTGCTAACTGTAATTTTAATGTTGTTTACGTCTTTCATAAAATGGAACTTGACTCAAATCTTTGGACTTTGACAGGAGTGAAAAAAAATTTATGTTAAAGATTCTTAAAGAATTTTGTTTAGCTTTCTGTGTCGTAATATTTTCAGCTATTTTTTGCTTAGTGAAGGAAATCTTCTAAAGTTATATTATTCTTTGGAATATTTTCATCAAATTCTTTGTTTTTCCAATAAACAATTTATTTGTTTGAATATTTTGAAACTTCAATATGTCTCACAAAGATCGTATTTCAACAATTCAAAAAATTGAAAAGAATCTATGTTTCAGTTTTAAATAAATAAATATCAACCAAATGCAACATGCATAAACTGAAATATTTTGCCTCTTATTTAATTATTTAAATTGTTTTCTTCGTTGTATGACAAATTTTGTTATATTTCAAATAAGCGCATGTGTTTACGTTTCTCTTATTTTTGAGTGATAAGGGAGTGCTTTCCTAAAAAATGTTTTAAAATATTTTTGGTTTTTAAAACAACTCAGAATTAAAAAAGAAATATTTTGGATTTTATCAGTATTTTAAAATTTAAAATGCATATGAACTATTTATAATCCTGATGCAACTTATGCTTAAATATTTTTGTTGTTATATTCTAGAATTTTATTGTTTATTATTAAATTTACTCCTTTTAACAAATACATGTAATAAACCTTACTTAAGAAATAATGTAAAAATATTTTAACTTTAGCTAAGAAAGCTCATGTGTATAATATTTGAGCAAGTTTAAAGACTTCGAGTTTGTTCAATTAATTATATTACAACTTTATATTTATTTTACCAGATGCATAAATAATCCATTGATTTATTAAAAATATCCTTTTGTATTCAAAAGAACATGTTTTACCAGTTAATTTTAAATATATATATATATATATATATATATATATATATATATATATATATATATATAATTTATATCCGGAATTGTTGAAATTTAGAAAGGACATTAAACTTCTTTTAGTTGTTGAAATTCATTGATATAAATATTTATTTTTTAAGAATTAAAATTAATTTAAATAAATTAATTTACTATTAATTGTAATGTTGGTTCAATATGAATAAATTAATAGGTGACCTAATATGTCATATTTATATTATTAACTTCAGTCTTATAAGAAGTTAATTTAATCAAACTGTGAGCAATTAGTGTATTTTAAGTTTATATTATTATTCTTTATTTATAATTATTGCTTCATAAATATTAGAGTAAATCCTTAATTTAGTGAATGTAATGCACATTGTATTGAAATTATTTACAAGTATAACAAACATGTTTCTAAAGGAGGAATTAATAGCATTATACAAGTTATTACAGTTATTTAAAAATTTATAAGTTTGTTGCAATTTACTGTAGAGGTCTAAGGAAAAAATTAATAGAGAAATTTAAAAGAAAATCCCTTTACTCCCTTTACAAGGAAGAAAATGCATAAGTCTTTTACAAATAATCAAACATCTTTACTTTTTCTCATTAATTTTTATTAGTTACTTACTCATAATTCTCTCTTGATGGATCAGAGTGATGCACAGAATAGTACCATTAAGAAAAACCTATAGTCTTTCCAAAATAAATAAAAATTACAATTATTTTGAGTATTTTCCAGATAAATGTTTCCAATATTGATCCCCAATCATTCGAAAACAAATGTATATCCAATTTAAGCCTGTCCTGTTGGTAATGAATCATAAATTATTAAGTGAAATTTGAAGAAAAAATGGAGAAAGATGAAATCAAATCTAGTTAGTGAATTTAATAGTGTGATCAATCTTTGAAATATATATTTTAATTTACTTTGCGAAAAAAATAAAAAATTAGGAGTGGCCACTTTTCTTGCTAATATTGTAATAATAAATAAATGTATATGCAAATTATTTATTTTCATGTCTATTTTAAATAAATAAAAATTTCACCGATCACTTTTCCCCCGAAATTAAATAAATGTATTATACAATTTATCTCTCAGTTGTGTTTTGAATGAGTAATTTTTTATATATTTTCAAAGATTTTTTTTACCCTCAAGGGATGATTAAAAATGAATTATTTTAAATTAAATTTGTTTGAATACTTCGTAGTTTAAACTATAAAATAATGTTATAAAATTACATTTTATAAAACAATACATCCTGATTTTATATTAAAACTGATGATTTATTTATTATATACTTCTAGGATTTTTCTAAATTAAACATAATTTTCATTTTATTTCAGTAATCCATTCAGCGATCCGAAGTCAACATGATTGATGAAGATTATATGAACATTGAAGCGGAAGTTGTCGAACCCATGGAATCTGATATCGGTTTGATAACCCCAAGCACGTTTCAAATATTGAATGAAACTGCAAAAATATGCGCTACGAACTTTACTACTAACATAACAACATGTATTAATGAAACAGACATAACATTTCGCTCTGAATTCAGCACTCTGGAATACGTTATTAGCATTGTGGTGCCAATTTTGTTCGGTATTATTGTTGTAGTTGGATTAATAGGAAATACATTAGTTGTTATAGTTGTGACATGTAATCCTCAAATGAGATCTACAACAAATGTTCTTATAATTAATTTAGCTGTTGCTGATCTCCTATTTATATTATTTTGTGTACCATTTACAGCGTTTGATTATGCCACGCCATCTTGGCCATTTGGTGAAATATGGTGTCGAGTAGTTCAGTATTTGGTTATAGTCTGTGCTTATGCCAGCATATATACACTTGTATTGATGTCCCTAGATCGTTTTTTGGCAGTTGTTCATCCGATAACATCGATGTCCATTCGCACTGTACCCAATGCATGGATAGCTATTGGAATCATGTGGGCAATTATCGTTCTTGCATGCATACCTGCGTTGCAGTCACATGGTCAAGTATACTATACATTCCAAAGAACAGAATACACAGTGTGCGTGTTCTTGTCCAATGAAGGTTACAACTACGCAGCTTTTCAGATATCCTTTCTGATGTCATCTTATGTAATTCCCTTGGCCATGATTTTCGTTCTTTATATGCTGATGCTAAAGAGATTATGGTTCGGTGTCACTCCGGGTGGGAGAGTTAGTGCCGAAAGCCTAAGGTCTAAAAAACGTGTTACACGAATGGTTGTGATTGTGGTATTCATTTTTGCTGTTTGTTGGTGTCCAATTCAAATTGTACTGGTGCTAAAAAGTGTGAATTCTTACAGCTTAACTACCTTTCGAATTATTGTTCAGATCACGTCACATATTCTTGCTTACATGAATTCATGTGTCAATCCCATACTATATGCTTTCCTGTCGGATAATTTTCGAAAAGCCTTCCATAAAGTTATTGCTTGCAATCAAAAGCATCCTACATTGCCAAATAGAGGGGCTCAAGAGAATAGGACTGAACGCGAAACTACTTTGAATAATGGCACTGCCGGAGCATCCTCGAGACATCACGTTAACAATACGGCAAATGACATATTATAAAGAGACGCTGATCAAGATTTACTTCTTGAACCTCATAATTTAAAGAATATAAAAGTTTTGACACTAAAAACATTATACGTATTGATTTTGTGATAAAATTGTGCACAAAGTAAGCTCTTGGCATAATTACAAATGTATTTCCTTATATTGTTGCACTGACAACGTGAGCCTTTATTTTGCAAATGATTTAAGAAATAAAAACTGAATCTAGTTTGATTTAAGAAACAGAACGTTATTTTATCAATATTTTGAAAGCTTAATTTACTATATGCATTGAAGAAAATAATTCATTCAAACTATTTCAATGAAGACAAAAACAAGACACGAAGTTTGTGTTTTTCTTCATGAAGCATTATGAATTAAGACTTCTTAAACAAGAATTTAAAAAAAAGAAAACTGAAATAAATATGAACTTCATAGATAATAGTGTTATCTAAAGATTGGTGCACATTTTTTCTGAACATATCTTGTTGTATTATATTGGATAATTTGAAAATAAATGTATTGATGTATCTCAATATTTGTGTTTTGATGTGATATTTTATCATTGATGTGAACGTTAATATTTTATGGACATAACTACATTTCATTCAATGTGAGGATGCAATGTTTTTGTTAAAATAAACAGAACTGCAAATATTTCCTTTTCTGTATTGAATCCCGCACATTTTCGTAAATATATTTCACTGATTGTTGTTTTAACATATTGTAAATGTTGTTTATTAATTTAAAAGTGTAATTGGTTGAGTAATACTTCTTAAATCTTATATCTCTTTATGGGATGTAAAGAAAAGAAATTGTAAATATATAATTTTATTTTAGTCTTGAAATTGAAAATATTATTTCAAATTTAGTTATTCAGTTATGATTTTTAATTATTATTTTACAAGAAAAAAAGTAAATGTAATTTCTTACCCATAAGAAGAAATATCATCATCAATATATATTTGAAAAAGATAAAGGAATTATATATCGAAGTATGTCTATTTTAAATGCTACTTACTTCTTATTATCTTTATATGGAAAATTAAATGACTCATATATATGTAAATATAGATCATGTGGTGGGATGTAAATTATATGTAAAACCATCATAAGAGAATAATTCAGTCTGCTGATGTATTTATGAAAACACTTGTATTTTCAATGTATTTTTAAGCATATTTAAAACTGTTTATCAAAAAAACATTTAAATAGTAAAGAAATGTTCATTTAACTAATTTATTTTAAATGTATGCTCTAAATAAATCTGAATATGATTTATATGAAATAATATTTTTTTATCCTTACTTTTGCTATACAAGAATCAAATGTGTTATAATTTTCAGTTTAAATATTAATAAGTATTTTTAATAAAATTGATTATAAATATTTGGTTATAATAAAAATTATATTTTAATTATTTGTGAGTATTTGGAAAAGTAATGATGAGCTCTATTTAAACTCATCTGTACTGAATCAAAAATAATATATTTTAGTACATTAAGAACTCATATGAAATATTTTGGCGCAGCATGTCCGCTTTTGGACCTTGCGCCATAAAACCCAACCAACCATATGAAATATTTAATGATATTTTATATAAAAAAAAATTTAAAAGCTTTTCAAAATATTGCTAACCTAAGAATTTCTTATTGAGTTATTAACTGATGAGCAAGTTAAAACTTTTAGATTTTCTATTTTTGTGTTTCATATTTTTATGTTACATATAACATACATTTTCTATTTCTGCATTTAAGAAACTTAAATATTTATCTGACGAAACTCATTTTTATATTAGCGCAGCATTATTTGCATTTAAGGGGCTCTGCAAATTTTACTGTTATATGAAAATGCAGTTCCGTCATAGAAATAGTCACATGTATTATAATTTAAGTGTGTAAATAAAATATATGAAAGTACCCTGCATAGTATTTCATTTTTTATTGAAAGGTACATGTGTATATAAGCAATGATGTTTGTGGAGATAAATGTTTCTATAAATGTGTCCTTGTAAAATGTGTGATTCTGTACATGTTTTGTCACTATGATGTAATGTGTTTCAAGAAATAAAAAGAAAAGTTCAATTAATGTCTTTATACATAAATTTAAAAAAGAGGCAATTAATTATTTGATTAAGAGACATACAAAATATGCATCTAAACATTTTGCCATTCGTTATTCCGGCATACGTTCCTTGCCCAAGTCCTAAAAGTGCAACAGAGAGATCATATTCCTATATTCCTAAATTCATTTAGTAACCATTTTCTTTATTTACTTGAAATATAAAGTCTTTTGTAAAATTCAAAGTATAAGATATTATAAACACACAAACATATGTATTTTAATGCATTTACCATCATCGAAAAGATATTGCAAGATAAATAATATTGAAATTGTTACTTTTGGAAATATAATTTTGTTAGAAACGCATTTAAAAATAATATGATTTAATCTAAAACTGAAAATTTTCGTAAGAGATTATTCTAATTTGAAAAAAATAAGCACTTCTCTCAGTATTGGCAAAAGTTATCAGCATTTAGAAAATCCATTGAGAATAAGCATTATTTTTATAATATTTCTTCCTTTAAATGGAAATTTACACAATGTGAGAAATATGTATGTAGTTTATATGTTTAATAGTTAAAGATGAAATGAACTTATGGAATAACAGAATTTATATTTATAAAGTTATACACAATATTAATATTGTAATTTTCCAAGAACACGTGTTTTTAAAAAATCAAAATCCGACGCATTAATGTTACTAAACAGGTAAAACTTTAAATAAAAGTTTTTTATCATTTCCAAATATATTAAAATCCAATATTGGAAACAGAAGGCGATGAAAAATTATTGGAAAATATAATTATCGTAAAAGTTTCAATATTATGAAGTGTATAGAAAATATTCATTAAAATTACCATCACAGATCTAAAATTTTGTCCAATGAATTGTGGAGGATATTAATAATTATACTTAATAATTACACAAAATTATGAGCACTTATTGATCTAAGATATCTTTATAAATAACACATCATTATTACAAATGCCCCATATAGCTTATTCATAAATGTGGATAATATTTATAGCAATAGAAGTTAGTTCAGTATTTTAAAATTGCTTTCTGATAAGAAGAATTGCATTAAATCCCATTTAACGAATCTTTCTAACTCGATTTAAACTTTATTACAAGCTGCCTAATTTTAATAAATTATTTTAAATTGCATATTAGAGAAACATGTAATCGATTCATCAAAAAATTGTGAAAAAGATTAATCTTATAGTATTGCAGTAATTTGTTCCTATATACTGTTTAGAGTTCAATGTATTTTTCGCAGACACACTTAATATAAATATATACTTTGCTAGTATTAATTATATATACATTTCTTTGTAAATAAAATACTTTGTAAAAAGAACTTTTTTTGCCAAGAGTTATTAGCTTAAGTCATATTTTGTATTTTTCTAACTGACAAAAAAAAAAAATCGATGGCTTTACGAGTCTTTTTTGCAAATTAAAATTTTGTAAATACTGTGATAAAATGTTGTTGTATCTTTTTAGTAAATACATTAGTTGAGTGAATAACCTCAATTTAAATAAACCATTCACACAGCTTTATAAGCTTTATCAATTCAGATGTGATTAATGATGGACAAAATATACAGGTTCTTTGAAATTCATTTTGACGATAGAGAGCCATAATCTGATATGCTATTGGCAAAAAGTTCAGCAAGAGAAGAGGAAAAATACTCTTTCCACATGATAAATATAAATTACTACTATTCATTATTGGTGCTAAGGTAAAACCTTATCAAGTATCTTTGACACTCTAGCTACTCATTTACTTGCTACGCAGGTCGTAACATAGCTGGAATGAATTTGAAACACTGTAGTGATCTCAAATACATTTAGCTTCTAATGATTTAACACATCACACAGATGGATATTTCTAGCACTCTGTATAAAATGTTCATTGATAAATTGGTCCTAACTATGATTAAAATCAACTAAAGAGAAGGAAATTAAAACGATAAAAACTATTTGTTTCGCATTCTGTTATAAATGTTTTTAATGTTTTACTGTCGAATAGCATACAAAATCATAATTATACTAATTTTGCACTATATAAAAGAAAATAATCTTGATCTTCACATTCTAGATATTTGTAATCAGTTATTATATAGAATAAATATGACGTTGCTGAATCATAATGAAAATAAACTTTCATACAAGTAATTATTTTAATTCATCTAAAACAATGCTTATAAATAATAACCAAAAAGAATGTATTTAATTACTCTCCATATAACCCATTTATAAAATTTCTAAGTATAGAAAAAATATGGATTGATTCCTTTTCATAGTAAATTTTTTAAAAATACATAGTTTGACACTTGAAAAAATTTAGTCATAATGGAGAGAATGCATATTCAGTTAACGGTATCACTACTATTGTGAAATTGCTTCAAATATCTGCCCAACAATGAATACAATAACAAATGAGAATATAATTCAGTTCAACAGCAAAAAAGTTGTAATTTTACATTCTAAGGGAGTTGGAATAGAAAAATCATAATAAAGCATTTATTTTCAAACTACTCTAAAACTGTTTGAAGAAATTCATCAATAGAGGTAATTTATCAGGGAGTAAATATTATAAACCAGTAAATGCCAGAAGATACATGAAATCATGTTGAATGACCAGTAAGCACTACGTCTGTATTTTGTTTTTGATCACAGGATAATACATATTAATTTCCACTTATAATATTCTTTATAGAGATAGTTATATTAAGAAAGCTTCATCTTTAAATATTAGTCACAATTTAATATTGATGTGATAACTACCATCAATTGAGATGGAAGTCAGCTATTAAGGAATCATTATGATTATATCATTTTCACAAAATGTGAACCATGTTTAAAAATAAGTCAGGAATTTATTGGTGATGAAATGCTTGAAGATTACAAGATTGTGCCCTTCTCAATGAGATCGCCATGTACCTCATAAAATCGTATCTGCTGGAACTGACTCGGTCGACGATGACCTGGTATTTTTGCAATTATTGGCTTCTTTTGCTACAGAAGCAAGCTTTCAACGATTATTTTTAAAGCAGTGATAATGGCTAGAATATTGCACTATTTGCCGATTTCTCACCCTATATCTTATTCTGAAAGTGATGGAGAATTGCCATTCACACTTTTATAGCTACTCCTTCTTGGTGTTGAATTTTCAATGACGGGCAGTAAATGATTCTAAATTAATAAGTACACTACTGGCCATTAAAATTGCTACACCGAGAAGGCGACATGCTACAGACGTGAAATTTATACGAAAGGAAGAAGGTGCTGTGATATGCAAATGATTAGCTTATAAGCGCATTCAGACAAAGCAGGCGCCAGTAGCAACGCCTACATTGTGTTTAAATGAGGAAATTGTTCAGCCGGTTCCTCATAAACAAATTGCATTTGAATGCTGTTGCCTGGTGAAAAGTTGTTGTGATGCCTCGTGTAAGAAGGAGAAATGCGTACCAGCACATTTCTGACTTTGATAAAGGTCGAATTGTAGCGTACCGTGATTGCGGTTTACCTTATCGCAGTATTGCTGCTCGCGTCGGTCGAGATCCAATGACTGTTAGAGAATATGGAATCGATGGGTTCAGGACGGTAATACGGAACGCCATGCGGGATCTCAACGGCCACCTATCACTAGCAGCCGAGAAGACAGGCATATTATCCGCATGGTCGTAATGGATCGTGCAACCACGTCACGAGCCGTGAGTGGTTGAGGAGTATTAAATACTAAGAATAGTTTACACTCTCAAGATTTCAGACTTGTCATTGGTGTGCTAATAATCAAATACATTACAAACGAAAGAGCTTACATGATTAAGTCACACGTCATGTCCTTAGAAGTCAATAAAATGTCACTAAAATATTACATGTGCAAACTTTCAAAATACTCTGCTCGACATTGAAAATGCACCATGTAGGAGTGGACAGAAATTTATGCATATTTACTGGCATACGTTACCGAGTTATGCAAATGACGAGAAATGAGCAGCTCTCCAGCATACCTAGGATAAGATATAAAGTAAGGGACCGGAATAGTGGGAAATATGCGCACCGCTATTGTTACTTGGTAAAATCTCATAAGTTTAAAATTTCCTGAATATCGTATGAATAATTGGAAACAGCATCAAATAGCTTGATATTAATTAAATTGTTACGAAAAATATGTTAAATAATTTAAGCATTATAAATCTTGGATTGGTTATAGGAGTGAGAATAATTAAAGATAACTAAGGAAATATGCACACACTAACCACACTCACACAGACGCACACACTTATATATACCTATATATATTTGATTAGTTTTTTGTCAAGAAATCTCCTTAGTCTTAACAAAGTATGCTACTGCTGAAAAAAGGCAGTTTTTGTGAATAAAAATAGAATGAAGAGAAAAAATATTCCCTACATTGTTTCTCCCTTAGGATTTCCTCAGCTATAATTAGGTTCTACTCTAATTAAGAAGAAATCGAACCTTTTCTAATATTTACTTTGTAATCATTTGAAGATTGAGTAAATCAAATGAACAAATAACAGCAATAACAACAGACAAATGGGAATTTTTCCTTCAGAATGTTTACAATTAATTTGATTCAAGGTGGGTATAAATAAACAGCTGAAGGACATTGTAAACCTAACTTGGAAGTGCAACAAGCTTCTATTCCCAAATGCTATGAATTCAGGAAACCAAATAACAATATACACTCTCAACCAGTGTGATTGCGAAAATTGAATCAACGACTTTCCACATAAAAAAATCCATCCTACTTTATTTAATTAAAAGCATTACAGAAATGCCATTTTTTTCTAAATGATCTTGTATTTATTAACGAATTTATATTTTGTGACAAACGATACTTTTCAAATTTGAGGGACTGTTTTTAAAAGCGTCTAAATACATTTATTGAAAACATGTATGTTTTTACAGAAAATTTCAGATGAAAATGTACTGTAATTGAAATACTTCTTGGAATATAATTCAAAAATATTTACTAGCTATTGTGAAGTTAGTTTTTTCATTTTTTTATGTTATTAAGTTTAAAAACAAATTTGTTTTCCCTTACTTAATATTATTTAAATATTAATTGAGAAAATAAAATACTTGATTTAAATATTAATTGAGCAAATAAAATATTTTGTTGGCATATTTACAAAATGTTTTCTCATTTATAAGAAACATTCCTTTCTAATGAAGAACTTACTAAAAATCTTAACTTACTAAAAATCTTAATGAACTTACTAAAAATCTTGTAAAATGATCTGCACCACAGCATTTGCAATGAAAGATTCATTAAAGAATTTCTTCTGAAGGGGGAATGTATTAAAGATTTTGCAGAATGAACTACACATTACAGCAGTTGGGAAGAAAGACGAATAGGAAACACTTCACGGTGATAGACTCATCGATTTTGCATCCACTTCCATCAATCAGAAAAGGAAACTACAATATCGTTTAATTCTGTCACTATATATTCAGTTGTTGACTGGAAGCAAACTAATTGTGTGACAGAATTCCACGGACATACTAAATAATGATACGTCACCAAGAACCCTCTAGAAAGAAAAATAAATCAAGTTAGTAATATCTCTTGTCCTTCAGTTGCTTGCTGGGTTTTATCAAGAAAATATATTATTTATCATACATAAGCATTTTTAAATGTATTTAAAATATTCGTTATTTTAGATAACTGATAGGTATTAATTTGGTTTGTTACCATTAACAAATTGCAATCCATTGAACAAATAAGAAACTTTAAGACAGATACTATAAACATAGAAATATAAAATATAGAGACAGTATATATATTTTGGTTATTTGTATAAAAATAAATATGTTTTGCTATTTAATCTATAATTTCAAATATAATCTGGCATTAAATTATATTTCAAATTATATATATATATATAAATTAATAGTTATATATATATATATATATATATATATATACATAATTTACATCATTCTGTTACGGATGAATTTGAATAAATAATATAGACTCTTGAAACAATAAAAAATAGGATTAAATGATTAAATTCAACCATTATATTTTGTAAAGACATTAGAATTTCAAAAAAGCAAAATAACACATATAAAAATAAAATATGTTAATGTTAGATTATTATTGAAAGTGTTTTACTAAGTTTACAGAATCAATATTTGATGAATTTAAAGTTGAAGATACATCCAAATAATTTACAAATTTTATTGACGTTAATTTAAGCAGTATGAAGCACAAAATATGTTTAACATTAAATAGAGTTTAATTGTTTGAATGCATTGCTATATAAATTTAAGAATGAAATATTTATTTATTTTAAAAGAGTGCTTACATATATTTTTCAAAGAATTAAACATTTCTATTAATAAAACCATTTAAATTCATAACTCATTAAGGCAAATGTTATATCCATGCTATTTAACGATTCTTTAAAAAGTATTCTGAGTTTTAATGTATCATTCCTCGCATTAACGGAACAAATGAGTACAGTAGCGAGTAACATATTGATGAAATTTGTCAGTAAAGTATATTAAGTTCTATTTCGTGCAGCATATGTAAAGACATGTGAGTATATTTCAATTATTAATAAATTTGATTACCTTCCAAATATTTTTTACAATCCAAATATGAAATTCATTTAATTACTTACTAGTTTGTTTGTCGCCCAACGGTCCTTTTCTGCACATTAGAGCTAATTAGACCATGATCTACAAGTTAAAGTGGATTCCGAACCAGTAAAACATACATGCCTAACGTGAGATTTAAACCAACGAACTGTTGAACCGAAGGCTAGAGCGCTAACCATTCCGCTGCCAGCTCGGCTAGTAACTTACTATCCAAATCGCTTAAAAGACATAATATACATTTAAGAAGTATGTTTTATAACATAAATAATATGTTTCTTAATTTAAAATTTGGTTATTCATTTATAAACAAAAATCTGCAACAATTTTATTTTTTGCATATAATGCAGTATTCCTTAAACAAATGATTAATATTTTTTAGTTAACATTAATTTTTTTCTCTTTAAAAACAGTATTATATACTTAAAGATACTAAGGGTTTTAATTCCAATACATTTAATATTTTTACTATATTTCTCCTAAATAATCATGATTTTATAAAACTTTGAATATCATGCATGTTTTTTGAACTATTAAATATACAAAATCACACACACATAAATATAAAAGGGAAAGTTTATACTTCATTAAAATTACCATAAAGCAAAAAATCCACCTGAAAATACAGAAACACACTCATTGGCCTTTGTATGTTAATATTTATATTTTTAGAAAAGAAATCCATCTTCCTGAATTTTCTGGTTTAGTCTCCATATTAAATTATGAAATGTACTTCGGCAATATGCTTGTTAATGAGAGGCTAAATATCCCGGTATTTCATATTAGAATACCTTGTAACTATACAGACACACACATACACACACACATATTTATATATATATATATAATATTTATATATATATGTATTATATATATATATATATATATATATATATATATATATATATATATATATATATATATATATATATATATATATATATATATATATATATATATATATATATATATGATATATGTGTGTATGTACAAGGTATTCTAATATGAAATACCTACAAAATAATAAATAATAGATGGAAAAGTTTTAAACTGTAAAATTTGTTTCGCAACTATTAACACTATTAATAATATTCTTAGTTTCTTTTAATTTCATAAACACATTAGAAAAATCAAGATTTTGCTTGAAAATGTTAGGAAATAATATTTTAAGATAAATAAAAGTTTAGAATCCGCGATAAAGTGTCATTAACAATATTATTCAGATAAGCATTCAACGTTCGTTAATAATAAGGCCAGAATTTATATATCTGCATTTTACAAATTAACTAATTAAGTATACAAACGAAAGTACTTTTTTACCTATTATGTATGCATATTTCTTAATGATTAATTTAAAAACAATTTTTTTTAATCTATAAGTCTTTTAAAATATACTAATGCAATTCTATAAATATACTAATGCAATTCTTCAATCATGTAAATAGAGAAATACACCCAAACAATTGATAATAGAAGAGAGAGTTAGAATATATTCATTTTATAATATTTTAAGAAATTTTTCACGTAAGAATCTCAGGAATTATTTATATAGAAATTATAGAACTTGTTTTATTATTAATAAGTAATCACGAAAGTCAAAATTTCTAATCTGTTCTTTTAAGTCAAAACATTCAGAGTTATCAACCAGATGTCGAGAAGTTTTATTCTTTCAGAAGTAAAGCTAGTCAATTTCTCGACAGCTTTCTCGTTAATGAGAGGATTTGTCAAGACTGTCGGAAGAACAAAGAAAATATATTGCTCAGGTTTCTTTTGAATAAAAGATTATGTCTCCGAAGCTACTTCTTTCATATATCAGATTTTATCTATAAATGCTGGTGTGAAACTTTACCAAAAATATTATATTTTTCTACTGTTGACTTCCAAAAATATTGTTATAAATCAGTAATATTAATTTTCTAAAGGCCACTGTAAAAATAATCAATTTTGGAAATTAATAATAGAAATAAAATAGCTTCATTTTTAGTAAAATTGAGAGGGAACCAGTACTGTTTACTCTTTATTTATAGATGTGTATGTATATATAACTAGGAAAGAAATAATGTGTCTTATGTAGCAACAAAAATAGGTATATCAAAAAATTTTATTTATTTTTAATAAAAAATTTCAAATTTACTGAGACATCTACCGATAGTTTTGCAAGCTATTGTAATTTTCATTGATAAGTATTTTAATTCAGAGTTGTTGTGTGATTGAATGATATTATTGAATCAATGTGATAGAATATGGTAATTTGTCTCATAAATAATAAAACTCACATTAAAAAAACAAGGATTAAAATTGAAGAAATATTCCTTTTACAGAAGAATTTTGCTTTCATTTATTTTCCTTTAATGTACTATACTATAATTTTTGTTAACCAAAAACGTTAAAATATAAATATCTCATTTGTTTGTTATTCTATAAAATTTTTGTAAAAAATGTAAAATACGAAAAATACTACAATTTTTTCGCTTATTCTTGTAAACAATACTTTAAACTTAAGAAATGCTATCTAAATTCCATTATATATATATATATATATATATATATATATATATATATATATATATATATATATATATATATATATATATATATATATATATATATATATATATGGATATGGATACAAAATTACTTATCTTTAAAATACAGATTAGAAGTCAGTATTTTTACCGCTGTTTGTGTATCTAAAAATAAGAAAATAAGTATTATTTGCATCACACAGTGTTACAGTGTTATATTAATTAAACATTATAGTCTATGTAGTACACAAAATAATCGTATCCCATATATACTTCCATTTGGTTAGTTTGGTTAAAAGGCAGTTTAGCATTTAGCAGTTTGGTTAAAAGGAAAATTTGTGAAACGTTTTCTATTATTCGTTAGCTTATATAAAAAATAAGTATTTTTTGTGCATTTTAATTTCAAAATGTCTCGTCAAATAACTAAATTGAAAATACTATGATTGCTTTAATCATCCATTTCCATAATATGTTCACAAAATTCTTGTGTATGGTAAATTCTGTTTACGCAAATAATCAATGAAATAAAGTATTTAAATTTGTAAATTATAACATTTAATCAAAGTTTCTAATTTTAAAACGTTTTTATACGTACATTTCAAACGTATATCACTTTATTTTTTTTAAAAAATTTGTCGGATGCATCAATATCTGCATATTTGCAAAATATAACGTTTAAAACGCCTGTCCGATTAATAGTTAATCAATTATGAGAAAACATTGGTGAAGCATATAAAAATAATTATATTCCCTAACATTATATAATGCATGTATACATATACATATATATGTACTTACACGGAGATAAGGAAAATCTTTCTTATCGTTTCTAACTTCATTTTGTAAATTGTACTTTAACTAATTTAAACTAAACATATCTAATCGTTCTCAGAAAAATTGGGATATTAAGTATAACTTTAGAGAGTTTTAGAGACTCTCCATTTACTATTTAAAATCTCGTTTATTGTATAAGTTTTCTTAAAAATGCTCGAAATTAATTTGCAAGTTCTTCCGAATGTCTTAAAATTTGGCACATTCCCAAATAGGAAGTGATAAATGTGAAGTTTTGAAGCATACAGAGAAGTTTTTTCTGATAAAAGTACTTAAACAAAATAATCGCCATTCTGTATACCAATCTGAGAAAATTTAAAATGGAAATTTTAATGGAAATACGCATCGTATATTAGTTTTAAAGTCAAACAAGCGTTATTAATTTAATGCACTATTTTGTGCTTACTAATGTGGCTAACATTCGCAAAAATTAAGGCTCATTTAATATCCTATACGTTCTGTAAAAAATTATTATGATTTTTAAGTTGCAGTAATACAAAAATGTACACACGCAGTTACAGGTTGAAATTAACCTAATTTATCACGTGAGTGGTTATGATTTCCAAAATCAAATAAAGCATAAAATAATAAATAAAACTTAGTCTGTCTATTTACTGAATTATCGTGCGCGTTGATTGAAGAAAATTTTACACCTGTTTATATAAGAATTCTTATAAAGTGAAAAAAGAATAAAATTAACTATGCGACATATTTTCAAAATTTAAAAAAGTTCCTGTATGTATGAGGCCAATATAAATTTACAAATTAATATTCTATATCGCGCCTGGATTTAAATACTGATTAGAAACATCATAGTCGATTTTTTTTTAATCTTCAACGAATCAAATTATAAATTCCATTATAAAACAATTTATTAATGAACAAATAATTAATCAAAAACTTTTTTCTTTTGCATTGGTTAACGATTTGTTTTTTTTTTAGTAATCACTACATTTAGAAGAGAAAAATGGAGTATATTTTATATTGTTAAACTCAGAACTAAATAACTTTCTTTAAAAGAAATATGTTGTGGACACGCGAATAATGTTTCCATGCCGACAGCAAATTAGTGATGTAATAAAGCTAAAAAATATATTTGTATTGTGAAATCAACATTTCAAATTTCTGACACTATGTGCTTGGTTTAAAATAGCTTACAGTTCAGTCAAATTTGTCTATTTCTTCCAAGATAATGCATATACTTATATAAAATTTATTACATGCAATCTACCACAATATTGTTTATGATTTCCATCATTCAACTGATTATATTAGTATTCTTACAAAGTAAGAATTTTAAAATCATTATATATCCCAAGCTTTATGAAGATGCATCATATGAAATGAAAAATCTTGTTTATTGGTCAAGATAGAATGAATTAAAAACAAATCTTAAAAGAATATATTATTGTATTGAAATTTTGGACTTACCAGATCATTCGCCTTTGAGACTAAACCATTAATTTCAAATGCTGCCAAAGTGAGATGTACAAGTTTGGATCAACCCGTCTGACAAGTAGTGGTGTCCCTGCAAAGCACTTCTACCGAAATTTTGCAGCATGTGCAAGGTTGCTCCCTTTTTGAGCTGAACTATTTGCCGTCGATTGGTTTGCTAGTGGCCTGTACTCTAGGCATCCATTAAGAAGACTGCCATTGACCCCATAGCATGGATGCTAAAGTCTGGAATGGCATCGTATTAGAGCGATGTAAACAACAGAGGTTTAGAGGAAGATGGTTTAGAATCGTCTTCTCAGCTGAGACACGCTTCTTTTTCTACAGATGTAGTCAAAATGTATGAGTGGAACGTCAACATTGAGACAGGTTCAATCCTCGGAAATTTAATACCCCCCTCCATCGACAATGTGGCATCATGGCTTCGATATCTATTGCGTAGGATTTCATAACATCACTAGTACGTATTTGCATCACTATGAAACTCAACGTTACGTGTATGATGCCCTGCACCCGATGACACTCCCCGGCCCTTTATCCTGTTGATAAACGCTCATTATCAGCAGGATAACCCCTGGCTGCCCATTGCTTTCATCAGTCAATTTGTCTTGCGTACAGCTGATTCCCTGGCCAACATGCTCACCAATCGAATGCGTCTGGGATATGATTTGACATTATTTGCAGACCCAGCCATGTTCTTCTTTAAAAGACGCAATTTGGCAAATGCGTGACACGGGAAGGGAGAGCTCTTCCTCAGGTCACCATCAGTTCTCTCATTGACTGTGTCTAAACGTGATGCTTCGTGTATGCTCCTCTCTTGGAGTCTTACAATCTACTGACTCAACCCGGTTTCCGTTTCTGTATTATGCATATCATTTCAAAATGCCGATCACTTATTGTTCGTGGCTGTTTCTTCCTGTTTGCCCACTTTCGGCACTTACTGGTAATTCCTTCTTGTAGTATTTTCAATGTCGAGCCGTAAGACTTACGATGTTTTTTCCCAATATCTTTAAAACATTCTATAAAGTTATGCTGTATGATAATTTTATTAAATGGAATTTCATTTGGATTATAACTAACATGAGCAATTCAGTAACTTTTTCTCTTGTAAATTAATCGTATATATTTCTCTTGATTTTAATGTTTTATTTAAAAGTATTTTAAAGATGAATAAATAAGTATCACCTTAGCCATATAACATCTTTTTTATTTTTCCTTTTGACAATTTTATATAAATTATTTGTTTGAAAAAAAACATAGAAATAAAAAAATAACGTATATTTATTGTAACTAAACATTTCGCCTAAAATTCATGAGAGTGAACAAAAGTTTTTAAAAGTATTTCTTATCTCTTTATAAATAGTTTCCACATTTATATGTTTAATGTTTATGTTTGCATTAACTGATATTGCATTTAGTTAAAAAAATATTTACTTTATATTTAATTTTATTTAAAACTAAAAACATTAATAATATATTTTTTATATCTTTAATGCTAAGAAAATTAAAACTGATGTGCTTAGAATTATAAATAATTGAAATGATTTTAATAATTAAAAGTAATTATTTTAAAATACTAATGTCTTTGTACCAATTTATAAAAATGTATATAAAGTGTATTCATAGAGCAGGATGCATTTTGTGTGTTTTTCGGAATATGCTGCACGCGTTCATTAAATTTTTAAATCAAACTTAATATTTCAATTAGTTCCAGAATTCATAATGTTCAAATAATCGAAAAACCATAAAAACTTGCAACATTTCTCTTGTGGCACTTTATCACCCACTAGATTTTCTAAAATTCTATTAAAAGTTATTTATGAAATAGTGTGAAAGGCAGCTCCTTTAGTTAAAATATATGTAATGTATAATTATTATACGATAAAAGCGGACACACTAACTTTGGAGATTTTGAAAGCAGTACTGTTATCAAAATGCAATTAGCTTTTCCAAATTAATAGTTGATCTAGCTATGCTAATCTTAAATCTATTGATACAATTGATTATTAGATGTTTTTACAGGTTAATTTGTAAATTTAAATTTTAAAATTTATACAATGAATTTATTTCTTGTTAATATTCATGGCACATCATACTCAAAACAGCAGCAGAAATGATGTAAATGTTGTAAATTTACCAATATTCTTTGGACCAGTATTTCAATTCTAATTTATTATATACAATAAAGTAACTCATTTAAAACTTAAAATCCTTTATTCATACTTGATTTTATAATCCAATGATGTTTTTACAAACTATATTGCTTTGTAATTAAAAATTATAGTTCTAAGATTCATAATAATTTTGATTCATATACGAAGTTTTGAGAACAATGATTTGTTCCTTAAAACTACTTCTTGATCCAAAAAGGTCTTACAAGTAGAAATATTTAGCTTATTATATTGTACTTTCTGTATTTTAACCCATAAAAGTGACATTAAATCAAATCAGCAATTTCGGACAAATAATGTATATATAATTAGTAAATATATATCTCACATTTGCTTATTTGTGAATGAAAACAAAATTACTTTTTAATGACTTATATTTAGACTTGAAGAAAATCTTACATCATATTACCATTAAATATATGTTAAATTTCATTTTAATTATATTCTGTTACAGGTTTTTCGCTATTATTTTTTATTATGTTTATTTACTTGTTTAATTTTAAGTGTTATTCTGCTCTGTCATAAGTGTAACAATAATTTTACAAAAGTTACTATATAAAAAAAATATTTATTTCTGACAGCAGCAATTTGACTAGATCTTAACTTCTATTTCTGATTATATATTTTATATTTACTTATATGTCAGTTAATATTATTGTGGATCAAATGCAAACTTCTTACTTGTTTCTTTACGCAATAATTAAAAAACATGTAAATCAATACATTTATTTGCATATTTCATATTTTGAAAAAAATAGCTGAAACTGCTAAAAATAGTTAGACTAAATATACAATATTTAAATTTTATTTATTTTTATTAATTAACATTAGTAAATGATAAATTTTAAGAATATTTTATTTACATTTCCTTATAAACTAAAACTATTTCCCAGTCTGTGTTGATAATATATTTTTTACATTGCGTAACCGAAAGGAAATATTTATTAAAAATATATTATTTTTCTCTCAAAACAATCAAACGAATAAATAAATATACATTTATTAAAATTCATTAAGTAATTTTATTTAATTTTTTTTAACTTAGAAGTTTTTACCTTTATTTCATTCAAATAATTAAAGAATATGCAATGTTTTCTTTAATTTTTGTTAATGTAAATTTTATTAACAGTATAATAAATTGTTATATATTGAATTAATCTAAAATTGAATTTTTTTATTCCTTATTTACTGGCATTAATTTTTCTGAAAAAATTAGTATTTTTAAAAATCTTTTTTTGGTTGCATGTATGTGTCTATTTAAATATAAAAAAATTCTCTGAAGTAATTATTTAAATTTGTGAACAAAATTATTTGATTTTTATATAGACAATTTTGAAGGGAAGTTGAAAATCTGAATGAATAGGATTATATCAAATGTAAAAAAAATATAATACAGTTTTCTTTATTTAAAAATTATATTTAAAAGATACAATAGGTGTAAAACATAATAATTCACAGAAAATATGTTTCTGCAAAAGAACTAGGTTTAACGAGATCATGCCATTCAGTTTTATCTTAATTATTGGTTTAACTTATGTGGTTAATCATTCAAAACATTACAAAAGTTAATATCACAATGTATTTAAATACTAAATAATAAAATCAAATGGATTGTAAATTATGTATTGAATACTGTAAGATAAATATTAAATTTTATTCGTTTCTAATGTATCGGTTAGTAAATTTAAGTACAATAAACACTTTTTTTTTAAATTTTCCAAAATTTTTATTAAGATAAATATATCATTTTGTTGTTAATTATTTTTAAATTTCAAAACAACGAAAAAAAAGTAGAAGGAAAAAATACTCTTCAAAATATATGAATTTCATTAAAAAAAGTAATCCAAATTAACATGATTTAGAGTTTTTCTATGTTCTCTGTATAATATTTCTCGTTTCTGTTTCAATGTAACTATTTTATATTCAGTTCATGTCTAATTTATCAGTGATATCTTATATATTTTCAAGTGATAAACTTGAGTTATTGCTTTTCATATGCAATCATTTTAAGGAAATGATATTTGTAGATAATATTTCTTGTATTATCTACTTGTTCACAGTTTATGTACTAAAATATTTTAGAGCTATATTATAAATCACTTTAAACTATCAATAAAATTTAATGGCAGGACATTATCTTATGTTACACTTAAGTTCATGTGAGAAATGATTAAAATTTCATATTGTGTGTGTGTGTGTTCCATGTTACATTTATTTACATAATATCATTCTAATGGCCAAATTAATGAATTAGTTTACTTGGAAATTTACATTTCATCTCCAGTAAACCCAGTGTCACTGTTAAGAATGTCTGAATATTTTATCCAAGATATTGTCTAACAGTGAAATCTTTAGCATTATAGCAATGTACATTTATGTAACGGTTATCAAATTAAATATTTTTATCAAAGTTATTAAGCGTTTTTGCACAAACAAATTGGTTTATTTACTAAATTTTTAAAAGATTTAGATGCAAATTTGCTATAGAATTTATGTTCATATGTTTTTTTATTTATTGCGAGCAATCAATTAAAATCATTAGTGATTAACTAAAGCTAAGTTTCACAATTTCCTTTATTTGCAGTAGAAATGTTTGTAAGATAATATCTAAATAGCAAAATATTTATTAGAAAAATTAATTTTTAAAAAAAAAAAACCGAGAATATCATTTTTAGAGAGCCAGATTTTAGTGTGGTCACTGATGCAGCCTTGCGATTTTTAAGTTGCATTTTATGCGAGAGTTATCACAAATTAGTTGAGTTTTTATATAATTTGATTAAGACTCAGATAACTATTAAATTTTTATTAATATTTAAATTAAATACAAATGTAATCAGTACAAATTCAACGGAATTAAAAATAACTACAAATGCAATAAAAAGTATAATGTGTGTATTCTTTATCAAACTAAATCAAAAATTAAGAATAAAAATAGACTGAGTCATTTATAACAGTGTTACTGAGAACACATGCTACGAAACAAAACTTTTATTTTTAATTTATATTTTTATATATCTTAAAAATAATATGACAATATTTCAAGTAAGCAATTAATACTAATCAATTTATATAAGAGAAATGATGCGTAGCTTTTTTTCCAAAGGATTAGTATTTTAATAAGGTCTTAATGTTCAGTAATATGTCATTAAAAAGTTTTATATTTCATTTTCATTATGTTTCTCTATATTATCATTTGATAATATTCGAAATGTTTCTGTAAATATTGAAAATAATATATATATATATATATATATATATATATATATATATATATATATATATATATATATATATATATATATATATATATATATATATATATATATATATATATATATATATATATATATATATATATATATATATTATTTTCAATATACTGAAATTTTAATGATAAATAATTTTTCAATTCAATTATTTGGTTTTTGTTCATTATTTTGTCCTCTTCTCAGTTTATAGCTTATACATACCTAAAAATGTAAGTAAATGTTTTCTGCTAGTAAAGCATGTTCTAGATCAAGTGTAAATAATAAATAAATAAAACCAGATGCAAACGTATTTAAACTAAAAGCAATAAATTGGATTTATTCAGATAGTTATTTCACATAAAATATTTGTAAAGTTTTCACTTGTGTGTGTGCATGTTTGTGTACAGTATAAGGAATTAAAATGATATTTTTTTATAGAAACTAAATTGACATTGAGAATAATAAGGCTTAATAAAACTATATTTAGGATTAAAATGCTCTTCATTTAATGAATATTTATTTAATATTGCATATTGTTCAAATATATTTAAAATTGTGGTATGAAAATAGGAACAAAAGTAATGATTATCTTGCAGAAATTATCATTGTTGTTGTGATCATTAAAATGCAATTGTTGCTAATGAAATATTACAAATAATAAAAAATAATGCTTCTTATTTTAAGATTTTATAAAATATATTTCATTCATATCCTTTCATAATATAAAGCTTTGAAATTTGAATAAAAGCGCAAAGTAAATGTTTTTTTACTTAACAAAATTTCTTCATACAATACAATTTTTATTTCAAAATATTAGAAACTATGTATTTTATAGCTGTTCAATGCAAAATTAGTTTCACTCTCATTATGCACAATAAATTAGGTTTTTCTGATTTGAAAAGTATTTCTTTACTTAAAAAAATCCAAAAGCAATTATCTAATATTGTGCGTAAAAACAGCTGTAAAGGAAGGCAATTGTGAGTATCTTTAAAAACATTATGTTAAAATGGTATAAAATTAGAAATCGAGAACAAAAAATAATTTATAATTTGAAATTTCAGCTTTTGAAAATTTAATACAAAATTTGCATGAAATAATTTTACTTGTCTTATGAATAAATTTATCTAAAATATAAGCATTATTTTATGCAAAAATCTCTACAATTTATCTAAAAAGTTGAAAGAGAAAATTCAACATTAATTGAGTATTTTGCATGCTTAAACAACATATCTTGTAATTAATTATGGAAATCAATGTTTAAAATGTTTAAATGTAATTACTTATCTTAAAGTTGTTCGTTCAGTGGTAAAAAGATTAATAAAATATATCCAAAATAATTATATACAGTTTCTTATATGAATTTAAACCTGAAATTATAATCCGGAATTTTAGCTTTTTGGTTTATATCTAACAATTTTACGAGCAGTAGTTACATTTTATGCATTCATATAAAGTAGTAATTTCAAGATCAATTAATTTGGAAATAGTGGGATTGATTAAATCACGCTGCAGGAAATGATTTCTAGTTAACACATTTTTGAGATTAAAATATTGCAGTAAAAGTGTTCAGCAAAATAAGCTTTACTTTTGAAAAGAGAGAATTCTTTAAGAAATTTTTAAAAAAAAATTTAATTCACTGGTAATTCAGAAAATGACAGAGTATATATACACTGAATCAAACTAAAAAAATATAAGAAGCATTTCCTTATTTCATATTTATTTGAGTTTAAATAGAAATAAAATTTTAGCATAATTCAGAATGAATCTAGTTTGTAATATTCTACATATATATTCATACATAGTATACAATTTAAATTTAAAAGTAGTTTATAGTTACATTTTATGGAAAGTATTTTTAATGCTTCAAAAATATTGAGAATTTAATATTATTATGTAAAATATAAAGGTATAGAAATAAATATATTCTTATGAAATGAAGGTATTTGTTAGAAAAATGACATTCATATTGTAAACGACATTACTAAGACAAATTATACGAACAAAACGTAACAAAATTTAACAATTATCACAGAAAAGTTATTGTCAGCAACAACAATGCTGCATATTTTTAAATTCTTAATTAACATGTATAATTACCTAAAAAATCTAAAATCTAAGAATATCTGCTGTATTTTATAAAATATTTAATACTCATTGATTATCATATAATAACATAAGCAAATTTCTATGCTTTTAAGGAGGGCAAAATACAATTCTACTTAAATTCAAGTAGATGTTATCCCTGTATGAAGACTTGATAATTCATACTTTCATACTCGAGGAGAAAAATTATAGAGTGAAGAATATAGAGGAATACTGAATAACATTGTTAATGTTATTCAGTATACCTCTATGACCTTCATATATATATATATATATATATATATATATATATATATAATTATAAAGCAAAAATATATATATATAGCAAAAAATATAAATATATATATATAAGAATATAAATATATATAAAAATACAATGAACTTAATCGCATTAATGAACTTAATGAACTTAATCGCATTTATAATATTTGCAACAACCATGAATCTACTAAAAATCGCATTTATAATATTTTCAACAACCATGAATCTACTAAAAATCAAATTAAACGACTGATAGATCACTTAAAAAATAATAATATTCCAATTAATTTTATTTTAAAATATGTAGGAAGTAGGGAATCGCTTGTAAGATTGAAGTAATGCGTAATTTTTATAACTACATAAGGGCCACCCAAGCATTGAAGTTATTACAAGAATCCTTAAAACACCTACATTTATATTTTAAATTTAATCTAATTACAACTGGCAACACTTCTTTACTATAATTTTAAAATTACTTTTGGCAACTTTCATACTATTTTCATGTATAAATCCCATCTGATTTGCTGACTTTGGCTTTATGTATTTAAATTTTTTACTGTATGTATGTTTCATTTATGAGTATCTCTAATTGCATTTGTGTTTAATTTATAGGTATTTCTAATTTTCTGCATTTATATTTATTCAAATGTTTTAACCTAGGTTCTATGAATACGAACACTCTTTGGGGGAATTGCTCGAAGATCTTTAGACATTTGTCCTTCGAGCATGTCAGAAAAGAGTGTTCTTTCTTTTAGCATAGCTGGCCATCTCCCTCCTGATGAAGACGTGGCCCCTATGCTTTCTTCTTCTTTTCATCTGTTTCATATATTTCAGTGCTTTTCCATATTTTTCATGTTTTATCTTATTTATGTTTCACTGTTTTTCCAATTTCATATTTTTCATATTTTATCTTATATATATATATATATTAACATGTACAGACACGTATAATTATATAATTGTGTACATATTAATAAGTAAAATATTCGCTTTGTTTGTTACTAGCATTATTTAATTTATATATAAATATATTATTATACTAAATGGTAAAATGTATATTTTTAAGAATAATTTCTATTATTAGGAACGGAAAATGAATGAATAAATGAAATTACACTTATAAATTTCATATGCGTTGAATATTTTAATGATGTTGCTAGGATTTTGGTGGAACTGTTTCAAAAGCATGAAAGCAAAATGACTATCTGTGGATTCAAGAAATGAAAGCCCCACAGAGATACACGGTAGATTAACTTTGTAGCATATTTGTAAGAGGTTCTTTCAAGATAAATCCAGTTAGCGTAATATGTGATAAACGTGAAATTATATTTCACGTTATTCAGAAAGTTCTTAATTATGTACAGATTTGAGGATTCAAAAGTGGGTCTTTGGGTTAGCTTTTCAAATTATTTTGCAGATTTAAATGCTTGCAAGTAGCATTTTGGTAATTCTATGAGAATAAAGCATATGTTGTCATTTTATGTTAAAGCATTGATCTCTGTTCCATTATGCAAAGAGTGTAAGTCTTAAAAGGGTTTATTTGAAAAGATTTTAGTTCCTGAATACAATATGTATATGTTTAATTATACATGGAGGCACATTATTTTGTAAGGCATTACGTATTCAGAAGTAATATATGAATATTTATTAATGAAATTATTTCAGTTAAATATTATGAAATAAAATGCATGTAGCGTTTTGAGAACAACAATTGTAAAATAATTTAGGATCTTTTTCCCATTATTCATGCATATTTGTATATATATACTTATGCATTTATTTTATTGTTATATACACTTATATGTATATAATAGAATATTAATTAGTTTACAAACCTTCTAACGAATATAAATATTTTTTTGAAGTAAATTAAAAATTAATTTTGTGATAAGCAAAATATACAGAATTTAATTTAATAGGGAATATTATATATAAATATATATATATATATATATATATATATATATATATATATATATATATATATATATACATATATATATATATATATATATATATATATACATATATATATATATATATATATATATATATATATATATATATATATATATATATATATATATATATATATATATATATATATATATATATATATATATATATATATATATATATATATATATATATATATATATATATATATATATATATATATATATATATGTATTATAATATATTATATATATATATTCACTACTGGACATTAAAACTGATACACCAAGAAGGCAACATGCTACAGACGTGAAATTTATACGAAAGGAAGAAGGTGCTGTGATATGCAAATGATTAGCTTTTCAGTGCATTCAGACAAAGCAGGCGCCAGTAGCGACACCTGCATTGTTTTTAAATGAGGAAATTGTTCAGCCGGTTCTTCATACACAAATTGCGATTGAACGCTGTTGCCTGGTGAAAAGTTGTTGTGATGCCTCGTGTAAGAAGGAGAAATGCATACCAGCACGTTTCTGACTTTGATAAAGGTCGAATTGTAGCGTACCGGGATTGCGGTTTAACTTATCGCAGTATTGCTGCTCGCGTCGTTCGAGATCCAATGACTGTTAGCAGAATATGGAATCGATGGATTCAGGACGGTAATATGGAACGCCATGCGGGATCTCAACGGCCACCTATCACTAGCAGCCGAGAAGACAGGCATATTATCAACAGTACGCTCCATTCATTTATTCTGATAATAACAGTTGTTCAATATGATCTCCAGTACATTGTACGACACAACTAAGGCGACTCGCAACGCCCGTTACAGCTGAATGCAATATGTCGGAATGAATTGCAGAAACCTCACGACAGATGGAATCTTTGAGTTCGACCAATGTTGAAGGAGATGAACGGTACACACGTGATTTCAAATAGCCCCACAACCAGAAGTCGACCGGAGTGAGGACGGGTGATCGTGGAGGCCATGCGATCTTGTAACCTCGACTGATCAGTCTCTCTTCACCAAAGGTACTCAAAAGGAATCGTATTACTGGATTGGCATAATGTGGTGGTGCGCCATCGTGCATAAAGTTTATTACAGACAACATACCTCTTTGATTGAATGCGTGCACGACTTTGTCACGCAAAAGAGTGAGGTAACGCTTAGCGGTTACTGTGCACGTTTTCCAGCCCAATCTG
Source organism: Latrodectus elegans (assembly GCA_030067965.1). Lineage (NCBI taxonomy): Eukaryota > Metazoa > Arthropoda > Arachnida > Araneae > Theridiidae > Latrodectus > Latrodectus elegans. The sequence continues at coordinate 42,447,241 of CM057816.1, read as the reverse complement.
GGACACGGTTCTTCAAAGACGAAATGTCCGGCAATGAAAGATGATGTGAAGCCACACCAGACTGTCAACTTGGCTGGATGCAGAGATTTCGTCGTGTATTCACGAGGATTAAATGTTGCCAATAGACGAGTGTTATGGGTGTTGACATCCCTGTGTAGTGTGAAGTGCGCCTCATCCGTCCAGAAAACGCTGAACAACCACTGAGGGTCGTTTTCGATTCTTGCCATAGCCCACTCAGCAAATGATTCTCGCATAGCTGTGTCTCCCGGTTGTAACGCCTGCATTGACTGCAGTTTGTAGGGATAGAAATGCAATATCCCGTGGAGGATACGTCGAATCGATGATTGAGGCACATCCAATATTTTTCCAGCTTCGCGAGCAATAATACTCCCAATGGACGATTTCGCCGCTAAATCATTCTTTGTGGTTTCAACCGCAGTAATTCGGCTCTCCGCCAACGAGGTTCTTCCACTGCGTAGCCGATCCTCCAAAGAGCCAGTTTCCTCGAACCTCTTGACAAGCTTGACTATTCCAGGACACGATATGGGGCATTTCTTCGTCTTCAGTCCTTTCATCGTGCGAAATTTTCGCAACGCAATAGTTGCTGACTCTCCGTTCAAATAGAACAACTTCACCAACAACGATCGATCGGGTAATGATAACATTCTGAAAGCTAATGAGAAATTCTCGAGTATGAAGGCCTTTTATCGCAAGATTAATTTGCATAATTCTGCTGAATCTCTCGATTTCAACGCCATTTATAGGTGACTTCTTTAACCAAAACTTTTTTGCTGCTAAAAAAATTCCGACTACTTTGTGAGCCCTTTCTTGCAAACCGCATTTCTTTATCTCACTTTTTTCTTTTTTTACAATTTTTTAAAATTGTAAGGAACTTTTGGCTCACCCGGTAAACATGAAATAATGGACACTATTTATTGTCAGTTAGATGTCCGTTTTAAAAAAAATCAATTCGGTCAAATTTTTGGAGCTGTTGAATTTCAAATTTTTTTTAGAAATGTTATAGTAAATTTTTCCGGATGAGGGCCTTAATTCGTTAAGCAACGTTTATGAAAAACATGTAGATATTGTCAAGCTAACCAACGAAATTTGCGTTCTTCATTATATTATAAAATTAATTCATCAAAACTTATTCAACATATAAAGCTTAATAATTTGACAGATGCCCAAAGCGAAGTAAATAAATTTGCGCACTGAATTTGTAATGTTCAATTTTCAACTGCTTTGATGGAAAGGTCACTTCTTTCAGCATTGAAAAAAGTATATATCTATACATATATATATATATATGTATATATTATATATATATATATATATATATATATATATATATATATATATATATATATATATATATATATATATGCCGGCCACCGTGTCTAGTGGTCAGCATGCCTGACTACGGATAGGAAAGTCCTGGGTTTGAATCCCGGTTCAGGCATGGATGTACTTTCGCTCTTTCTATCCTGTATTTGTCCTTTCCTTGTGTGTGTGAATGAAGTATGAATGATGCCTACCATATAAAACGGGTCCCTATGGTATGTGTGAGGGTGCGATGGTGGCCCACCCTCTGTGGTGCACCCGGGGCAACCCCTCGGCGGAAAGAAGTCACAGTTTCTCGCCGGTTCCTTGGCTATTAGGGAACAATACATTAATGGACTCTGTTGCAGTTGTAACTGTCTACAATCTGTCACTGGAAATTATATATATATATATATATATATATATATATATATATATATATATATATATATATATATATATATATATATATATATATATATATATATATATATATATATATATATATATATATATATATATATATATATATATATATATATATATATATATATATATATATATATATATTATATTATATTATATATACATCTATCTATATATAAATATATATATGTATATAGTCATGTTCATAAATTAAGGATAATGCAAGTTCAAGAAAAGAAAGAGACAGTTAAGCAAAACAAATGTGATTTATTCGTAAAATTAATTTGTTAAACAATACAAAAAATAAAAATGATACTATGTGTTTCAGATCATTTATAAAGATTGCGATATTTTCTTCTTATGAGCAAATTTTGAAAAAGAACCTAGTTACAAAAAACATTAGAAATTGTTGGTATAATGATTAATACATAATATGCTCCTCAGACGAAGCAATACATGCCGTACAAAGCCTAGGCATGCTGAGTATCAAATTATCGATCTAATCTTGGAGAATAGTATATCCCTCATCAAGCATTGCTCTCCGATGTTCTGGTAGACTTGTGTGAGAGGGTTGATGGGTTGCAATTCATCCACCAACGATGTCCCACACGTAGGCTAGTGGATTCAAATCCGGTGAGTATGTTGGCCATTACTTACAATCGATATACTCCGATTGGAGCCATTAGTCTTCCACGTTTGCAGGGTGAGGCCGGTCAATGTCATCCATAAGCAGAAATTCAGTCCCCATGGTGACCCGAAACAAACGTACATGCTTTACCAGAATGACATCCCTATAGATTTGGCCTGTCATGTCAGAATAATTTCTTACCATACGAGCAATCTTGCACCACAGTAACGGTGTCGTTCAAAGGTGTTCTCTTGCTGGCAACGGGTATCTGGTCCTTTCTATATGAAAGTTCGGGGAGAAACAGACTAAAAGCTTAAACTGGACTCGTCGGAAAAAATCACACAAGGCCACTGTTGACGTTTCCACAATGCATGCTCTCTAATCCGGGCTAACCGGAGGCGACAGTGAGTTGCGGTAAGTGGAACACATCTGACATGCCTATGAGCGATGTGACCTAAGCATTTGTTCACGGTCTGCCTTGAAACTGTCTTAGGGGTAAAAGAAGAAAGCTGATGAGCTATGTCTGATGTTGTGCTTCGTCGGTTTATTTTGATGGTAACTTTCAGATACCGGTCCTTATTCCACTTTATAACTCGGAGGCAACTTCTTTTGCAACTTCTACTCATATTACCATCATCTTGGAACTATTGCCAAAGACTGGAGATGCCACTCTGGGCTATTCCTAGTTCCTCGGATGTTTCCAGCTAAATACGGCCACATTCCAGAGGCTGATCATTATGCCACGTAAAACAATATTTAAATGCTTCCTTTGTGCCATAACAATGTGGTTATTACACTGAAAGGCTTTTAAGGCCCTAACAATTTTACGTCTGAACCATTCCTTATATACCCCTCTCTTACACTCTCATCATTTTGCATTGTTACGTACTATCGACAATATCTGGTTGTTTCTTGTAATATGCGTAATAGTCTTATATTCTTCAAGATGAGTGTGATAATTCTACATGTAAAATTTTTAATTTAGAGTTCATATTCTGTGTGACACTGAATTATCCTTAATTTATGGACATGAATGTGTATATATATATATGTTTAAGATTTATTTATATTTTCTGAAATAGATATATTATTATTAGCTTTAATTAATGCAAAAAATTGTTTCATTTCTCAAAATTTTCGTTTACTATTGAGAGACAAATATATTTTCAATTAATATAATTTTCCTAATGTGAACTTTATTGATAAAGTTAAAAAATATGTTTTAGTGAAATAGGTAAAGAAGCAAGAAACACAACTTATGTTAACTGTTAATTACATGTTAAATTTTTGCTTACATTACCGAAAATATTATTCCTAATTCTAATTTATACATTCAAATGTAACTATATAATATGCTTTTGAAGTTAAACAATATCAAATTCTGGCATATTTACGAAGCATTTGACTAAAATATTAGTGTTATCTCAAAATGAAAGCACTAGTTTGTGATATAATTTTTTAAAATTTTCTTGATATTACATTGATAACTGAACTGTGCTTAGAAAAAAGGATTAATTCATCTTTTTGTTTGGACATTAAAAGGAAACTGATTTAGAATTTTACTTTACAATATTCCAATTATTTCAAAACTTTATCAAAAAAGAAATATTTGAAAATTAATTGAGTATCGAATTAAAGTATTTAACAATGAATAAATGTAATAAAATTCCAAAATTAATTCATTAAATAATGTTTTCTCAATTTTTAGATTTAACAATATATTAAATTTTTAAAAGTAAAAAGTAGGACTAAACAGAATTGATATAAAATATTTTTAAATTCCATTTCACGCATTAAGAAATTAAATAAGATTAAAGTATATTAAATTCAACTTAAAAAAGTTAGAATAGCTAGTGAAGACTTGAACTAATAAAATACTACATTTTTTGCAGTGAAAAAAATGCAAGCAAATAAAAATTACAAAGTGATAAAAATAAATGTTATTAATGACTAATTTTTCACATTTTGCTGACTGCCAAGTCCTTTTGATAAAACTTAAAAGTTAAAAATTAGAAATTTCACTTTCTTTGTTTATATTTTTCAGACGCAGTACTAATCTATGGTAATTTTTAACTTACACATGCCTCTAAATTTTTATTATATTTACTAAAACCATTTTCTTGTGAAATTGAGATTTTTTAACTGTTTTAAACAAAACAATGTAAAACAAATAAATGTACTTTTAAATATTTTTGGCAGAAATTCTAACTAATGTGATGGGAAAAATTTCATTTCAAATACGATAGTTTACAAATATTTTGCTAATTTTCTCCTTTACAACTGTAATTTGTGTTTTCAATTATTTCATTTAAGAACAATGACAAACAAAGTGTGTGTGTGTGTACCCAATATGGTACTTACGTAATTATCGCAACCATCCAAGGCACTGAATTGGCAACTATGTGTATCGTTTCAAATTTCCCAGCTTGCCACTTTTCTCAGCTTAACCTTTAGTTGAAAATGGCAAGCTTGAAAACTAAAATACGAATCTGGGATTTTACCGAACTCTGTAAAAGATGCCGTTGCCACTTTTACAAAAGTATAACATTTCACCAGATGTTAGGAAAAGTACCAACTCTCACTCGATGAAGTTTTGTTTTGGAAAACAGATTTTTTGGAAGTGCAATGTTGCAACCTGTAATCAACACGCGGGAAAAAGAAGGGGTAATTGATTTGAGGGAAGCGGTATCCTGATATTAATAGCAGTAAAATTCATGTATTGGTAGTGCAACGAATTAACAACAGTCAAATTTTGTGACGAAGAACTTAATTTAGCTGATAAAACAGTCATAGACTGGAATAATTATATGAGAGAGATTTCTGTTGTCCGCATGGAAAGCAAATAAAGAACAAAAATATGTGGACCTGGCCGCATTGAGGAAAAAAATGAAAGCTTGTTCACGAAAAGGAAAAATAATTCATGTCAAATAATGCCAGAGCAATAGATTGTTGGTGGCATATGTCGAGAAACTGAACAAGCATTTTAAACAACATTTCCTGATAGAACTGCAGCCATGCTTTTCCAGAAAATTGTCAAGAACATTCAGAAAGGGAATACTAACAGTTGGAGAGCGTATCAAACTGATAAATTGACAATTGCTTGAATTAATGATTTAAGCGTAAATCACAAATATAATTTTGTCATCCCCAAAATGGGTGTGTTTACTCAAACAATCAAAAGATTGTTTGGTTCCACAAAATTGAGAAACAATTTAGAACGGGGTACAGCAAAGCACCATCCTGAGTCCTACGTCGCAGAATTCATATGGCGACAACGCCAAGAAAAAGATAAAAAAATTTATTCTATTCTAAAAACCAGTTTACAATATTTTCCATCAAATTGTAATTTATATATCTTCAAATAAAGGTCGGAATTATACAGATAAAATTAATTATTTTTTTTTCATACTATTCATTGTACTTTTCAACTGCGCTCTCCTAGTCCTAGTCCTGTCGGTGTATTATGTTTTTTTTTTGTTTTTAGAAATGGCCCGGTCTAATATAACGCCGCCAACATAGTTGCGATAATACGTAAATACCATATATATATATATATATATATATATATATATATATATATATATATATATATATATATATATATATAGATATCATTATCAAAATTCAGAGAATATCTGATTATCTTATGTAACTGAAACACATTCTAGTATAAATCTCTAATCCTGATTCTGTAAGTTCCTTAACTGTGTGAATTCACTTCAACGAATTCGTAGCATTACTGTAATTAGAGCTTAGTGTTCCTCGCAGTGTTTGTGTACTTAGTTTCGTCTATTCAATGGATTATCAATAATGAGCATTTAATATATTATCAAAGTATTTAGTGAAGTATAATATGCTATTTAATCTTAGAGCATGTGTTCTTATTGTATAATATTGGATTTTAATTCTTTTTTCCGGTGGAGAAAATAAATTTTAGTTAATATGTATGCTTTAAAGTAAATTTGAACAAATAGCTAGTAAACTTGTAAAAGTTTTTGTTGTGTACAATTACATACCAATATATAAATTCTTTTGACCCACGCAGTGCATTTATCAAAATATTCAATATAAGATTAAATATATATTTTAGAAAGCAATTAAACAAAAACAATTATTAAAAATAAGAAGAATTTGAAAATAATGTAATTTTTAAAAATCATTAATATATTTAATATATATTATTTATATTAATATTATATATGTGTGTGTATTAGCATATTCAGATTTGTTTGAAGGTAAAATTTTAAATTAATGTAGATACATATAGGCTAGAATCTATAACTATATTTATTGTTTATTAGAACTCAATATTAAAAAAAAATTTAAGAAAATTTTATTTAAGAAAATATTAATTTTTTACAAACATACAAACAATTATTAGAAAATGTTAAATAAAATATATTACTAAAACAAAAAACTAAGAAAATTTTACAAAATTTAACAGTTGATGATTAAGAAGTTTTAAGCTGACTAAAAAACTTTCATTGTAAATTCTATTTGGGATTGAATAGATGTGATCTTGGCTTCATTGAAAATGGGCGAAAGAGAAACGTCATGGACGCATAGTTCCAGATTTTAAGTTTTTTTTATCTCTTAATAATCCTTCTTTTGGCTGTTAAAATGCTTATAGAGATGAGTAAAATTGTTGAGGTTTCAATTGCAAAAATTAAGCTATAAAGATAACCAAAAGTATATATACATTTATGTATAGGCATAACGCTCAAGAGAAATAACGTACAAAAAAAATCAAAATTTTGATATTTTTGTACATTAGATGTTTTACATTGTATATTTGTGTTTCATATTTGGTACATACCCACATGTAGTGATATCCTACACTCTACGTTTAGATCTTGTTTACATAAGGATTACTTTGTTCAAAATATGTTTCATTGATTTCAAGTATTTCCAACCATTCTCTCTAGATTTGAGTAATAAATCCACAAATTATAGAATTGAATACAAATCATTTTTCAACTAGAATGGTTTAGAGTTTTAAGTAATTTTCTGGTATATATATTTCAGATTATTTTCTTGTCATTTAATGAATGAGCACAGTACACGTGCACATATGTATATGTGCATGTGCATACATAAAGAGTAAGTGAGATGCATTGCGAAGTTTATCTATCATACAGCAAAATAATCTTAAAAAGTAGCCTATTTTAGAGATTAAACTTAATATAAATGCTAATATCAAAAAATAATTTTTCTTGCGATTTAGGAAAAAGGATACAATCATTTATGAACACTTTTCTCTTTATTAGCAATTATTGTTGAAAACCATCACAGAATAAGGTAAGAATCATTCATAATATTCTATGAATTCTCTTGTATAGCATATAATATTTACAGTCTTTTGCAGAATTATAAATGGCATTTTAAAAGGAAATAAAACGAAACAGTGTAATGATTAGGAAATCATTGCATTTTTTACTTCACTGAATAGAAAATAAATGTCAATAAAATCATTTGGAAAATAAAATCATTTGGAATGTTTTAAGAATTATTCTTTGGAAAAGAAATAATAACTAATATTAGATTAAAAACAAATGTACAATTCACTTCAGCATAAATTAAAGTTGAAATATACTAAATGTTCATGATAAATATTTAGTAATGCATAAAACATTTCTATTCTAAATAGATTGGTAATGGCATATTTATATTTAATTTGATAAATACTTGCTGTTTCATGAAATTCGGAAACGCTAAAACTAATAAAAATATTGAAAATGTCATCCATACATTTTGCTTATAATTAATATCATATCAACTCTAAATTTAAAAAAAAATATTGCGTCAAAATCGATATCAATTTTAAGTTTAGTAAATATGTAATACTGATTTCTTAATTGATTATTTTATATATTTCTAAAATGGTATTTTACTATTTTATATCCCTACGTTCAGAAATGTATATAACCCTTAAAACAAATTATTACGATTATACAACACTTATAAAAAATTTGTTAGAAAATATCCGAATGATTATACATACATTGTCGCTCTTAATTCATGCTTACACATATCAGGCTTAAAAATCAATTAATAAACACAAGTAAGTGTTTAAAAATGTATTATAAGGCCTTGATAATTATATTACTTTATGTAATTTCTGTTTGAGCTCTAAATTTATTATTATTAATCAGCTTAAATAATTTTGATTATATTTTTTAAATAACTTTATTTATGATAGTATATTTTCAGAAACTGTTGATACAAGTAATGGTTTCAATTCTAAATATCATTCTACAATATTTCTACTGTAAATTATTATAGTGATAATACCTCTATTTGATATTTCTTTTATAATAAATATATATTTGGTGAATTTTGAAAAATGTAGCTAATTCATTGGTAATGAAAATAATCTAGATTCAAGATTTTAAAGAAATAAGATATAATATCGTAAAAAATAAGTTAAAAGATTTTCGTTATTTCAAGTTTCTATCCTCGTTTCTTTAACTGTATACAGTGAAGTTTATTTTTTACAAAGTTTTCCAGATTAAAAAATAAAGTAATATATTTGCTAACAATAGTGCACATTGTTAAAAATATTATAAAGTTGATACATTTTGGGCAGCTATTCATATATATTTATTCAAATAATTAGTTTGACTAAAATTTTTATACCACATTTTTCTACACTAACTAATGTTTGTAAGATATTAAAACAAGTTTTATATACGATCTCATAATTTCCTATAAGCCTAAAAGAATTTTGTCATTGACGAAAATTTTGAAGTAATTTAAGAGACTAAGGGAAGAAATTAAAAACATATTTTCTATAAATAGATATAAGAATGATTCACTTGCAAAGTTACTCTCTATTTTACCAATTTGTCTATTACAGTTTTTTAAATACCTATTAAAAGTCATATACTGCTGATATTTTTCATGTATACTTTTTACAAATTTTATTAAACCTTATATATATATATATATATATATATATATATATATATATATATATATATATATATATATATATATATATATATATATATATATATAATTATAATTATAAAGCAAAAAATATAAATATACCTATAAAAATACAATGCAATATAATAGGAAATCTAGCCAGCGCAAAAGCAGCTAAAGAAAGATTTGCCTTTATAAATAAGATAAAACAAGAGAAATATGAAATTGAAAAAACACTGAAATATATGAAACAATTGAAAAGAAGAAATCATAGGGGCCACGTCTTGTCTTTCGAGCATGTCAGAAAAGAGTGTTTTTTCTTTTTGCATAGCTGGCCATCTCCCTCCTGATGAAGACGTGGCCCCTATGCTTTCTTCTTTTCTATTGTTTCATATATTTCAATGCTTTTCCAATTTCTTATTTTTCATGTTTTATCTTATTTATACTTCACTGTTTTTCCAATTTCATATTTTTCATGTTTTATCTTATATATATATATATATATATATATATATATATATATATATATATATATATATATATATATACATATATATTAACATATATATATGTATATTATATGTATATATATATTACATATACATGTATTATATGTGTATATATATATAATTCATTATGTACCTAACAAATTAGATTTTTTAATATTTTAAGGATTTATTTGGAAACGTGGGCATACAAAATTATAAATGCTATATTTCTAAAATCTTAGGTTTTGAGCTCACAAAACACTAATTTCTTTTATTTTAAATTTAATATGGTTTTCACAACACACACACACACACGCACGCACGCACGCACAGCAACACACACACACTGGCGGTGTATAACATTTAACTCTTTTTTTTTAAAAAAAAAAAGCTCATAAGGTATTTTCAAAATATTTTTCTTATTTCGAGTTTTAATAAAGAGAAATAGATGCATTTAAAGGAGTTTTATATATATATATTATATATATACATGATATGAATGTAATTTTAAATGGAAAACAAACAAAAAATAAATAAATGGAAATCAAAATTTTCATTTTCTTCGTTTCCTTTTAAATATTATATTATTATTTATTTCAAATGCCAGAGAAGTAAATTGTTGCCATGTTCTAAATAATTTATCAGTTAAATTTAGCAAAATATTTTTATTAAAATTGATCATTTCCTGTCATAGTAAAATCAAAACTTTGTAAAATTTTAAAATTAATTTGTTGTAAAATTTAAACAAGTTTTAACAAAATAAAAATATTAATATGATTCTTAATTTCACCCTGCAGATTTCATAAAAACTTTGTGTCACAAATTATTTTAGTTAGAAATGAAATAATATGAAAATATCACACACTTTTTTATTCAAATTAATTTCTGTCTTTAGATGTCAAAAACATAAAATTATGTTTATTGTAGAAATATATAAAAGGAAAAATTATAATATTAATTTTAACTGAAATGACAAAATTTTGATAGTTTTCATTTTATTAAACTATTAAAATTTAATTATTTTTTTAGTTGGAAAATTAAGTTTTAGTACATTTAGTCCAACAAAAATTCCAAATTATCAGGTTTTGTAAATATTTTTAATTAAAAATTAAATGTATCAAGCTATTGTTATGAAAAAAAAGGAAATAATTAGTTAATTGTTATGATAATTTCACATTATTTTTTATCTAATATTTTTTTAAATTATTTTCCGTTAAATCACGATATTAGTCTTTTTAAGTATTTTCTAATTTACGTAAATGTTTAAATGTGAAAAGATGCGTTTTTATTTACAATATTTTTTTTAATTTTAAAAATAAGGATCATAATGAGCTTTTTTTAAAGATTTAATAGTGAGAATTAAATATCTTCTGCTTGAATAATTATATTCCATTTAATTATACTCATTATTTTCCATTTAAAGTGCTTAGAAAGTAAAACAATTACTCATATAAAAAGTTTAAAAATAAGTCTACATCCAAGTAAAATACTCCGTTGTATTTAAAGAAAGAAAACTTCAACACAAATACATGTATCAATATTAAAATATCAAATTCTTCATGAAATATGCTAGTGTATAAATATATATGTATATGCATAGATTTTTTTATGATGAAACATAATGATTTTTATATTTTCTTTTGTAAATATTTTCATTCAACATTTTATATAACATGAACACTTAGGTTACTAAATCTATGCAATAAAATAATAAAAAAATTCAAGATCATATAACAATATTTGAAATTATTAACGTAATTGTTTCTTATAAGCTATAATATTAATTTATTAAAAAATAATTTGAATTTTATTAAAGGTAATTTAGTTTGCAAACTATAGCAATGAAAGTTTTATTATCAGGGCCACTAATACATTTAATTTATATAAACTCTGCATAACTTCAACATTTAGGAGATTATTTAACTATACATTCATTTTCATTTTGCCTCCAACTTCATCAGTGAAATGTTTATCATAAATGCAGCTCTTACCTTTTACCTCACACAGTCAGCCCCCTCGAATGGCATCAACTTATTCTCTGACTGTAAATCAGACCTAAAGGCTATTAAAGGAGGTAAAACGAGACTTGCCCAAGACATCAACGCGCTTCTGTCCACCATACTTGCAAGGAAGAAAACCTGCATCATCCAGTGGTTCCCTGCACATGTTAACATCGCGGGAAATGAACAGGTGGACTCCCTCACCAAGGAGGCTAGAAGTATCAATCCCCCTCCCTCGACTGTGACTTGCTTCGATACAAACGCCGTCTGCTCTGCGGGGAATACGGAAAAAATGGTGTCTACAGAAGCTTAATCCTGACCGTGGTATCATCTCTACCATCATCAAAATGCGGATCATGATGTGTATGAAAATCATGTCCGACGGATCTGAAACATACGCAGAATGCAGGCACTGCACAGGAGTTGCACTGGATCCGATGCATCTCTGTTGACTCGACCCTCTTCAGCATGTATCCCAACTGCTGCCATGATACCCTTTATACGGAAAAAGGTGGAGATATGGCCAGGGCAGTGCTTCATGTCTTTGGTTATGTATGACTTTTTTTTTTTGTTTTTTGTACTTGCCACATGATAACAACAACAATATTAAGTAAATATTTCATGACAACATACATTAAAACTGAATTAACCTTAGTGGATTTGTGAAAATATACTCATATACCTTTTTGAGAATATAAAAATCACGAGTATTTATCAATTGTTTTCGGAAGGGTGATCTGAGAAAAGTATACTTTTATCTAATTCGCATAAATATTACTACATTATAAACTGGAATAATTCCAAAGTATTTTTAATTTCAATAGTTCAAGTTTTAAATACAATAAAATAAATTGTTCTTAAAATATATTTGCAATTTTGCAATTTATCTTATCTACTCACCTGCAAAAACAACAAAATAATATAAATATTAGGGATTCGTAAAAAATCTGTAATTGTAAATTAATTTATCTTTGAAAGGCAATAATTATATTTTCTGAGAATGTTATATTTGATAATAATTGATCGTTAATACATTTACTTCCTTACACATTTATATGAAAAGAATGTGCAAAAATATGTATTAATTATATAAAATATGTCAATCAAAAACACGTAAAATTAATTTTTTCTATGATTTTAATTATAACTTTGGTTTGCATTTTTGAGCTACTTTCACGTTGCAAGCAGATTTTGGATATATTTTAATTGATGACATTTTTAAATAACTTCAGAAGAGTAAATTTAATTATTATTTAACAATTTAATAGTATTTAAAGTTTAATATCAATTAGTATAAATTTAAATTAATTTAAAAGCTTAGTAGTGGTATATCAAAAGTTACACACCAAAACAATATGTTCTTAAAAGAAAACATAATAACAATTATTAACGTAAACTTAGTTGAATTAAAGTGAAAACAACATGCGAATATATGAAGACCTCAATTGATATTCATGTTACCTTTTCCAAACATATTTGGTTTTATTTACAAGCACAGACTTTGGCAAGATAGATTGAATTTTCATTTTAATCGGGCATTTAAATTTTTAATCTTATTTATATAATTACTTTTAACCCGTTAAAATTTTTAGCGGTATTCACTCATTTATTTAAGTAATTTCAAAATGAATCTACTATTATTTTTGAAAATAATTTGTTACTTTCAAGAATATTTTGTTTTTATCGAGTATTCATATATTCTTTCTTATCAATGGAAAGGAGATACATTTCTTTCCGTCTGAAATCAATAATATTTTATAGAGAATCATAAAAAGAAAATTGTTTTGATGCTTTCCTACTTTATTGTATGAGATAGATGATTCAGTTTAAGTCTTTTTGATTAGCCTATGTAAATTATATATTTAATAAATACATTAATTAATTAATTTATTAAGGCAAACAAAGTTCATTCTTTTTTGATAATTATTAAGTATTATTTTCTTTTTTGATAATTTTTACGCTTTTGTTTGACAGTTGTCTGATTAATAGATTCACGGTTCTCAGAATAAAAATCAGCGTTTAATACTTTACTTGTGAAATATGTAAAAGACGTTTCATTGTACAGCAACTCACATTTGAAATCTAAAATTTGATTTGATTAAGTAACTTATTTTTTTAAGCGTGGTCTCAGCGACTTTGATCTTGAAAATACATAAAAAAAAAGAAATGGGTGTACAATTTCAACAACAATATTTTAGCTATATGTTGTCACTCTGTTATATTTGTCTTGCACTTAAGCATTTGTATATATGCTCATTGGAATGGAATAATAAATAATTATAAAACGACGATATTTTTTATACATAAATAAACAAGAAACTCTAAACATTTATCCTCATATTTTATGTTATAAGCACACTACTTTGTGCATAAATATACTTCTTGGTATTGTGGATAAAATTATTGTTTTAGGATAGTTTGCTTTATTTTATTCACGAAAACTAATATTGTGTGTGTATTCTAGAAGCATTTTTTCAATATAAAATTTTGTTTTATGTAACTTGGATAAAACGTATTATAGTTGAAGTGGAATAAATCTATAAAGTTAAATATGGTTTAGCTTTAACACATGAAGTATCTTATTTATAAGTAAGGATAATAACTAGATATTTATTTCTGCTCTTTAAAAATTTTAAATGCATTTAATGCAGCAGCAAACTATCAAAGTTTGATTTTACAATTTGTTATCTATTCTGTTTTACATTAACCATGTTTTTGATTTGGTTTGTTCCAGTTCACTTATTTTTTTGAATAAAAATGTTGATTCCATTGGGGTCAGTAGTTTAAATTTAATTCTATATAATTAGAAATATATTCTATCAGCATCAAAAGTTACATATATATTCTTAAAAAAACAAAAAATATCGAATGAGAAAATTTTACTAAAATTATTTATTTATAATATACTTTGACATGAGAATTAAAAAAATTTAGAAAATTTATCTACTTTCTTGAAAACTGCTTACAAGTTTTTACAGAATTTCCAATTTTAATTATGTTTTATAAATGCTTTGGAAAATTTTGAATTTTTGACATTTTTTCTTGTTTGAAACAATAAACATTTTCCTTTTTATGTTGATGGGTGTGTTTCCTTTTGGAGTGTACCAATAAATTTAACATCAGAGCCTGAATTTTTTATTGTCAATTCGGTTACTTAATTTTATTAAAATTTGTATTGAAACTGACAATGACTTAGTGATAAGACACTGCCTTTTGAAATATGCACTTGGATCCGAGGCAGTGTTGAACATTGGAAAATAATTGTTTCGTTTTTGACTTCTATTTAAGCAATTTTCAAAATAAGTTCCTCAGAGAGTTCAGAAGAGTTTGACGTTGTGGATATAATATATCTCAAATGGTTTTTCGTTGTTTGGTTGTCCACTACAGGTGTCTAATATGAATTAATGTAAAGCTAGCTGTAGCATTTATAGTATTTTTCTTAACATATTTTTGCAAAGAAAACATTATAAATACAAATTTAGCTTCCTTATAAATACAAAGTAATTATTGAAATTCGTAGTTATTCATGTTACATTAGATTTTCTTAATTACTTCTCATATCCAAATATATTATGAACAATCCATAAAGAAATCATTGGTGATGTTTGGCTGCTAAAGGTATTTGAAATCTCCATCTTGCATATCTCGTATATATTTATCATACTGCATATTTCAATTGTATTTATAATCAGAGGTAACTACTTATTTTTTTAAAAAATGTAATAAGTAAATTAACATCATAATTTTTTCATTTCTTAATTCATAAATTACGTTTGTAATCCTCATTTCTAAACGATATTTTTAAAGATATTTTTGTATAAGATTTAATTTTTTAATTTTATACTGGATGCCTCATAACCTTAACCAATGTGTTTTTTATTAAACAATAATAATAAGTCATTCTAGTTAAATTTTGAGTTATTTCCTATTTCAAAAAATGTCTAATTTTAAATAAATCATATTTTTTATTGAAAATGCATTTTTGCTTTCAAAAAAAGTAAAATTTATCGACAATTTTATAATGATGAAAATTTCAAGCATTTATTGATAATAAACATGATAAATTGATAGAATATTATGTTATAAAAATATCACTGTAATGATGCATTAAATTGTATAAAAAATAGATTAATTAATTTTCATTTCAAAAACACTTTCAAGAAATAATGCATCATAAAGATACACCAACAATTAAAATCTATTGCATCACTATATGAGATTTATTAGCCGTGATCTGAAATGAAATATTGATTTTTATTTTTTAATTAAATTTAAAAGCTGCTCTGTTAGAATGATGCATTACTAAACATTTAGCATTTAAAAACGTAAGAGATATAATATGTTTTTCGGAAATTACTATATATCTTCCCATTCCAAAGGAAAGAATTCTCAGCAATTTTTCTCTGATGCATTTGGAGGAAGTAATCCAAAATGTGTTACTTGTTGTTACTTGTCCTTATATTTTTGATAATTTGTTTCTTGTCCACATATTTTTGATGTCCTTATATTTTTGATATTTCGATAACATTCGTTTATGATTTTAAAGTTTTGAAAGAAAATGAATTATACTATTCACAGACTTTGTGGGAACCAGCTTCTGTAGTACATCTAAGTATTAGTTAAAGTCCACACACACACACAATGTTAAGAAAATAAGTCAAATATAAGCTATAATAGTTGCATATTTATTTTTTGGATTTTATTGAAAATTGTTTTATTTTAAAAATCTATTTTTGCATTGCTAGTATGTGCTTATAGGCATTTTATTATTTATTTCATATTCACATTCTTTCCTTCCCTTCAGATGAATATAGATGGGAAGATGGGTCTAAAGCCACTTAAGGATGACATGACTTTCCTAAGAAACAATCATTTATTGATAGAGTTTTAAACTTCCCCCACTTGTTGAATATTATATCCACTGCAATATACAAGAGAGCATAGTAGTTTGGAAACATATTCGTGATATTGCTTACTTGAATATCCATTAATTTTATGCATAAGAAGATGGCGCAATGTTTTATGAGGGCATTATTTAAAAATAATCCAGCACTTTCTTTGATGGGATGCATCTGATAATATTTTTAAGAATGTGCCTCATAGTCAAAATGAACATTTTGTTATTTAACGATTTTGTGTATAGTAAATTTTAGAATTTTTCTGCCATTCCATTTTTCGATTCAACAGAATTAAATACGTATTTCTAAAGAAAATTATACAAAATAAATATCTTACACTAAATTTTACATAAAAGTAATTTGAATTTATAACATGAGGCTTTTGAACTGATAAATATAAGTTATGAGTTTTACAATAATTGGTATTCAATGTAAAATTTTAATTCACTGTTTTGTATTTTTCAAAGTAATACTTATAAGCTGATAAAAAATTATGCAAATTTTGATTATCAAACCCTCATAAAAGGGTGATTAATTAATGAAATATATGTATTTTACAATTGAAACATATTTATGAAATCTAAAAAATACGTACATACATATATATATATATATATATACAGCACTAATTGTTTTATAAGAAATCCCATATCTAAGACATGACATTTCAGTGTAATTTACATAATTAAATTTAAATGTTATACGAGGACCAATTAAATGAACTATCTATGGAATTTGATTCTTATATCATATAAATATTATATTTAAATTAATGAAAATTGCAAAAGAGCAATTAAGTTGGCGAATAAAAATTTTGAATAATCTGTTTATGAACATATTTTGTAAAATTTCTTTTACAATTGACAGGAGTAATGTGGTATCGCGTAGATGTACAAAAGTTAATAGATGTACAAAGTAAAAATAATACAAAAGTTCAGCCAAAAGGATGACTTGTCTACTTTTGGGCTGAACATTTGTATTCTTTTTATATTCTAGTAAATGTATCACCTTACTCATATCTGGTATCTTCTACGTTTTGTAACATGTAATCATGTTCTTATTTTTAGTAATCAAAATATTTAGAGTTTAGTGTAGAATTGGGCACCCTTTAATTTTTGCAGAAAAATTTCGTGATGAAATTTAATTTTTGATAACACTAAGTTTATATTTTGTGTAGCTGCAGCGGCCATCTTGTAAGTGACATCTTTGGGTACAAAAAGATCACCAAATTATTAACGGGTACACCCGTTTGTAAACTTTTATCGCCATTTTTCTCCATAAATACAAAAGTATGACCCACCTATGTCAATAAATGTTAACATTTTGCTCTATAATGGCCAATTAGTAAAAGGGGAGAATATTATCTTATTTTAACCTAACTAAGATACCTTCGATATCATATTTTTCTTTGTCCACATTTTTCTGTGAAGCTACTTTTTCTATCTTAAGAGTATTTTATCTCTTTTTGCGAAGAAATACAATGGCAAAGATATTTGAATTGGGAAAGATTTTGTGCAAGATGTCTATTAGAGAACAAAAAAAATCTATGTTGTAAGTATTATATTACACAATTAATGAGGGCTAAGATTATCTGGAATAGATACATTTTTTGTAAGAAATGCACAAAATAGTTTCTTTAATTCTGACACATGAAACAATATGTCGTGAAAAACTATATTTTGCTCATTTAGATTTAATTTTCTTAATTTAGTCTAAAGTGCTTTACAGTAAATGATTTATTTTTTGGAAATAAATGTCACTGCTATACTATAAAATTAGATTTGTAGCGTCTCTAATTTAATAATATAATAGTTAATATTAAGTAATTATTTGTATTTAAAAAAATTGTATACAAACCAGAATTTAAAAGAAATTTTAAAACAAAAATTTTGCAACACGACTGTAAAAATATTTCAATTTTTAAATAATATTTAATATAATTAGAGTTATTTTTTGACAAGATAGAAACAATACATTTAAACACAGAATTCAGAGAAGAGAGCAAGAAACGAAGAATAAACTTTCTTTAGCGAAACAAAATAACATCTCATAAATTGTTATAACTCAAGTAAATTTCTTATTTTTAATATATCATTTATCTGGTGCAATTTTTACACCTGATATTTATTATAAGATTTTTCTTATTGTAGATTAATAAATCTATTAATGCATTATTTATGGAAACGTGTTTATTGTATTTTATTTGACTCAATTTAACTTAGATTTAATCAAACTTTGGAAGTCATTTAAATATTGAGTGGGTCATAAAAATATCTTTAAAATATTTTTTAAATTCAAAATATAATCTTATTTGATTTCTCATTGATTATGCGACATATATAAAATTTTATGACAAATAAAGATTTGACTTTAAAAATTGCAATCAACTCGCATTAATTTTATATGTATATCCTTTAAAAGGATACACTTACATTAATTATAAAATTACTGATGATATAGTAATTAAAATGAATTATTTTTTAATTACTGTCAGTTCAATACATTAAAATTTGGAAAATCTTGAAATAAATAGTTGGATCAACAACTTTAATATATATTATTTATTCATTCTGAACGATAACAAAATTTTCCAAATGATATTGAAGCATAAATATATTGATAATAATCAAATATTTCCTTTTTTATATTGTGGTAGACAATTTTACTGAATAATTGAGAATTTTAAATATACTGTGACACTATTCATGAATATCTATGATTATAAAAATATGAAAATATATGCAATAATTAAGTGCATCGAAAGTGTTAAATACATTTTGGTTTTGAATTTAACAAAATCCCATACTTTTATACTAATAAATTTAATTTAACTAGTAATGTTAATCTTTTCTTTATTCTTAAGTTGAGCACAATATTTTGTGCTTAACTTAAGAAGAAAGAAAAGATTAAAATTACTATTTTTAATTTGATACATGGAAATCTGTTTAAAAATTTTTGACCTTTAAATAGAAATCACACAATATTTTGAGAAAATATTTGAAAATGATACTGTGTGTGTTTATTAATTAATGTAATAATTATTATTAATTTTTTCACACAGAATTCTTTTTTCAGTATAATGTTTCTTATTTGAAATTGCTAATAATGAAACAATACTCAAAAATAATTATTCAAAACGAGAAGATTCTGCAAATAAATTTGCAATATTTTATTTTTAACTAAAGTTAAAAGTTAAGTTAAATTGAATAAGCAATTTTGTTTTAGTTTTCTTTCTAAAGTAATGAACAAAGATTGCTTCAGTAAACATTATATTTATGTTCTGTAAAAGTGAAAAATCGTGTAATAATTATTGGTACTTTCACAATGAAATAACATTACATTTTTATTTAGTACTATTTTACGATCTTTAAACTGTGTAATCCTTAAGTAATATGTTTAACAATGATCAAGTTCCTGTAAAGCGAAATAATCTTTCACTCAGGCAATTCCATGCACTTTTCACATCATTAACTACAAATGTCTCTTAAGAATATCATACGAGTACCATATAATGATTAAAAAATAGCGGAATTTGTTTTATTATTTTGATAAATTACAATATTTTTGTAGTTTTAAGAGAAGAAGCTTATTTAAATATAAATGAGATATAGTAAGATATCTTTCATTAAATTGCAAAAGTTTCATCTTTTAAATTGCACATTACTGCCTACAAATTTGAATACATGATTAGATCAAAGTTTAAAGAAATCTTATTATGGAAAGCAGAATTGTGATTATACATTTTTATGAAAACATAAATTCTTTATGTTAGCTATCAAAATTATTTCATATTAAAATTATTAATATATAGGTTAATTAAATTTATGTCACTAACTAATACGTAATTCAACTTCAGCATTTTATGGTATATATTGGAATTTATGTATTCAAAAGTAAAAATAAAAAAATAATAATAGCAACGTTTATCAAGAAAAAGAAAATTATATTGGCCATTGAAAAAGAAATCCTACCGTAAATAAAACGTATCTATTTTTACTCCAAGACTATTTTGTCCGTAGCTTCAATTTACTTTGTCTTATAGCATATTTTACATTACTAAAATTATAATGAATAGAAACTTGCATGAATTTTTTTACACAATTCTTATCAGTATATAAGTTTTCAATTTTCATTTGCTTTGTGTTCTCATTTAGAAATGCATTGAAAAATATTGATAAAGTAGTTATTAAAATAACAAACAAACCTCTTGATATTTAATCAGGTAATTACACTGAGCTTTGATGCATTTCGTAACCAATAAAATATAATTATGTAGATACTATTATTTTATTAACAGAAATACCTGTGGTAGTATTGCGTAATATTGTTAAAATTATCTAATTCTTGGACATTTTCCTAAAATGTAAAATGTCGCACCTCTCATATTTCCGAGAGGCTGAACTGTAAAAAGCTGTCTATTTGGAACGAGTGAGACTGAAATATTTTATCTTTTTAGTGCTTTTAGAGATACTTTAACTAAAATCATAACAGCAAGCAAACAGCATCGCAAGACAAGCTCTGCAAAACGAAACGGTATACAGAAAGAGAAGCCCAGTGAAAGATACTTGTGGGTTTGGAAGTTGATTTTAATTTCTAAAAAGTGAACAGCTGTGCCATCATAATTACAGTTGAAAGGTACTTTCAAAAACTGAACATTTACGGTAGAGCAGGAAATATCTGTGACATGCCAAGTGTTATCTACTTTGATGTCATGCTTTTTTGCTAATTTTTAGAATTTCTGTATGTCATGCTTTTTTGCTAATTTTTAGAATTTCTGTATGTCATGCTTTTTTGCTAATTTTTAGAATTTCTGTATGTCATGTTATTTCATACTCATAAAACTTGTTCCATTAATAAATGGACAAAAGTAATATATTGTTAAGTATCACCTTACACCCTTTTCTCTGCCAAAGGATGGCTCAGGTTTGGAAGGTACTTGTGAATGCTAAAAATTGTGTTTCTTGCTATATGTCAAATATGGAGGTAGATCTGTCATGATAGGAGCAGTCCTATCATGCTTTTTTGCTGAATAAAGACACAACTCTGAAATAAGGGCTCATTGTGGAAATGTGTAGAGTAATGTTAGCTGACCAGTTTCATCCTATAGTACTGTTTTTGTTTCCTTCAGAAGAGAGAATTTCCTAAGATGATAATGCATATATCAATACTGGATGAAGTTAAAACTCTATCCATGTCTGAAGAGTTACCTGACCTCAATACAGTTGAATCATTTTGGTTGTTTTATAATGTTCAATATGTAAATGATATATATTTTCTTCTAGTTTCTTCTCCAGACCTTTCACAATACCTCCTTGAAGAATTTTACAGTTTTCATACAAACACTATTCAGAAATGTACCAATTGATTATTCTGTCTTACTTGGCAAACCTAGTCACACGTGAAAGTTGGCGTATAATTTCCTTTGACAAGTAACAAATCTATTTAGTTTCCGCTATTTTAAAAAGAGCATATCTAATTTTCAGAATTTCTGTATGTCATGTTATTTCATAATTCCAGAAAAGTGAACATATTTAAAAAAAAATTAAATAGTTTATTAAGAAGGTTACACAGGCCTACAAAAAAAATTTTTGGTGCTTAGGATTTTAGAGCAGATTTTAACTATATTTTTATTGCTGAATCTAAATATGAAAGCAGTTTTTTTCTGTATCAGCTCTAGATTTTTAGATAAATTCAATTATCTATCAGTGCTTTTTTTCTATTTAGTACTTTCAAGTACAAGTGTTTTAAAATTTATACAGGGAAAGATTCTTGTATATTTGCCCTATTGTCAGTCTTCTTTTGCAACTAATTGAATTTAAAATAATAATATTTAGGAAATAACTATTTATTATTTTTAAAAATTATTATTTTAATTCATTTATTATAAAAAGAAGACAAACAATATGAGATATATAACTGATTAGTTGACAAATTCTTAATAAATGGGATTGAATCCTACTTATTAGTGCTATCCAGTTAGTTCCATAGAAATCCGATAGAGGGAAATGTCTGTCCACTATCTGAAGTGACCTTCAAAGCTTCAACCTCAGTTGACAGTTGAGAATAGTTCGTGAATTCCGGCGGTGCAGATAGTTAGTAACGAGTTGTTAAAAAGTAAATCTAAGTATTTGTCTGGTTGAATAGAAATAAAATGAGTTCAAGTAGAAGAAGCTGTGTACATCATCCTGATATTTTTTGCTGCATATGCGAAGAATACACGCTACTGGAAAACAGAAAATCTATTAGTGACTTTGTAAAGAGGGCTTATCTTGGATATTTTGGTGTTAAACTTGGTGATCAGGATAAAACCTGGGCATCACATATTGTCTGTAAAACTTGTACAGAGCATTTACGTCAGTGGACTACCGGGAAAAGGAAAAGCCTGAAATTCGGTGTACCAATGGTTTGGAGAGAACCTAAAAATCTGTGACTGTTATTTCTAATCTGTGATGTGTATGTGTGTAAAAATCTGTGACTGTTAATCAATGACTGTTATTTCTGCCTAGTAAATATTACTGGAATCAATCGAAAGAACCGTAATAAGTGGACTTATCCAGATTTAACCTCTGCAAGACGCCCTATCCCTCACTCAGATGAAGTGCCAATTCCAACTTTTCACCAGCTACCAGAACTCTGTGAGGACGCTTATTGTGTCTCTGATCAGAATTCTGATACTACTGAAGGTGACAGCGATTTTGAAACGATATCATCAATTCCTCAATGTTTCAACCAAGATGAGTTAAATGCCCTCACTAGAGATCTCAATCTGTCGAAAGAAGATTCTGAATTACTGGCTTCCAGGTTGAAGGAAAAACATTTACTTGAACCAGGAACGAAAATTACATTCTATCGCACAAGGGAGAAAGATCTGCTACCTTTTTTTCTCTGAAGAACAAAATCTTGTATTTTGTCATGCTGTTAGAGAACTGGTAAAAATGGGTCTTCCTGAATATTTTCCAGATGATTGGCGCCTATTTATTGACAGCTCAAAGCGAAGTTTGAAATGTGTTCTTCTACATAATGAGAACAAATATGGCTCAATACCAATTGCTCACTCAACGAAAATGAAAGAGCAATATGACACCATAGCTTTGGTCTTGGAAAAAATAAAGTATCGTGAGCACCAATGGGTGATTTGTGTAGACTTAAAAAGGGTAAATTTTCTCCTTGGACAGCAAAGTGGCCACACAAAATATCCTTGTTTCTTGTGCCTCTGGGATAGCAGAGACAAAACGCAACACTGGGTTAAAAAAGAGTGGCCTAGGTGAGAAAACATGGATGTTGGGGAAAAGAATATCATCAACGATCCTTTAGTTCCACGAGAGAAAATCATCTTTCCACCACTGCATATCAAGCTGGGTCTAATGAAGCAGTTTGTAAAGGCTCTTGATAAGAATGGATCATGCTTTGCTTATATAGGGGAAAAAATGCCTCAGCTGAGTATGGAAAAAATTAAAGCAGGAATATTTGAGGGCCCACAAATAAGACAGCTGATTAAAGACCCTGACTTCATAAATTCAATGAATGAGATTGAACAAAAAGCCTGGAATTCATTTGTTTCAGTTGCCCAAAATTTTCTGGGTAAACACAAAGCTGAAAACTATGTTGAATTAGTCAATGAAATGCTGAATAATTTCAGATCCCATGGGTGTAACATGAGCATTAAGGTGCACTATTTACATAGCCACTTAGACCGTTTCCTGATAATTTAGGAGACATTTCACCATTAGTGAGGAGCAAGGTGAAAAATTTCACCAAGATATAAAATGTATGGAGGATCTCTATCAAGGGAGATGGGATACTCACATGATGGCAGATTACTGCTGGACTTTAAAACGGAATTGTTCCAAAATACATTCAAGAATGTCACACAAAAGAAGTTTCTGAAATGTTCAGTGAGTAATTTGTTTAAACCATGACTTTTTCTGTTTCCTTTTGTATTTAATAAGCAATATCTATGTAATATAATAAAAATTCCCTGTTTAATTTGTTTGTTTAAAATATGGTTTTTCTTTTAAAATAGTGTAATGCATGATTCATTAAAATGTTGATATCTTAAAAAAAATAATGGCATATTTGGAATGTTGATATCTTAAAAAAATTAATGGCATATTTGGCAAAAATTAATGGCATATTTGGATTCAGCGCATCGAATTCATATAAAATCACCTCCAAAATCTTTGGCACCAAAACCACTGTTGACCAGTGTTATTAATGATAACATAAATTAACAAATTTGTATGTTTCATAAATTTGAAATAATTTTATGAATATCAATAATACAAATTTGAATCAATAATCTTATTAATAAAATGTAAATAAATAATGGTTGAAATGTAAGAATAATGCAACCGAGCAATAAAAAATTTCCAGAAAAGCAAATATCAGTACAAACACTAAATAATATATTAAATATATTTAAGTAATTTAGGGCATTCATTACCGCGAACCACAAAATATCCTAATTCAAAAAAGATAATAAATGCTGCCACTTCACAAATTTAATAAAACATGTCAAAGTGATGAATTGCAGTTGTTTAGATTCTATTAGTTTCTGAGTTTTTAAGCATTGTTACTAAAAATAAAGAAATTTGGAGTCACCATTAAATGCTTCTATTCAAATATCTTACATTCACTAAAAACAAATGAATGTTTTTATTAAGGAATATATTGTTTATTTTCATCAGATTAAAAAAAAAATAAAAATGCTAGATTTAAAATAATTCTGTATGCAAAGACCTCACATTTATTTTATACTGCAAAGCTAAAATTTCTATGAGCCATTTATATAAATTAAAACATTTAAATGCATTTTTATTAATTGGGTGACAATCATCAGAGATGCATTTCCATTAAATTTACTTCACATTTTACAGTCTATTTCGTAATTCAAATTAATTGTTAATGCAAGTAAACATTCGCAAGTCTTTCTAATTTTAAAAATGTAATTTTTTCTTTGCTTCATAAACATGTTATTTTTATAAATATGTAATTACATTCTGATTCTCTAAAATAAATTGTGTATATATATATATATATATATATATATATATATTTGTTATATATGTATCACAAATTACTCCACTTAAAATATAAGTCAAAATTGAGATAAAAATTTCATTAGAAATGTTTAATTTAATCTCTTATTAAGGTCGGTTTAATTAGAGATTAAATTAAACATATAATCATTACATTAAAATGTTTAATTAACATTAAACATTTTATTTTATAAAGGGGATTTTAGTGAATGGCTCTGTGAGTCATTCTCATTCTCTACAAAACAACAGAGTGAGTTTTCATTTTGTATTTCTCATGTGCTTGAAATTTCTGAGTTAATGTGTTAGAAAGTAATGCATAAAAAAGAGTTAACACTCTATTTCTCTGTACCTGGTAAAATATTTATTTTCTCGTTTTAAACACTATACGACAGAACTACATTATTTTAATGCAATTCGATGTAGATAAGAAATATGGCCTCTAATAATTTATTTTATACTAAATGTCAGCTCCATTAAAATTTACTTGAACAAAATAAATTGCAATTTTATGAAATTTGTCTTGGAAATTATACAATAGTTATCTATGGTTATATTATTTATTTATTTTACCGTGCAAGTTTAGAGAAGTAATAATACTAATAGATATTTATGATTAGTATAATTGCTATTTATGAGAAATATTTAACAGTAATATAACTGCTATATTTGTTTAATATTATAAATGCATAAAAAGGTCTAAATTTCGATCTATGTTTTTAAACCTCAAATAAATAGAAAATTTAGTATTATATAGATAACTGAAGATTAGATAATATGTATTTTATCATTAAGATATCTGTAACTACTTTTTATAAAAATAAAAATGATTATAGTTGTTTCTATTTAATATTATCTTAAATAATTTTGAAAAGAGTACATGATTTTTATCTCAAAACAAGCTTATAAATAAACCATAATAAATTCATGTACTTGAAGGTATTTTAAGGAATTTTAAGCACATTGACCTCCTAAAGTTAAGGAACATACAGGTTTTTCTAAGTACCCCTTGAGTTAACATCATAATAATAAACCATGAATCACTATACTCCCACTAACAATAAAATGTATAATTTATGTAAATGATAAAATCGAATTCAAATAAATTTATGCAAAAGCGCTAGCTGCCCTTCTTTTGATGAAAGGGAACAGGTATATATGAGTAGTAGAAAAATTTGAAAACAGCAAGCCTTCATAACTAAGCATATAGCTTTGGTTGATTTGCAACTATTTTTAGCAGATTCACTTACAATAGTGAGAGGGATTCAGTAGCCTTTCAGATTCATTACCTCTATTTGTTAATGTGGAAGAAGGTTGGAGGGATAGAAAAGGGAATGTCACATTGTGCTGACTACAAATGGATACAATTTAATTTTTCTTGTGGTTGGCAACTGGAATTATTTGTGATGTGACGGTGATGGATATTTTCTTGTGGAGATTGCATGGCAAAGTAAAGGATCGAATACCGAGGAACCGGTTTGGCCTCCAGCAAGAGAGTGAAGGAAGTCAACTGTTTTTGGAGAAGGGAATAGTAGACGCGTTGAGTCAACACCCCCTAGATACAAGGCCTGCTGACTGAAAAGAAAACGGATCGTGACGTCGCTGTAGTAATTGAACGGAGATGAAAGAGAAAATCAGCTAACGCCATTACTCTACTAGAAAAACAAGCTGTTGTGCTATGCTTTTTGTGTTGACAATAGGATTAATCAAATACATAAAAGTAAGTTGATCGTTCTCATTACTTATATATACTTTAAAATGAATGTTGATTTGTGCTAATTAACTGATCATATGTGGAACATTGTTATCACTTAAAAAATTCCCACTATTTAACTGTATTTTTAAACATGTATGATTTTGTATTCTGCATGATCCGGTCGTGACGGCTTGCGATCATTTAATGTAAATGTAATAATGATACTATAAAAATAGCATGTAAATTTTAAATTGTTTGTGATAAACTAATATATTTAAATGTAATAATAATCCGTAAATAATGATACAAATATTTAATTTAAAACTAAATCATTTAGATTATCTTTTGATTTTAATTGTTGCTTTATGATCCAATGAATAATTGAGCATAATATAAACTTCATTTTATTAAAAAATATGAGAATTAGTATCAAAACCTGCATTTAAAATTATTCTTGAGGATTTATTTTTGCTGTTCATTAACATGTGTTTTTAAACCTCAATTATCTAACTCGTTACTTTACTTAGAAATTGTAAATATATTTTATGAAAAATGCATAAGCTTGAAGTACAAATTAATTAACTCCTAATTCTAATGCATTAATAAAGTTTAATAATATTTACTAAAAAACTAATAATTATATATATATATATATATATATATATATATATATATATATATATATATATATATATATATATATATATATATATATATATATATATATATATATATATATATATATATATAATTTATAGATGCCATATTCTTGCTGTGTTCCGAATTACTGTGGAAACTACACTCGTGAAAACAGGATATCTGTAGATCTGTTTTTAAGTTTCCCCAGGATCCGGTGCTCCGTGAAAAAATGGGCTCAAGCCATTCCAAGAAAGAATTTGAAAATAACTGATAACTCTAGTGTAAGTCGAACTGCTAACATGGGGTTGAAATGTTAAATGAAGAGTAAGAATGATATTTACAATATATATATATATATATATATATATATATATATATATATATATATATATATATATATATATATATATATATATATATATATATATATATATATATATATATATATATATATATATATATATATATATATATATATATATATATATATATAGCAATTTTCAGAAATTGTCCGTCAGTAGTAATGTGCTTGAGCGAGAAAGTCCATCTGCTAAAAGAAAAAAATTGGAAGTAAAAATGCTTGCTCAGGCACATGTAGAAAGTAAGCTTTCTGCTCAAAAAGATGATGAGGAAAACAATTTTGAAAACTTGTTGTAACTGATGAACATCCTATCAATTCATCAAATGCTAGAACAGTGGATTAACCTTGGTAAGGTAATTAATAAGATTATTGTTCCTATGTTTTCTCATGAGAATGTACCACAAGTTTTATATTCTGTAACAATAAAAAAAAAATTGGAATATAAATTTGGTAATATAAGCAGTATTTTCAATTTATTAAATAAATTGAAAGCACAGCAAAATTGCTGAGATGATGTAAACTGTTATGTTGAACTTATTGAATCATTGTTTTGTTCATTAAAAGAAAAGTTCGATGAGCATCAAATCACTCAAATTGATTTTATTGCTGAACAACTCAAATTATTTTCCAATAAGCCAGAAAAATTTCGTTATTCTACAAATATGTTAATATATTTTCTTAAATTTTGTTTTATATATCACCTCAAGAGTACAAGTTTTTAAGACAGTCTGGTAATTTAATATTGCCAGACCTAAGTACTATTCGCAAAATTAGTGCAAAGTCACGCATGGCACCACAATATAAACTAAAAGATCCAAAATTCTTGTTATATGCTGAACAAATGATATCATCTCTAGAAGAGTATCAACGAACTGTTTTCCTGATGGCTGATGAAATCTACATTCAACCCTTCCTTGATTATAATGGGGGAAATATTGTTGGCATGTCCTATAACAATAAAGCATTAACTTCTAGTTTTTTTTTCTTTTTTTTTTAATTACGTCCTTATGTTGGCTCTTTCGAGCATAATAAGTCTTGCAATCCAATAAAGAAAAGAAGTATCTCCAGGAGTGGTGAAGAGCGTCTTGAAATCTGAAAGAGTGCGGGATTCCTGGTGGGCAGAACATTTCCAAAGATGCTCGCCATCCATGTCAACATGTTCCCTACATAAAATGCAATCGGGTGAATCCACAAGCCCTATGTGATATAGATGTTTCTGGAGAAAATCATGCCCTGTAAGTAACTTGAAGTAGGAGGTCCCTATAGGTCTAGGTAGATCTCTAGGGATCCATAAGCTCAGCAGGGTCCTCCAAGAGGCATCAACTGCATTCTCTTTGTAATAAATTTTTCGCTGGTGATGCATAACCCGTTTTAGAAGGAGTTTGACATTTCTCAAGCCAGTAGAAGTATTTGGAGGGTTTAAAAAAGAAGCCTCTTTCGCGAGATTGTCTGCTTTTTCATTTCCAGGCAAGCTGCAATGGCTGGGGTTACATTGTAAAGTAATTTCCTTTCCCGCAGACAGTAAAGTGTTAATGATGGTCTTACAGTTAAATTCTATAGATATAGGTAGGAGAATTTGCCATTGTATGAATGGCAGCCTGACAGCCAACAAGAAGGACAAATATCATGGTGTAGTGTAACACTTGGGATGTAGTGTAACAGGCCTCCTCGTGGTGCACCCTGGGTAACGCTAAATCTGTTACAGCCTTCGTCTTTCGCTTGCAGACTTTTTCTTAATGAAGGCATCTTCGACTTCTAAAAACTACACTACTAAGTGCAAAAACAACACCAGTCTAAAAATAATTGGTTTCTAGTGCTCATGTCTTCATTATACATAGTATCCTGTCTTCATTCAAAAGAGTTGTTCATATTGTTCCTGCCAATAATATGTTAGCAGAAAATTTGTTTAGTTTGCTCAAAACAGTTATCATTGGCTTTGAGAAGACAGAGTATAGAGTTATTGCTGTAGTTACTGATAATAATGTCATAAATAGAAAATCTATGACAAATTTCTTCTGTCCTCCTCAGCTAAGCAGTGTTTATCCTCATCCTGTTGATAATTCACGCCCCTTATTTTTTACAATCGATTCAGTTTATTTAATTAAATATGTAAGAATAACTGAATTTATCAAAAAAAAATGAAAAAAACATGTATTATCCCCACTTTGACTCACAGAATGAGCAATTTCAAACTGCTAGTTTTGGATCTATTCGTAAAATGTACGAAATAGAATCCAGCAGTCTATTGAATTTTGGTTATGGATTGACGAGAAAAGCTTTATGGTCCACAAATCTTGAACGCCAGAATGTGAAACTAGCATTAAAATATTTAATGCTAATGTTGCAAAAGGCTTACAAGAATTTGGTCTTAAGCATGATATTTTTCATTCCAAAGAAACTTCTAATGTTTTAAATATTTTTTATACTGGATGGGACATAGTTATTGTGAAATCCTGTGGAAAAGGTGAACGCAAGCGTAATGCTATGAGTGAACCTTTAACTTCTGTGGAAAATGATGAAAAATATTACTTTTGGCATAGGTTTATGTCCTGGTTGGACAGATGGGGAAAATGAATTCAGACAATGTTATGTTAACTAGAGAAACTCATTCTGCTTTTTATTAACAACAGAAGAGCTATAATTGGTATCACACAGCATTGTATTATTGAGTTGAGAACGTCATATGTATAGCTTGGAAAGATCCAGACTGATAAATAGAGTCTAGGTTTGGTTAGTATCATGCAATAGCATGTGCTTTGTATAAAATTTTTGTACAACAAATATATGAAACTGAAAGCAATTTACGTGTATCACAAGAGTTGCATTTAAGCTCGTCAAAAAAGGGTAATGTTTCCCTTTCTTTTCCAAAAGATATTGATGAATGGAAAGAAAATTACCCTTCTTTCCTCCATTTTTTTTATTAAAATTTACAAAAATATGAATTTTAAGTTGTTTTTTTTTAAACATTTATTCGTTAGTTTTTTTAATTAATTTTTTTAATTTATAAGTTTAGTCAAGAAGTTGCTATCAAGATTTTATGTATTTGTATAAAAAAAAAAATATTTATTAATTTTTATGTTTTTGGTACATAATCATAAATTACAGTAAAACTTCATTGTTATTATGACGTACGATTTGGGTTTATGCTTTTTTGTAGTGTTTTTAACAATACTGTTTTAAAGCTGCAATAAAATCATGTTCCAACTATTTATAGATATAAATGTAACATGCAAATAAAAAATATTAAAATTCAATGAAGTTTTACTGTATATTTGTATATATTTTATTCACCATTTAACTGTTTGCTATTTTGTATGGTAATTTTGAAAACTATTTAAATTAACGAGCAATCATTTTATCTAATATAAAAAAAATTAGATTAAATACTGTTTTGGCCATTTTTCCTGCAAAATCAAAATATGAATCAAAATTATTCAATTGGCTTAGTAATAAATTTTACAATGGAATAGCGTTGAAATTAATTAGCATTCCATCTGTTTCATACTTCGTGAAGAAAATTTACTTTCACGTTCCTTTTTCCTGTTCAAATTAATCATTAGATAATGATTGTGGGTATGACATTTTTCCTGGTTTGTATGTTGGCCCTCTGCGTTGGGGTTTAAATCCTAGCAAGGCGATGCTTGTGTTTATAAGGTGATTACTTATCTTTAATATTTAATAAAGTACGAAAAAATAAAACTGGTTTGTAAGTTGCATATTTTTATTGATTGTGTGACGTAAAAAATGAAAATATCAAAATTTAACAAAATGTATGAAGATGTTTTTTTTATATTTATATTTTTGTCATGTTCAAATATTGATTGCAAGATGATGATTGTGCGTGTGTATGCATGTTGGCCCTCTGCGTTGGGCTTAAAATCCTAGAAAAGCAATATTTGTGTATAAAGTGCTTGCTTCTATTTAAAATTTAATAAAGTTACATTTGTTTAAATAAACTCTCATTGGCTATGTCACCTGTAATTTTAAGTGATTTTTCTTATTCATTTTCCAATGAGCATTAAAGATTTAAATTTTTTTTAAACAAAAGATATGAAGATTGTTATTTTTTAAGAAAATTTACATTTGTATTACTTTATCATGCTTAAATTATTTGCAAGTTAATGATTGTGTGAATGTATGCATGTCGGCCCTCTGCGTTGGGGTTAAAATGCTAGCAAGGCAATGTTTGTGGTTATATGTTCATATTATACATTATTTATAGAGAAAGTATAACACAACTATATCATGGTATGCTAACTTTAAAATTTGATAAAATTACTTAAAAAATCTGGCATTATCAACCTTAAGTTTGATACATTTTTCGATTAGTTTTGGCAATTTCATTTTTCTTCAACCAAAGCTTGAATTAAAATAACCTTATAATTATTATAAGAATTACTTTATTACCAATATTATTGAATACCAATATTATTGAATTACCAATATTATTGAATAAATTGTTTTAAATATCAATAAAGATTTTTCACACGTAAGTTAAAGCTTTCAATTAATGCATTTGATTATTTTTTATATAAATTACTATACAAAATAAAACTATGTAGCAATTTATTATTTAGTTTTAAAATTTATATTTTTTCCATGTGTAATTAGTATTACAATTTTTATCATGTTTATTTTCTTTCATTTACCAAAACCAAAAGATGTTTTATTAGTTTTTAAAAGAGAATATTGATACTTTGTGTTTGTCAATTATCAGCATGTTAATAAATAAATATTTGTCCACAGCTTTAATAAAGTTTGAAAAAAAATTATAAATTGCTTTTTTTCGGTGTGTATACATTGATTAATAAAATTATTTTGTTCACCTGTGTTTTTATTTTTTCATTTCATGGTTTTCCACAACTCATAAAATAAATTTAATTTGATTATTTTGTATTATCACACTTTAGTGTAAGTATATTATTTAAAAAATTTCTTAATATATTATATATAAATACCCCAAAATTATAATTTGTTCATGGGAAATATAATATTGAAAAGATGATTAAATATGTATAATAAAAATTATTGAAACTATTTTATCAATCATATTCCTCATTCTCTGAAACAAGAACTAAAATAATTTCATGAATTTCTGAATGTTTAAAAGTTATTATAAACCATTAAAATGGTACCTTTTTTTTACTCTAACGGGTTGCACATATTACAATTAAATGACACAATATAACAGATAGCTAATAATAGTGGTATTGAAATGAAATGTTTATGTTAGGAAAATTAAGTTGTATATATACACATATTTTTATCTATAAATAGCAAATTTCTTTTAATAAAAATCTAATACATGAAACAAAATTTAGACAGGATATTTGAAGAATATAATAAAGATTCTCAGAGTTAAAAATTAAATGTATTTCACAAAGTTCACTTTAATAACACTGAATGTATCGGTTGTCGTAAGCTAGTTTCGTTTTTCCACTCAATCACTACTGTGACGTCACAAAATCGCAGGGATTGTATCTAGGGGGTGTTGGTTGAGTTCCCAGATAGAAAAACCAAAATCAGGAGCTATACTAGAGAAATGCATCTGTTGAGTGGGGTGAAGCCAGAGTGCGTATGGAAATCGGAATGTAGTTTCCACCAAAGCTGTAACAGTACTAATCTTAAAAGCCGAACAGGAGGTAGTACAGTTCATTTATTAGGCTTGGAGAAAAAGAGATCCGGAAATGTAGGGACTTTCACTTGGGAAGTTAAACATTCTAAGTAACATTTAATTCCATTTTAAGTATACAATTTTCTGTTTTAATAAAAAGTGTGTCAAAAAATGTTATTAATCATGATGAGATCAACCTGCATTAATCTTGTTCATGTTATTTATGTTATTCCAAATTATTTTTTGTAATAAACTTCATCTTTTAATTAATATGAACCTGTGATTTTATTAAATGTTTGTCAATAATATTATTTACTTTGCAAAATCTAGCACAAGTAAAAATTATAAAATGTAATAAGACACTTAGTACAGCAGGCATGCACCTTAATGTGTCTCGCAATGTGATCTATTGTCTCTAAAATCAATATCTAACCAAAGTAACTGTATCCGGAAGACGTGTTCCAGACCTATCAAGATCAACAACAACTCCAGAAGTTCCTTCGTGTTAAAGAAGGAGCATTTCTGTACTGTAACCTATTTGAAAAAATTCTGTAGCATTAGGAAGAAGAATATATACTAATATGGTGTGAAGACACATCTTCACTAAGCAGGTCTCTATGCGAGGGAAACGATTCTGTGCGTACTCCTCACTGAAAGTCATAGAAGGGCCTACTTATCTTGGTCAAGATAATACATTTTCAAGACCAGAAAGCGATGGTCTTCTGTACATTTTACAGATGAAACATGACTCAGGAAGAATGATTCCTTACGTGTGCTGACATGTGAAGGTAGAAAAATATTAGATAGCATCTGTCTGACACTATAGAAAGACACATTTAAAACGGTGTTGGAAACATTGTTGGGTCTGAAATTTCACTCAGTGTGTCACTGAGCAGCATTTTTTTCTAGACAGAACTGTAACTCGAGTGAAATATTGGATGCTAACCTTGATCCATCTATCTGCCCGTAATACAGATGCAATCTAAAGGGACTTCATTCTGATATATGGCACATCATCGTCGAGGCGTAGTTGTTGAGAAATCTCTTGGTTGTCTTGGTTTTGTTGAGAAAGAAATGACCAGTTCAGTCTTAAGATCTGTTTTCTGTTAACGATTACATTTTGTGATCAATGATTAAAATGTATTATCTTTATTGAGAGTGCAATTGTAAGTAAAACAATTTTCCATATAAAAGATATTTTAATTAGATATTCATTTTTACATTAAAGGACTCTGATGCTAAATTTTAATTAATGATTTTTTACATTGATTTGTATTATACATCGGATTTGATTTCTCGCTATCAACATAAATAATCTATTTAGTTATTTTCACAGGTATAAGCTACTAAATCAAAAAATACTATTCAATGAAAAGTTCAACTTTACAATTGAATTTACTCTGATTTAAGTAGCCCGTAGACAAATTTTTATACATACGATCCAGTCATTAAAATATTTATAGTATTTAAAATAAGCTGAGTGACATATCTGAACGTGAGCAAATATGTGAGCTTGTAATATCTTTCTTATTGAAATTTGTATTATGGTTAATTTTAAACATCAATATTATGTTAATGAAATAATTATACGAAGACATATTATTCATTTTAATTAAAGTTGACTGTAAAATAGGTATATGAATAAAAAATTATATTTTGATGTTGCATAAATTGCTATAATGAAGAAATTTTTTAGTTTTATACAAATTATGTTTAAATGCCTTTTAAAAATTAATTTTAACTACGCTTATATTTTAGCTTTTTCATGAGTAATAATTACGAAAATATTAAATTTAATGAATTATATTAAAAATGTTTTTAAATATTGTGTTATTTATTACTAAATTTTTCCTAGATTAAGTTGCATGAAAATTGATTTCATTGAGCTTGATATTAAATATGGAGATATTAATTCGAAGATATTACTAAATTCGTTGTCTTGTATTTTTGTTTTTAAGCCAATCAGATTTGAATTCAGATACAAACATTTATTTTATTTTAATTAAATCCTAATCACAAAATCTATTCTACCATTCATACGAATGAATTTTATCAAATATTTGATAATAATTATTTATGAGCGTTTGGATTTATATTGTTTACAGTAAGTCTTATATCTTGAGCATTACATAAGATAAGAAACATGTATAGCAATTTGAATTTGAAATTGTAGCTGGGGAAATATCTTAATTAAAACAAAGTATTCATTAATGGAATTAGATAGATGTTACAAAACAAGTTTATCTTTAATGAAAGTCATTAATCAGTTGAAATCAAATTTCCTATTTCATTCCCAAGTTAGATTGCTAATGAGAATCTTAATGAGTGGAGCAATCCGATATCCGTACACAAAATTTATAATGGGAATTAGATAAATTTTAATAAACGAGAAAATAAACAGTAATAAGCAAAATAACATTAATAAGTAAGTATTAAAAATTAAACTTTTTAACACAATAAGAATAGTAAGTTACAATTTTCTAATAAAATGTTTTGTAATAGTCTTCTTAATTTACTTGAAATAGTAAAATGTAAAGGTAATTAGTTACAAATAATTTAATTTTATAAAAGTATAAAAAGATTATCAAATCACATACTTGCGTACACATACTCATCTTTAAAATTATATATTTCACATTTGATCTTAAGATACCATGTAAATATTTTTCAATTACAGGTTGATGCAAATCTTTGAAAATTAAAAACATTATTCTGAACCAACAGTGATAGTCCACGGATACCAAATGGGACCTTAAAAATATTTTAATGGTTCGCAGAAAAAATGAAGGATTGTTTATGGTAAATTTTAAAACAAGAACAAAAGTTTCATGAACAATCAGATTTGAAACGTGACAGATTACTGAACTTAAGATTTACACTCATGTCCATAAATTAAGGATAATTCAGAATCACACATAATTTGAACTCTAAAATAAAAAAATTCACATACAGGAATATCACACACATCTTCAAGGATAATATGTAAATTACAAGAAACCACCAGATGGCACCAATAATTCTCCCAATACCTAGAGTGTAAAAGAGATGTACATCAGTAATATTTGAAAAGAAACAAAATTGATCATAGGCGCCAGGAAAGCCTTTCAGTGCAATAACTGAATAGTTATGGTACAAAGAAAGCATTTGGATGACGTTTCACGTGGTAGAATTATCGGCTGTCTAGAAACCATCATAACCATCTGGAAGTGGACATAACCATCTGGAAGTATCCGAGGAACTTAGAATAGCCCAGAGTGTCATCTTCAAACTATGGCAACGGTTCCAAGATGATGGTAATGTGAGTAGACGTTACTGCACAGGTCCCCCTCCGACGAGTAACAACGCCAAATAAGGACTGGTATTTGACAGTTACAGCCAAAAGATACGGATGGAACGCAGATCAGCCTTGTCTCGTCAGGTCTCTTCAGCTATCGGTATAACAGTTTCAAGGCAGACCATGCACAGACACTTAGGGCACATTCATTTATATGCTCGTCAATGTGTTCCACTTACCACAACTCACTGTCGCCTGTGTCTTAGCCTGGAGTAGAAAGCATGCACAGTGAACACCGCAACAATGCTCTTGTGTTATGTTTTCCGACGAGTCCAGATTTAGTTTTCAGTCTGATTCTCGCAGAACTTTCATATGGAGAGGGCTAGGTACCCGTTACCACAAAGAAAATACCTTTGAACGACACCGTTACGGTGGTGCAGGATTGCTCGTTTGGGGAGGAATTATTTTGGGTTCAACAGCTAACGTGCATGTTCATAATTTAACTATGATAAGCCACATCTATCGGGATGTCATTCTAGAACAACATGTACGTTTGTTTCGGAGTGCCATGGATGCAGAATTTCTGTTTGTGGATGACAATGCCCGTCGTTACAGTGCAAAAATTGTAAACGAATGCTTTCAATCGGATGATATCACCCGTATAATGTGGCCAGAATAGTCACCCAACTTTATTCCAATAAGCGCATGTGTGGGACATGCTTGACCAACAAATTGAAGCCCTTTTACCCTTTACTACATGTTTTAGAGAGTTCGGAGACCATTGCTTGATGAGTGGTGTAATATTTCCCAAAATCAGATCAATAATTTGATATTGAGCATGCCTAGGCTTTCTAAGGCCTGCATTGCATCGTCTGGAGGGTATACTATGTAATAACCATCATACCAACCATGTTTTATTGGATTTTGTAAATACGTTCTTTTTTGAATTTTGCTCCAGGGAGTAACAATTGGAATTTTTATTAATGATGTCAAACATATACTATATTTTTTGCTTTTTACCTTATGTTTAATAAATAGAAGTCACGTTTGTTTTGCTTCTGTGTTTCCTTCTTTGCCTAAACTTACATTATCCTTAATTTATGGACATGAGTGTATAATTTTTATTTATCATTTAATCTTAGCTGTTGTTTTGGTATTCTTTTTGTTGTTTCATTACATTGTATTGGTGGTGATATTTAAAATAAGTATTGAAATCTAAGAATAGGCGCCATTCCTGTAACCATAAGGAAATTCTAATTGTCTAATACTGAAGTATAATAGAGAAATTTTCTGCATATTAGTACATAATATATCTTTAGTATTTTGTGGCAAAAACAGTTTCTGGACCTATTCGAAGTGTAAGCAAATGCTATTAAAATCACCAATAAAATTTTTAAAAAAGTACTCAATTCTCAAATGTTTAAAGCACTCGATGAAGAAACTGCTTGTTAGTATTCTCATCTTTAAACTGAAATTAATAGTTTTTGTATTAGTCGGCATAAGAAATAAAGTATTTTTTCAGCAACAAATTAAAATTTTAAAAACTCAAATTTTATAATGATTTAATTGTTGAAGTCTAATATAAGGCATGTATTTTTTCATTGTTAAGTAAACTTAACATACCCTTCCTAAGACAAGTGAACGATACAAGTACAATGACGTTGATCTTCAGCCAACAACGTTGACAATGATCGTTGGTTGAAGATTTAAAAATTTTTATTAATTTTGATGATTGTATGAGAGACGAGGATCTCAGTCAGCACGTTTCATCAAACTGTTTATCAGAATTTGCACAAACATAATTTATTCTTACTATCCAAAAGAAGAACATTGTATTCATAAAAATTTATGAATAATTTATAAATTCGCAGCTAACCTTAAAGGCAGAGAACTAAACATGAATGTAAAACCAAGCCTAAGCGATCTATCTTTCAAATTAAGTCTCAAATCTGTATTCCAGTCTTTTTTTTTTTTTTTTTTTTACAAGAACTCATTTTTGCTCCCTATAAAAAGTAATATCACTCACTAAGGAGAAATTTCCGAACATTTCGATTCAACATTTAACAGCATGCTTGTGTGTAATAACTTTTTCATTTGTGACAATATATAAAACTTAATATCACTCTCAGATTCAATTGAACACAACAGTGACTCCATTAAAGACAAAATTTCACATACAGATGGCCTACAGTTTTAAATTTTGTGCACTTTATGTTTGTAAAAATGCTTTGGTTTAATATTCTAAAAGTATATTCACAACCACTTATTCAAAAATTAATTCAATTGATGAGGTCAGTATAAAAAATTATATACGTCCCTGGAGCTCTTATGTTCTAATCATGATAGATTCCAATTGTTTGTTCTAAATCATGGTTAAGATATTTTTATATAGTTTAAGAAATTTTTATACACTTATTCTTGGTGTTATGAGCACATTAAAAATTTATCTGTTTGTCATAATACTACATAAAATGCTTTTTTCCATATTAATTTATTTAATTTAACCATTAATTCAACTGCAAAAAATCAAAAGATATTGTTCATTTCATAGAGTATAACACAAAAAACAGGCCCATCGTACTATTGTAGAAGATAGATGCTTTTCAAAACTATCTGTTTATATTCGTATAATACGTTTTTTGGAAATTATAGTTACCAAAGTCCATGTGTATGGAGCCCATATTTGACGTCGAATCGATGTTGAACTGTGAATTTAATTTGGGAATCTTAGAGGAATTTTAGTTAAATTTTCTAAAAGAGAAATTCTAGGTAATTTAATTTCAGAGGAACGTCGCAGCAAACAACATATCAGATCATGATTTTCACGTAAGCATGAGGTCATTATACTTGAGAATATGACCAGCAAAGCCTGTAATCTTCTCACATTCACTTGAGCTGTTCATTTGTGACTTTTATTTTTGAAGACTGTTACAGGAAATATTAAACGATACAAATCCACACAAAACTAAGATATTCAAGATCAGAATCCAGTATGTCATCAATAGAACAACTATACAAGAATTGATAAGAGTATATATAAGTATCTTTAGTCCTGTTCAAAGTTGAGCTGATATGTATGAAAGACACATTCAGCACCTACAATGAAAAGAATTTATGATATTTCATACATTACATTTCATTTTATGCATATAATTTATTTGCTGGTTTTATATTCTGTTGATTTTCGAAATTTATTCATATGATATTAATTAGGAAATGCAAACTTTTTTACATTTTTATTCAGATATTTAAAATGAAACATATGCTTGTTTAGCATAAGATTACTTTGTTCTTTTTTTCAGAAAGAAATATATAAAAGCATCGATAGATAATGATAAATATATGTTTAAGAATGAGCATGAAATAAAATGTCCTTTTTAAAAATGTGCGGAATTGAAATACGTATTGAAATATTTTTCTGTTTTTAAGAATTCAAGTTCAGCATTTAAAAACAATTATAATTTACGGTTCGAAAATAATTAAAATAGATCATAATAGATGTAGTATTACAATTGTTTTCAGTGTGAAAAGACTTAGATTTGATTCCATCCACACCTGAAAAATAGAAGATGCATATTGCGCTTCTGTCTTTTTTACACGTGACTGTGGATCTGGATGAGTGAAAATTATTCAAGTTTCTTCCCTCGTGACACATGAATGTGACCCATTATTTGTAAAACGTTCTTTCAAAAGGTAATTATTTGGTTGATTTTAAAATGCTTAATAAAAGAATTAGGTCGTTGGGCAGTTTCCAACTTGGAATTAAAATGAATCTAAATTAATTTCGAAGAGTAAATACACTCGAAAAACTTTTATCACAAGAAACGATGGATATTCTTAAAGTTTTGATTTTACTATACTTTTGTTCATTTCTTATTTAGATTACTTAGTTTTTGAAAGAAGATGTTTAATTTAAGTTTGAAAGATAATGTAATATATCATAGACTATATTCTTATTATTTACCAAAAGAAGGTATTAAATGTTTAGAAAATCCAATTTAACATTTTATTTATTTTTTGTTACACTCAGAAAGGACAAAAGTATCCCTCTTTAAATACATTGCTTATAATTGAATGTGTAACTTTACTCAATTCAAATACATATTGAAAGCAACTGGATTAATAAAAGAATTAAAGTAAAGTATTTAAGTTGGTTACGTTAAAGAAAGGACATGCTTTGTAAAACGTAGAATTTAGTGTACCCATTAAAGACTTAAAAGTAGATATATCAACCAAAGCAAATTCAGTTTATATTTGGCAAGTATTTAATCAATTGTTGATGTTGAGTAATCCTAATGGCTGTGTACTTGTTGAGGAAGAATAATGGTTAATGTAAAACAAGAAACTAATATGTATACCGAACATGCTAATTGTGTTCATTCAATTTTATTTGTAGTGAATATCCTTAACTATGTGGGCAAAGAGTTTCTGAATATGTTGATATTACCATCGATATTATATAAGCAAGTTAATTTTCAACATTCCTCCCATATATTGAGCACAAAAATAATATCAAAATTGAAAAGGTATGCATTCCCATTAGATTTTCAATAAAATAATAATGCATATAATGATATATGCATTATTTTTGTTTCCACAATTTCAATTAATTATATCATATTAAAGAGTCATTGATTATTTTTAATACAAAATTTTTAAAATAAGTACATAATAAAATATTTTTATCAATAAATAATGTATTCTCTACAACAGAGTATTTATAAATATGATGGCATATATATTTATTGTTTCATATGCAAGCTTGGGAGTCATTTCTAAATAATAATTGGGGCAAATAAAACAGGCTATTTAGGGTTAGTTTTAGATTATGTGTAAATTACTTTAGACTATCACAAGGTTTTTAAATTATTGTCAGTTCAAAACTGATTGTCTTACTTTTGGAATGGTGTACATTTGAAAAAAAAATCATTAATCTGTAAAAATATGACACCATGTATGCATAATTATTTAGTAAAGGATCAAACATAAAAATTTTTGAACAAAAAAAAAAACATACTTTTTTAGTAACTGTAACTTTGCTTTAGTATAAATTAGATTCTAAAATACATTTATTAAATTTTAGTGCATTATGCATAGTTATTTTTCAAGTTATTTATATTTTAACTTGAATATTATTACTAAAAGAAATATAAAAGATCAAAATAATATAGAAACGATACTTAATTAAGTTTATGTAATAAAATATTTTTACAGAAAAAGGTTAAAATAATTCAATCTGTTCACATATACTTTTAAAAGAATATATTATAAAATAATCTCACTCCATGGAACTTGGTAATTTTTGGTGAGCTTTTAAATACCCAGTGTTTGCATTGAAGAGAAACAATTTAAGAGTATTGTGTACAGTTCAAATAAAAGTATATTATTGTTTACATGTAAATTTCTTTTTTTAATTTTGAGATATTTTATGTAATTATTATTTATAATCATGAGATATTTTTGCTTTATATTTAATAGAAATCTTAGTTAAACATAAATAATAATCGTATATAATGGAACATTAACTTATTTAGGAATTATTTAGGAATGTGAAATTATGCATTACATCCAAATAAAATTTTTAGGAACACTTCATTTATTACACTGCCCGCTTAACTTATTAAATAATCAAAAAACAGAAACATATTTTTTTTAAATATAAGTATCAAATAGAAACTTTGCATATATTTTTCTATTGAGAGAAGATGGAAAATAAAGAAATGCTAAAATTAATGGCATATATTTTATGGTTAGAGAAAACAAAATACACATACTTAATCTTGATTTTAACTGACTAATATTTGATATTGTATTTTATGTTTATTTTGTCTGCTTTTCAACTTCTTAAAATGTCATTCTGCATAGTATGGTTTGTTTTGTATGATTATGGTAGATTAATGTTTCTCAAATTTTACAGACTTACTTTCTTAAAAAAAAAAAATATTTTTAATTTATTGCCTTTCTCTTCTTAACATAGTTCAGATATAAAGAATGTATTTCCATAAATTTATCTCTTTTTTGTGCCTGCATTACAATATTTAAAGTAATGAAGTTATGTTTATAATTTATAAGGATAAATATTTTATAATTTTCTAAATATACACATATATATTAATGAGAACATTTATAAGCTTCATAAGCATACAGATTAAACTAACATAATAAAATGTGAAACAAAAATCAAACTAAAAATTAATACAACAATAAATGGTAATAAATCTATGTTGAATTCCATAACTAATTTAGAGAGCGTAATTTTTTTACCCAATTTATAATTTGAATAAACATAAGGAAAATATTTGATAAATACAAG
The DNA here is from genome assembly GCA_030067965.1 of Latrodectus elegans. Lineage (NCBI taxonomy): Eukaryota > Metazoa > Arthropoda > Arachnida > Araneae > Theridiidae > Latrodectus > Latrodectus elegans. Next base: position 42,403,622 of record CM057816.1, on the reverse strand, counting down.
GATATCATTTTAAGCTATATAAATTTTTTCTATCTATCTATCTATCTATCTATGTATATATATATATATATATATATATGTATATATATATATATATATATATATATATATATATATATATATATATATATATATATATATATATATATATATATAAATATATATATATATATATATATATATATATATATATATATATATAAAACTATATCTTACTTTATACAGTACTCTGAATGATAGGAAATATTATGATTATGTACATAATATACTGCAAGAAATGAAAAAAAAATTAGTTACACATGTATGATGTACATATAAAAGAAATGAAATAAAGAGAAAATGTCACTGATGAAATAGTAATTAAATTTCATTCAAAAATTGTTATTATTAAAATATTAAATATTAACATGATATACAAGGAAATTAGTATTCGTAACTTCCGAATTAAAAGAAAATTTTAATAAAGATCATGATTTTCTTCCAGGGATGTAACGGATGAAGTTACTGAATTATTGATGATAATTTTTGGAATTTTCTCTAACTTCAATAGAAGAAAAATTTTTAAATACGGAATTGTTTCTTGGTTTAATAGAAACTCATCCTCAAAAGTAGTCCAAAAAATCTGTGCATCCCCTGGAAATTATTGTTAACAAAGATGCTAGAATTTATAAGTTATAAAACCACAAAATTTCCCCAGTGACCACCCAGAGAAAAAAAATCAATAAGTATTGTGGTTCGATTCGAAAGATCTGTGTCGGGATGACTTTGTGAGATTGTCTTAAGAGCGTAGACATTTTGGCAGTCTAGAATAGTTTATTTAAATTTACGATCCTCTTCTACGTGGGAAATGAAACTATCACACACTTCAAGATTTCTTCAGGAATAAAACTGGTTAAGGATTAATGTTTGACTATTCTGACACTGCAAAAATCCATAATCAAGGAAGCACGGCAGTTGAATAGAAAGATCATGGACATTAAATTTGATTACTCTAAATGAGAATCCAATAACTCAACACAAAATAGTAACAGAGCTCAAAAGTTTGAATGACGTATGTCTTTGCTTCATTAAGATACAATCATTGGAGTGCATTTTGAGCCAAGAGCATTTAAGAAATTTTTCAAATGATGCTAGTACTCACGCAGTCAATACTTCCTGGGTTTTAAATTTAACAATCTTCAAAGCATGCTTATAAGTAACGTTTCCCAAACATGCTGTCAAAGCATGGCAGGGATAGTATGACAAAAGCAGAGACAAAGTTCTGGATAAGTTGCATGGCATAATGGAATATATGTATGTCATCGATGATATAAAGAAAAAATTGATTATTTATTGTGCGTGTTCACATTTTTTCTGTAAGTTTTATCATTCCCGTAATACCTATAATGTATGTTATTTATCAATAATTTTATATTATTCAAAATACACATTTTAAATAATGAAATAAAATGTTATAAAATATCTTTATAAAGAAGGCAGTGGCACCATCTTTCGACGCATAAAGTAACTACACAATTTCATAAGGTAAATCATTGGTTAGATGAAGACACTCTTTCTTTTAATTTATTTTTGAATCAACTTGAGTTTTACACACACACACACACATATATATATATATATAATAATAATAATATATATATATATATATATATATATATATATATATATATATATATATATATATATATATATATATTCTTGGATACCTTAGACACACAATTTATTTGTTAAATTTAGTTGCATTTTATTTGTAATGATTTATAAAAATTGGAATAGTTCCATGTCATATTTTGCATGAAATTTTGAATGTAGATTTCATCAGTACCATCGTATTTAAAATTAAATTATGCAATAAGTCTTAAAAGAGTTAGTCCAATTCCTAACATACATTACCGTGAAAAATTAACAACGGACTAATTACTGTGCATTGTTACACAGAAATATATTCCACTGTGTTACCAGAGGAAAGTTTTATTAGAATCAAGAAACTTATGTTCTTTAAATGATCACTAAGCCTGATTAATTTTATTTTAATACAAAGATAAGATGTTATTCTATAATTTTTTCTTTTTACACATTCAAATAACTATGTCAAATACTTTATTTGCCAAAAAATTATTAAGTGAATTTTGGTAAAGTTATCCAATAATCTCGAATATTTGAATAAAGATATTGATTCATATCTTAGTGAAACTTGCTAGTTTTGTGTAAACGTATGACGAATCCAAGTCAAAAAAATTTCGTATTCTTTGAGTAGATTTAAAATTCCTATTTTACAAGGTACACAATTTGCGTTCAATGGAAGTGAAGTAGTTTTAATTTGATATTATGTACATATATTTATTACATTTATTTCTACAAAGCGTATATGCAATGTGTTGGTCTGTATTAAAATTTTGATTTATTAAAGTTTGATGTATTATCTCGAAGGTAGAGAATATTTATATTATCTTCAAAATTTTGAGAGAAAAGAAATTTTAGTACTACAGTTAATTTTTTTTTAATATTTTTGAATTGTACTATAATTTTTCTTGAATTATAAAAAGTAAGTTATCGAGTATATAAAATATGTAGGTATACTGCTAATAATACAATTGTAAAGCAAATTTTAAATTAAGAGAAATTTAATAGTGAAGATTATACGTATGCTGAATTATTATTAAAATATCCGTTTCGGAAAATAACAGTTATCATCCTCCATTTAAGTTACATGTTTATTACAGCAAAACTTATGCTGTTTTTGTACCTGAACCTAAAAAAATCTGGAGTAACAATAACTATTACGAAGAAATTTATAGAAAAAAAATAAACTTAATTACTTGTGATTAATTACTTAGTGCTTGGTAAAATTTCCATGCTGTACATAGTGAAAATTCTTTAACCTTAACATATAGGGATGAATTAATACATCAGTCTTGAAAAAATCAATTAAATTTTTAATTGTCATTAAAAGTAGCATTCCTTTTTAGATTCATATTTTAGTTTGCTTTATTAGGTAATAAAAATAATAAAACAAAAAAGTAATTAGTTTTTACTTAAAATGTTTTTTCTAGACTGCAATTTAGAGGTTAGACATGAAATCCCTATATTTATTAGAACACTGAAATGAAAAGGTAATGTAGAATTTCACTTTAATTTTTTCTTAGAGAGTTAACTTCTTTTTTAACATCGTTGTGAAATTTAAAAAAAAAGCGAAACAAACAGTATATAACCTATCAATTTCATGCGCTGAAGCATCAGATTTCATACTAGGCAACGAGATAAAATTAAAAATTACTTTCCTAACTCAGATTACTATTTTTAATGAAAATTCATTATTTTTTCCAAAATATTTTTTATAAAGTTGGCAATCATAGTATCACTGCTGGGCGTTAATTTATTTGAAAGCTGATCTTCCCCCTTTTTTTTATGTATTTAAATTGTTATTAAAAAAGAAGTTTGCACTTTTTGTAGTGAATGTGCAATTAAAGGACAAATTTGGATCATACATGTTGCAAAGCGAAATAAAATACATTGTATATATTTTTTTTGAAAATAATTATCAGTTTTAAAACAAAATTTATCAGTTATTGCAAATTTACGAAAAAGTAAATGCAATTATGGGTGATAAAAACACTATCATTGCAAAATTTCTTTTCCTAAGTGAATAATAAAAATATTTGTTTTTCGCTCCAGTAGAATAGTAAACTATTATTATTTAAACATAATCCTTGGGAAATTGTCGGATCTTCTTGATTATGATCTTCTCTTGAAAATGTCTAACATTTATTTTCATTATTTTGGAATATAGTTTTGTATAATTTAGCTGCAAATGTTTCGATAGAAAAAATGCTGCTTTATACTTAAAGAATTCTTAAATAGGCTAACATCAATTGTTTTTAACAAGGTTGAAAGCTGATGTTGTGAAAAAGTCGTTCTTTTATGTTAATTTCAATTTAAAAGTTACATATTAATTTTGGAAATCATTGTTCTTGAAAAAATTAAAGCATGTGATTAATTTATGCAAAAACTATTTGAGAATGCATGATTATATTAATGACTTTGTTTCAATATTTTAAAACTTCATAAAAAAATTATTTTTAATTCTTGCAATTTTCTTTTCAAAGTATGCTAAAAACTATCAGAAACCAAATTTCTAAAAATGAAATTTCAAAAATGGTTATATAGAAATTAACAATAAATCTAATCAACATAGTCATTAAAACAGTTTAATTTTTTATTATTATTTATGAGTATGTATTCCAATTGGCATGCAAAATTAATAAGAAAGTTTTAATTTTGTTGAAACGCAATTGTGGAATTGGAAATTTTATGGAATGTATTTTCCATAGCAAATTTCATAATCATGCATCATAATAATAATTAAACAATATAAACTTTAGATTTTTCCAGTTTTATCAAAGATTGTTTTTATTATTTTTTCCATAAAATCACATCCATGCTCATTCATGGAATTCCAGTCAAAGAAACAAAATTAATTACTTCTGAATTAAGAGAACTAAATAATATAGTATTATCTGACAAATGGCAATATCCGATTTCTGATACCTTGAAGATTGCTGCATGTTTACCAGAAGGAACTGACACTATGCCACCTCGAAAGCAAATATTTAAACATGATATCGATGCTTTTGAAAATCGTAAATTGCGCAAAGTGACATAGTTTCGATTGGCGAGATAATAGACTCACTCTTGGCACGAAAATTTGAAATCATGTCTAAGTTGTATTGAATTATAAGATTTTACCAGCATAAAATAATTCATTGTTGTCACAAATTTTTAAAAAATCCAAATAATAAGATTTTCAGAATATTAAATTTGGTTCAATTAAATTATCGTACTTCGGAAAAAGTTTCCTAAAAATTTTCTTTATTTTTTATTTCTCCGAAAGAGAATGGGATAAGCAATGAAACAATTGCTAAAAAGTATGAAATATTTGAAGAAATGTCAGGCATGATCCCAATATTAATTTTCAGATTTGTTAATAGGCAATTTTTTATTTAAGTACAGCTCGAGTGTTTTTGGGATAAAAGAAACAACTCGTATATTTTCCAACTAAACCAACAATTTCACTATAATGGCATTTATGATGACATAATTTGGAAAAAAATTATTCCAAGGATATAATTTTCATCTTTAATTTTTTATCAGAGATATAATCACTCATTAGTTTCATAAAAAAAATCATCGATTTTCTAGAAGGCTATTACATTTTATAAAAGAAACTGCAGTCTAGCTTTCAAGAGAAAAGTAAATAAATAAAACACTTTGTGTTTTGACTATATAATTTCTTCTTAAGTAATCCCATATTATATAAATTAGGGATTATAGAATTAATATGGATAATTAAATATGTAATGATATTATGTTAAATTTGAAATGTAAAACGTAAGTTCTGATTTCGTAATCGAGTTTTAGTGAATAGTCATACTTAGTAGTGTAAAAATTATCCTTATACAATAGATAAAACATAATCTACTATTTCACAATATTATGCTACCCTTAGTTAAATGTTTCAATGAATTTTTGAATTTATTTTCAACGGTAAAGAAGTCAATACTTTTGTATCATTGTATGACTTTGTGATATCCTTATACAATGAATATACATGAAATCACCACTTTAATTAACACTGGATAAGTAATTCAAATTATATCTGATATATTATAGACATTTACAACATTTGTTTGCTTAATGCGCACGTGTTAGTTTAAAGTACATTTCATATATTTGCAAAATGTGACTTCGTACTAGCCAATGGCATAACATACGGTTATAGTTATAGAATAATTAGAATAACCTAGAAATGGGTTATCAATACTTTTAGCAAAAAACTTAGCATCCCAAATTTAATCATCATATTTATGGTATTTCATTACTCAGGATGAACAATTTTTCTCAATATACTTAATTATTTCAAAATAACAAAATCCTCTGAATTTCACCATCTTTATTTTAATACATGTCTCAAAATATTATAATTTACCTTTGAAACTAATCGTTTAAAAATTATTTGTAAAATTAGTACAACATAACTGTATACAGCAGTGTTTAATGGATCATAGTGTTATTTTACAAGCTAATGAAAGAGACACATGTAATATAATGTTTAGGGAAAAAACTTTTATTACAAAATATTATGTATTCGTCTATATTTTATTAACATGTATGGTATTTAGTTGTGCTCCTAGAGTAATGATTTACTCATTCTTAAGCTGTTTATTCATAAATCAGGAACAAAATTATTTTTTAAATAAGTGTTGCTTTTAGTTCATTTAAATATAACCAATATTCTAAAAAAGAAATCATTGAATTTATATAAGCAATTATGCACATTGCTATGCGAATCAATTTAACTTTTTATTTAACAGAATATCGTATATTGAGTAAAATTGCTTGAATTTCTCCATTATCATCTTTACTTAAATCTCTCAAAATAATTAACTATCTTTTCTAACTAAAAATATAATGTAATTAAAAACATTGGAAGACAGTAAAACCTACTTAAATATTGCTCGTAATAAATCTGTCATTTTTTGTTAAATCCCAATGGCATAAAAACATAAATAAGTCTTTTATCTTAAAATTATTTCATACAAAAATAATAAATCTTATTTTTATTCAAAAAAATTCCAATTTTGTGAAAAATTAATAAAAATATATAATTGGAGCCTCTGAATTATTTGTATCCAACTATGATTATTTGAATAATTATTTACGCTATTACTTAAATATTAGCAAACTAAGGTAAAGTATATGTTTTACAATAGCTATAACTTTGATTTTCTAAAAAAAGATATTAATTAAATATACTACCTCCTATTGGAGATGAACTACCAGGAAGGAATGTCCAGAAGAAAATATTTAGTTCGGAATAATATTCGTAGCAGAGTGAAACATTGGCAATTCAGTAGTTTTAAATCCATGAAGGAGGGAAATATGCTAAACTTTTGCTTGTCCAGGACACAAGAACTGTGGGTATGGATAACGTCCTGAGAAACAGCTCGGTAGTCCTTGTCAATTATTTGCCACAGTTTGTCTGCTAATCACACCGATCAGTGAAAGGGTCTGCAAAAATACTTTAATATTAAAAAAGTAGTATTTGTTGAGGAACAGTTTCTTACATTAAAAGGTTTTTTACATTAAAAGGTTCATATATTTATGCTTGCTCATCAACTTAAAATAAAAATTTATCTAAATTACTGCTTATTTACCTCACTGTCTGTCAAATGTTAACTTTTAATGGAAGACAAATTAAAAAATTTTAAAAATTATTAATATATTAAATAACCCATATATTTTTAATCATCTCTCAATAAAGATTCCAATTTTCCTTTTTGAATTAAAGTAAATCAAGTATAAATATGTTCATTACATATCTCTGAATAATGAAATAGCATTGTTTATACACAATATTTAATTAATTGAACAATATGAACAATGGATTAATATCTTAAATTTTATTTAAATGCAAGTAATAAATTTTAGATTCCATAGCTTATAAAAATTAGAGTAAACGTGTGATGAAAAAAATGTGGGAACAAAGCTAGCATAAAACTTGGTAGATAAATATTTTAGCAATAATAAGCTGTTTTTAAATTAAGTTTGATTAAATACGATTATTTTACAGTTTAAATTTTCAAATGCATTTACTTAAGGGGCAGTTATCAATTAATATTGCGAGTTAAAATGAAAAATATTATTGCCTTTGATATCGCTTAAATCATGCAAATATGTTTCTTATTTATAATTCAATTTTTTATAGTTTAAGCACTTTGTAGAAATAATTAAAAAATCAATAATAGTTGCATACAAGCATAATATTTTATGTTATTTATATTTTATAATCAATAACATTGTCAAAATAAGTACTTTGCTGTAGGCAAAGTAAATTTTGAATGAAAGTTTTCATTCTTAAATGAATGACACTTACAGATATTTATTTTTTAATCTATAAGAAAATATATATTTTTAATTAAGAACTTACATTGCTGTAAATTATGGACACAAAATAAGGTTATTGTATGTTTTTGAATTTGTGTCAATAATTAACACTGCTCTTTAAATTGAAAAATAATTTCGGAATCCAAAGATAAGAATTGCATTCAGTTTATATGAATTGATGATAAACATGAAATTTGTTGCAGCAATGAAAAAAAAATTCTTTGCTCGTGATTAAGAATTTCCATATTATATTTATGAAATAAATTTCGTGTTAAATTTATTCTTACATTCAGTATTAATTTTTTATTGCTTAAATGGTGTCAAATGGACTCGTATTTCAAACACTTTAATTTTATTGTACATACTAATTGGGAATTTAATTTGCTGAGAGTCACACATTATTTATAAATGCTTACATTTAACACATTATCTTTAGTATAAACGGAATTGCATTCTTGCCTTTCTATAAATTATAAAAAAAAACATTTTGCCATATTTAAGCAGAAATTTGATGGATGTAAGTAATTTTTCCTTAAAATGTTTTCAAACAATATAAAATTATTTAAAATAACGACTGCTTTGTTTTACTTTTGATTTTTTGTTATCTTAAGCAATGTAATGTGTAAGTATTTTCTGATTTAAAAGTATGACTTTATATCATCAACAAAGATAAAAACATAATTTTCACTAATTTTGTTCTTTTTGAAAAAATCGTTAAAGAATTTTTAAAGAATAATTCAAAATATAAAATTATTTCTTAAAAAAATCGACGAACTCTTTTATCTAAAGAAAAACTATTCTATTGAATAACTGATATATTTTCTTCTCAAAATCCTATTTTTTATATGTAATGAAGTAAAACAATATATCAAATGAAAAACAGATTTGGTATTTGATTTAAAATCAAAAGTGCAATATAAATAATAAACAATATAAGAATATTTACGATTTTATAAATCTAAGAATTAAAATATTAATATCCATTCGATAAGGTAAAAGAACTATTATTTGAATATTTATATTCTGTGATGCCCTTCTTTTAAATCAGGATGAAATTATATAAGAATTCAATTTAGAATGTGTGTAACACACAAGAAAGGAAAATATGTTTAACTGTCATCAAAAACATAGAAATTAATGCGATAAATATTGGCACTTTTTTCCAAAATAGTAACAAAAAATGTTTTTTTTTAAATATCTTATATCTGTTGCATGTTATAATATTTAAGAAATTAAGTGAAACGACAAGAAAAGTATTACAGCATATATGGTTGTATAATCTTTGAACTATTTTGATTAACATATTTTAATAAAAAGTCCCTTTTTACAAGTGTTTTTTATAAATTAAAGATCTTAACATCAAATGCATCAGTAATCTAAACTGTTTTTTAATGTGTAGAAATACGGAAAATGTGGCAGAAAAATTTAATAAACATGCATTTTTTCCATCACTAAAAAGACAATATTTTATTAATTTATATATAATTAATAAACTTTATATAGTTTTGTTGAAACTGTATTCTTATAAGTGCAGAACTATTAGATTTATGAATAGAGACATATTCATACGTAAACATATTTAGAAAGGAACACTCTTGAAGTAGGTATTGTAATGTCTTTTTTAGATTGCATTGCAATAACAATGGCATTTTTAGTTGGCATTGCAGACTACTATATTGCAAATATAATCATATATTTCAAATTTAAACATTTTTATTTAATCTTCAATTCAAAATACTGATTTTTTTAATAAGAATCTTATCTCTGTAATTATGGTTACATATTGAATACTTATACACCTTCATATTTATTTCATTCAAAGCTTAATTTTACTTATTTATAATTAAAAATATTTTAAATTTTATTTCAATATATGTATGTAATAATATTAATAACTATATATATATATATATATATATATATATATATATATATATATATATATATATATATATATATATATATATATATATATATATATATATATATATATATATATATATATATATATATATATATATATATATATATATATATATATATATATATATATATATATATATATATATTTACACAAAGTTCACGAAATACATGATCAAATGAAATGCATCAAATGTAGGTGTCTTAAACTATAAGCAGTTTTGCTTAATGTTTCATAGATTTGTGTTTTTTACTCATTCCTGAAACAAACAAAATTAGATATTCATTTTTGGACTGAATTTAAATTTAGATGTGTAAAACGCATCATATAATCACATTAAAATGCATTGATATCAAGTGGAATGAATAAGGAAACTTGAATATGAAACAAATTCTGTTATTTAAATGCAGTCGTATCATATAGTAATTGCGAATTTTTAAAGATATTTTGCGAAAAGAAATTTCCAGAATATTTTTTATGCTTTTTATACCAGTTTAGTTACATGGAAACTTAATAATTTTAAATATTTATGATTTGCTGAAAAAAAACAAACATTTTTTTTAAAATTTTGTATCTATTAAATATTTATTCATACATTTTAGTGAGGATAAAATCCTTCATAAACTTAAATAAAAATCATCTTTTTTCCTTAATAATAATCTAAAAATTCAACTTACCTATAAATAGATATGTTGTAAAAATTGCATTATTTTTCACTATAAAACATGTAGGTTTATTTTAAACATGAAACTACGCTTATGGAAATCATGTTTAAAAATAAATAATATTTTGTGCAAAAACTTTGTAGGATTTTAGTGTAAACTTTGTATTATATTTAGTGTAAATCCACTGAGCTTTTATAACAATTTTAAATTATATATATTTCTTAATATTGTGTTCATTGCAAAATTAGGAAAAAACAATTCAAATAACAATAATAGGATAATTGTAACATAAATTATACATTTTTCTACAAATTTGCTATTCCTTAACTATTTTTAATATTATATTTCAATTTATAATATTGTTTGCACTTTAAATGTGGGAAATTCATACTCAATTAAGTTAACCTTATCTATGACAAATTTCAATTATAATAAAACTATTAGATAATTTTAATAAAATAATTTGTTCAGTTTTAACTGTGCACTGGATTAAACTAAATTAATAAATGGTCAAAATAATGTGCAAAGTATTTTAATAGATAATTCTCAGTCATTATTTAAATCTCAAATTCTGCCCAAGTCACCAAATATGAGGATGAGTAATTAAATTAAAATATAATATTTGTATTTTTATAGCTTCTGGTTATATTTAAATAGAAGAAAATATTATTCATATAAATCTAAAAATATATTTTAATAAACTTTAAGAATTACTTTTTTACTTAGAAACCAAAATTTGATAAAACATCATTTAATAACACTAAGATGAAATCATTTTCAATTTACATAGGTTTAGAATAGATTTTCATATTTATTTCAGTTATGCTTGTTTTTTTTAGAACACTCAACTAAAAATTCTAACTCTTCTAAAATGTTTAAAAATGTAATTACGAGTTTCTGTATTTCACACATTTTCCTTTATTCCTGGAATTTCCTTTAAAGTGTTCTTTTTGCGTAAACTGTATAAGCTTGCAATAAAAAATAGTTGTTTCCAGTGCATTCATTTTTGAAAAGCAAGCTCAATTTTCAAGCACATTTTCCCAGTTTTCAAAACTACTATATTCACTGGGAGAAGAAATGTAAAACAGGATGATAAGTCTAAATGTTTGGTGAATCTGGAAATGTGTAGGACTAAAGAGTTTTCCAGATGAAAAATGACTATCCTTAAACATAAATATCTAGTGACTAATAAACATGCCTTTATTAAGAAAGATTTCGTTTCTAAAAATATAATAAGCAAACATTTGTCTCTCATTTTTCTTGATTTAACTTTTTAAAACATGATTTTGATTTTAAAATATCATATATTCAACTATATCAAATGCTATATTGATAAATATTTTGATATTTTGAGAAATTTATAAATTTATTTAGGACATTTATTGAAATTTAAAAACATTTTGTAAAGAGTTGTCACTTTCTCGTCATTATTAGCTTTTACTGACAACGCTTAGTAATTATTACTAAATCAAGTACTTCAAAACTAAATCAATCATTTCATACTTAGAGACATTTTAAAACTGTGTTTTAGAAAACATTTTATAAAAACCTTAATTTCCAAGCTACTTGAGTATCATTCAATTTTTCACATGTAACTTATTACCTTTAGAAAGACTAGTATCCTTTGGCATACCTTGGCTTGTAAAAGTGACATAAGTATTAACAACAACTTAACAACACATAAAAAATCAACTTCTAATACTTTCAAACAATTATTATTTCAAAACTCTTAATTTTTTACACATGAATACACCTCTACCATACTTTAATATATAAATATAAGTGTACGGTTTTCATACATTCAAATAAAAACCGGAGAAATTTTAAAATAACAGAATAAATCTTGTATTTACAAATAATATAATACAGCAACATAATTATTTCCATGTTTTAAATTGGTTAAATAGTTCAGTTAAAAATTAATTACTTTTAATTAGCATAATGGGATATCATGTTAGCTTTGTTGAGATCTATTTTTTTACAAAAATAAATTCAATTAAATAAGCTGGATACGTTTCATTTCATTTTTAATTTTTAATGATTGTTTTTATGCAATAATGAAATGAAATGAAATGTAACATAATGTTTTAAACTAATTCTATGCTAGAAATAAATCAAACTACTTGTATGCCTTTAAAATTTCAAAAACTGAATTTTATTACATTGGCATAAAATTTATATTGACATACATTTTACATTTTTACTTTTAGTTGTTTGAAAAATCTTTTATGCGTTAATAGAATCGAATTGTCTAAACATATAGTTAAAACCCTCCACTTAAAATTCTACAGTTAATCTGATAACAATTTCCGCAAAATGTTCGCAATCTGCTTAATGTAACGGATTTTTGTGCCAGAAATGTATCTTTGAATTGGAATTCTAGAGAATATAAATATTTCGGAAACACTTAACTATTTGGTTAAACTGAGACTAATACGAATATCTCTAAATTCCTGCGTGGGATGTTTATTATAACATTCCATAAAGAAGAAATAAAATCATTAACCATGAACATACATTGAAAACGTCTATTTTCCTCTTCCACTTCATTTAGATTCGTCACTCTTCAAATCTTAACTGTGGTTGTTCAAAATATTTATTGTAGTAAATATGTGAATAGAATAATTTATAGGTGATTATATAAATCTAACTATGGTATTTATTGAGGGGTTACCTTTGAATGTCATTTTTAATGTAAAGGAAAATTTTTATTTATAGTTTATTTTTCGCGATTATGAGGAAATATTTTGTGTAATATTATCATTTATACTACTATTAGTCTATTTCAAATAGTACTCATATAAGTGATATTACTTTTCTATGAAAACAAACAATCTAGATATATTTATTTTATTTTAATGATTACTTATACTTGTATTTAATAAAATTATGAATATTTTCTGCAAACCCATATTTTGTTGCGTACAAGATGTTTAGAAATAAAAAAGTTTTATAAATATAATATCAGTTTTTAAGCGTATTCGTATTGCAATGAGCTTCAGATCTAAGTAAATGTAAATTACTTTAAAATGAATATAAATTACTTTATGAGTAAACTTAAATTATCTTTAGTGATCAAATTCTAAATTTATTTAAAGGTATTCTTGATGCTAAGAATCAAAGAGAAATCATGGCACAAAATAATAAATATGATCTTGCATCATATAAACTTGATTTTAGGATTCCTAAATTTCATTACTTTGTGATCAGTTTCATTATATTATTGTATCATTTGAATTTATTGATCAAATCATATTTACAAGCTTATCCTTTCCATCCTGTTTGTCAAATTGATTTTAGTGAGTATTCATATCAACTTTTTTCCTGAACAATGGCAGAAATATTTTTTCTATTAGACATACTTCAGTTGTTCAATGCAAAGAATTATTTTAACTCAATACTTCATTGAATTGTAATTCTAAGGAATATAATTGTTAACGATTTATATATAGAACATGAAGACACTTTTCCTGATCAATTTTTCTCTTAGCTGATTAGCATTGGCATCAGTTACTTTGAAAATAATTATTCTTAGCATGATGATTATTTTTTCGACCAATAACATTTTTTGTACTGACATCTATTGGATAAACAATAACAAAAACTTATTGAATGTTAAAAATATATTAATACTATTTATTTTATCCCATAATTTATAACTGTAATGGTAACTAAATTTAATTGCAAATTTTGCAAGCATATAATAATTTAAATTAATATATAGAGATAGTTAAAATAATATGATAAAATTAATTAACATAATTTCCATTCATAAATATCTATTATGGTTTTCATACGATTGACTATTACAAAATATTTTTTTTAATAAAAGGCTGGCATTTACATTACCGTCATCCCCAAATGTATTTTTAATTATTTTAATAATATTATGAATTAATTGAGAATTTTTAGAGAAATATATATGTTAATAGAAGAATTAAAAAAGTACTATAAATTAGAGAGAAATAGATAATCATTTAAAAATATATTATTTTGACTATAAGTATCTTTTCAGTTTCTGTGTGTATACCCTTTTAAATCATTCAACAGTAGACTATTCGAATAGGAAAAAAGACTTTTAAGAAATATAATAAGATGTGAATTATTTTATTAAAATAAATTTCATTTTGAAGAAATTTTGAAAATAGGATTTTAAAATTAAAATGTATTAATTCACTTATTCTTCATTCAGGAAAATAGAATAGTTTAATGAAAATCAGTATTTTGAAACCACATTAAGCATTTGTGCTTTGTGGGTCTGATAATAATAAGCGATAGGGTGTTCAACGTACAGCGACACGTTTTACATAGAGGCTACGATAGATACATGTTATCCATGATCTATATCTGTCTTAATGCCTTGTTAGAAGTGTCTTTATTGTGTTCTGAATATTATTAGAATATAGGTTTCCGAATTTCTAATAAATTACATTTATAAACTTCATTTCCAAGAAGTTATGGAAGATGGATTTTAAAAGGAAATAGTGTTAAAAATCTGTACGCTAATAAAAAATTAGTAATTTAAACAAAAAAGTAAAATGTGTTTATATATATATATATATATATATATATATATATATATATATATATATATATATATATATATATATATATATATATATATATATATATATATATATATATATATATATATATATATATATATATATATATATATATATATATATATATATATATATATATATATATATATATATATATATATATATATATATATATATATATATATATATATATATATATATATATATATATATATATATATATATATATATATATATATATATATATATATATATATATATATATATATATATATATTATATAATATATATATATACACATATATAAATATTATATATATATATATATATATATATATATATATATATATATATATATATATATATATATATATATATATATTCTTCGAATTCATTGCCCTCATTTGTAAATAAATATATACAGTGATATACAAAAGTGAATGTATATTTCAGAAACATATGCATTATTCAACTAGTTTAAATAAGTTTTGTTTTCTCAAATTTACTAATATTTATTATGTTTTTATTTGCTGCATTATATGAAAACTAAGCTCCTTACAATCTACTCACTAAATTACATTAATAATTTGAAGTACAGTCTAAAACTTGACAAGGGATAACAGACATTTAGGTTCCTGTTAGCCGAAACAACATAAGAAGAAACATTTATATTTTTATAATATATGATTGATTGTCTTTGAAACTGTTACAAGAAAAAACACGTGAATTTAAAGCAACTGGAGGTTAGATGTAAATGATAAGTTTTTACCACATTCTTGCAATCATGAGTAGTATAGCAACACTTATAATATATATTAACTTGATCAAATATTAATGCAGAATTGTTGATTAGCACACAATGCATAGCTTTACGCTTCTCTAAGTCTAAGAGAGATCGAAATCTAATAACCTACTAGAAATGCTGCTTATCCTACAGTAGTATTTTCAGTCACATCAATTGAGAGTCTATGACTACTATAATATCCATTTAGTCTTTCTGAATTGAACAGTCAAAAACATGAGTGATATTTTTCTGTACTAAATATATGCATTATTAGAAAATTTTAATAAAGTTTGTAAAAACATGAACTATCAGATAATCCACAAAACTTTCAAGTATCTTTACGCTGATCACAAACATCTAATCTTTGAATAACGTTAACAACGAAAAATGTTGAAATAAGAGAAAATTCAGTTATACGCTGGGATGTTTCAAGAGGTAATCTGATCTGAGTTTGGTGACAGTTTAAAGAAAATAAGTTATAAATTAGATGGTTTCTTTAATGTGAACTGAAAAAAAAAATATTACATGTGTGGCGACACCTACAGGAAACTTTTAGTCTATGGTTGCCGTAACTAGGAAACGTGACAGGTTTTCCACCATATTGTGACAACAAATTACAGATACATAAGATAATGTAGATGCATGGTATCTATTCTAAATCTCCCTCGCTGTCTTGGAGTAGAAATATTGTCAGTATTGGTTTTCTTTTTGTACTGAATTATCATGTTATATATTTTTAAATTTCTTAAAAAAATTAATATATATATATATATTTTCTATACCTAATATAATATATTTATCTAATAAATGTTACCTTAATATCAATATTTCTTTAATATGCAGCAGTTTCAATTGTTAGTAGTGTATAACATAAAAGTGTTTGTCCATTTTATACATCTATTATCATACCGTGTAAAAGAACTTAGTGTATTCACAAATTTTCTTTCTCTAAACAACAAACATCTCAACGTTACCATTATAAAGTTCTTGTCAAAGTTTTATTAGATTATTAAATATGTGTCACATCAAAATTTATATACATGTAAATAAATAAATAAATAAATATATATATATATATATATTTATATGTATATATATATACTAAAATATATATATATATATATATATATATATATATATATATATATATATATATATATATATATATATATATATATATATATATATATATATATACAAATATATAAAGATTATAGATATATAAATATATATATATATATATATATATATATATATATATATATATATATATATATATATATATATATATATATATAAATATATATATATATATATATATATTAAATATATAAATATATATATATATATATATATATATATATATATATATATATATATATATATATATATATATATATATATATATATATATATATATATATATATATATATACTACATGTTGTTTCGAAAACTCAAGAAAATATTTCAGCATTTTTAATCTAATAGATCACTTACTTAGTGAAATGTTTCATTTTATTTCCTTGAAGTCAAAAAATAACTATTATTAAATTTTTGTGACATCTAAGATAGAAATTTAATTGCCTAAACATTCAATGAAGTTGTGAAATACGTAACTGGAACACAGTAATTATTTTTTTACATACTTAAAGTAATAACTTTCTTAAAGTACTAAAAATTATTAATAGATTCTTAATGAAATCATAGGAAGTTTCACAAAAGATGTACCCATTTAAAATTAGTATATATTGAAACTTTGACAAAGTTTCAATGTATACATTTATTACACATTGGATCAATCTTTTCACTGGAAAATCAGGAAAAGAATTCCAGATGCTTAAGGTAATGCCATTTCAAAAACTGACTTACCGACAAAAGTTCAGATTGATAGAAATTTTAAGACTTTGATTTATTTTTTGAATCCATTAAACTTCACAATGAGTTTTATTAATGAACTCACAAATGAAGCTAGTCATTCTTTGCGTAAGATGATTCTCAGAGCCGTTTTGTCTAGATTTAATAGTCTTCGTGGTTTCTTTTTCAACTGAAGTTTGGAAATAATTTACGAAGAAAACTTCATTTATTATCTTAGTCTTAAATTTTTTTCTAAAAAGGAAATATTTTATTATATTGAAACCATTTTCTTGTACAACTATTTGTAACAAAAATTATCTATAAAAATGTAAATATTTTTAATTATTTATATTAATTTTGTTACTTAACTAAAGAATTATTCAAATGATTATATCTATTAAGAAATTTTGAGTAAAAAAGCATTACTTTATTGAGATGATAATTAATGATGATTTTAATGATGATAACGAATTAAGTGTAGTTTGATTAATTATCAAACGCATAAAATTTATTGCTATCGATAAGATTTTCTTCTTAATATTAAAATTGATAAAAAAATTTCCTTAAACAATATAGTTTGAATTTAAAATTGTCACTTATAATATATCAAATACATTTTATACAGTTCTTTTAAATTGCTATCATATTTGAAATTTTGTAAAAAGAGTAAATAAAAGGGAAATTCAGAAGGAAGGAATTTCTCAAAGGAAATAAGCAGCAAAATGATTTCTTTAACTAAAGAGTTGATAAGGAACAACAATTTTTTAAACATTGTAACATAAATACTTCAGTTTATCATCATTTATCCCTTTTAAACGTGATTCAATATAACGTTAAAGTTAAAGAAAATAGACACACAGTTAGGGTCAGAATATTTATTTCATAGTAAAATGATTATAAGCTAGTAACATTCTGGATTATGACATTTTAAACAGTATCAGTGCAAATTATTAGATAAATTCATATCTTCAGCCATTGTGATTTGTTGATTCTTTTAAAATGAACCTGATATTTTCTTTTAAAATTTAATGCTTATAGGAATCCTAGTACATTTAAATGCATTTTAATGAACCAAATTGCACTAACATATTCTCATATTTGTAATGTATATTATATGTTTAATAAAAAATTCGTCAATGCATATATTTATGTTGATCATAATTTTTATTTTTAAGCTGCAGAATATTCTTAAAATCAATGCAAATTTTTAATAACAATATTTAAAATTTTACTGTTTCTTAATAACTAAGAATCTTACAAAGAAACTTACTAATTAAAGTTTGATCCATTTAATAACAACACACAGGTATTGTGACTAAGAAATAAAAAAAAACTGGCAAATAATAAAATACTTTAGTTCAGAAGTATATATATGATACTTATAGAAATATAAATAAAAGTTCTTATCTTCAGTGTTATAAATTATTGCAGGAAGATTATTATTGAACAAGTAATTTTACAAGTTATTAACAGAACAATAAAATTAATTCAGTAGTTTTTAACAAGTATGCATCAGCTCATGAAAATTATATTACATTGATTTATTATTGTGTGTTTTTACGCAAAGCAAAATGATCTGCATTTTAAAAAGTGATACTTAAGAACAGT
Source organism: Latrodectus elegans (assembly GCA_030067965.1). Classification (NCBI taxonomy): domain Eukaryota; kingdom Metazoa; phylum Arthropoda; class Arachnida; order Araneae; family Theridiidae; genus Latrodectus; species Latrodectus elegans. The sequence goes on along the minus strand of CM057816.1, from coordinate 42,384,280 downwards.
AAACTACATGGTACTATAATTATTATTGTTGAAACTGATGTATTCTAGACATCAAAATTAACTAAGCAATTTTATTCACAAAAATAAGTGGTACTCAAAAAGGGATTAGTCATCTTTTAGCTAATGAAGGCTTCTTAATTATCTTAACTTTCTTTATTCAAGACGTTGAAAGAGTAATAATGTATTACCACCATCAATAATATTCATTAATGAAAATGTTATGATTAATATATTATAAATAAACACAAAAACAATATTTATTTATAATATTAAATGAAAAAAATGTTTCATTAATTTTATTTTTATAACAGACTAGTTGCTATTATAGTAATGGATGGAGGAAATTTACCTACACAGGGGGGCGTATAAGTTAATAAAATAATTATTTTTAAAAGGAATTATTCGTTTTGAGTACAAGAAATTTGCATCTAATTATAATCAATACTGGATCATATAATATTTTATAACAATACACCAATTCATTCAATGCAATTAACTGTGTTTAAGTAAATAGAACTATAATTTATTTGCATTATATTGTGAATGTTCTTACAGTTTTACTATCATTTGAAAACAATAATTGTAAGTATTATGCATAAAATTAAGTTTGTATAATTTATTTAATTTAAAATTATCTAATAATTATTTATTGTATCTTATTAATTATGAATAAGTTTACCTGATTTATTTATATGGCCAAATTTACAAAATAACATGTATTCCATTTCTTGTAAAATAATAATTTTCATCAATGCTTTTATATAATATTAAATAGGATGATGAAATATTTGTAACTAAAAACAAAATTTATTTACTTTTAATTCCTAAATCTTTTCCATTTATTTAAGAAATTAATATAAAATTTGCTTTCTTCAATTTCAATTGTGTATAAATTTATTATCGTCTAGTTTGAACAATAAAATAAAGTTTTGTTAGCACATTAATGTAGTTATACATATATACCTGTTAAAAAAATTTTTTTTGTAGTTTCTAAAAATTTATTGCCAATGAATATATTTATTAGAAATAATTGTAAATTCAGCAGTTTTTAAATGAAATAAAGTTAATTAAATGATATTTTTAGAAGAATAAAAGAAAATATGCATGTTTGAATTCAGTAAATTACATATAATGGTTTAGTAAAACTCCTTTTTCATTCAATTTATAATTCAAAGATTATTTAATAGAAATAATTATTGATTTACTGTGTTATAATTATATTTAAAATAAAACTCAAACTCACATCTTTACAAACACAGATTTTGTTTTCTAAATTCAAGATTTCTTAGAAAGTGGTGTGCTGTTAATATCAAAATATTAGTTTAATTTATGTGTATAAATAATGTATCTACAAAGAGTTTGATGCTTACATATCCTTTTTTTGAAATACTTAAATTAAACACAAAACTTTTAAAATATCATGGAACTATCCTAAAGCTGTAAGAAAATGTATCCAAATCCTAAGAAATTAATTGTCTTCTGTTAGAATTATAAATTGAAATATTTTCTGCAAATCGTAGCTCTCACGTAATAGAGGTAGGATTTTTTTTAAACTATCAAAAATCTAAATAGTTTTAAATATTTTGCCTTTATTATTAATATCAAACATTGCACTGGTTGAAAAATTTACAAATTAATCATGTTAGAATTTAAAATAATATTTAATATTATGACCGCGATGAAATTTTTAAATACCATTTTGTTTGCATTATCAAAATTTTAAAATATAACTAACATTAATTTTCTCAGAAATACCATACATATATATATATAATATAAATATATATATAATATATATAATATATATATATATATATATATATATATATATATATATATATATATATATATATATATATATATATATATATATATATATATATATATATATATATATATATATATATATATATATATATATATATATATAGTATAGTATATATATATATATATATATATATATATATATATATATATATATATATATATATATATATATATATATATATATATATATATATATATATGAATGTTTTGAATGTTAAATGTTAAAGACTATGAAGCATTCATAAAGTGCAAAAACAGAATTACGTGCTTATACTAAAAATTCTGAATAGACAAATACATCTACAAAACATAAGAATAATGATTTATCGTATTTGTGCAAGAAATTACAGTTTTATTATCTTTAAATATTTTGGACACGTAACATATCAGTGTTTGACAGGTTGTGGATTGTTTCAAACAATTTGATTTCTACTTAAAAATAAGTTTGTCCAAAACCAGATTCTTCCTTATTTTGAACTTTTTGCTCAAATTGATTACCTATTTCAAGATATTTGTATGTTTCTTTATCAGGTTCATCCTAATTGGTTAAAAATAGTGACGGTTAAGTGCCAAAGAAACCTAAACAAACGAAACTTCATTAATTTCATCAACAGCTTTTGCAATAATAATTCCTCTAGATGTGATCGGCATCTCAAACGTTCCATCTTTTTGATACATTCTATTGATTTACTTTGTTACACTATTCGTAAGAAATAAAATGACAAACAAAAATGCGAAAATAGTTTGGAACTAAAATATGATCTGCTTATAGAAAATATTCTCAAAATATAGTTTTTGCATACGGTGCAGATTCACCTCAATGCCATGGGAATTCAAATAAACGATTATTTCAAACAAAGAAAGAAAGGCAAGTGGAAAATCATAATGCCAATTCTAAGAAGATTGTCAGACAGCAGGAAAAGGAGAAGATGATTGATTACATATAAACAGATTTCCCACGCTCATCGATTTTCGAAGCATGAGATAATCTATACCTCACGTGACTTTCAAAAGATTAAACATATTTGCGGGGTACTTATTAAATGCTATATTATATCTCAGCATTGAGAAATATTTATACAATTTATTTTTGGTCTAAAGTAGAGTTATGTTTTACTTGTATTTTAAATATTTCTACACATGGTATTCAGTTTTATCTTGGCTTCATAATCATCTTTTTTTCTAATATTATTTTTAATTTCTAATGAGCAAAGTAGAATCTGTGGGTTTTTTAACATTAAAAATTTTTTTTTCAATATAATAACTTATTTCAGGGGCGAATGATTTGAAAACATAGTAATAAATTTAAAACGTTCACTCATATACTCATATTTAGGAATTACAATAGAAGATAAAGATATATATATATATATATATATATATATATATATATATATATATATATATATATATATATATATATATATATATATATATATATATATATATATATATATATATATATATATATAATTATAAAGCAAAAAATATAAATATATATAAAAAATACAATACAGAATATACAATACAATATAAAAGGAAATCTAGCCAGCGCAAAAGCAGCTAAAGAAAGATTTGCCAATAAAAATAAGATAAAATATGAAAAATATGAAATTGGAAACACAGTGAAATATAAATAAGATAAAACATGAAAAATATGAAATTTCAAAAAGCTCTGAAATTTATTAAACAAATGAAAAGAAGAAAAAACTGAAATATATTAAACAAATGAAAAGAAGAAAGCATAGGGGCCACGACTTCATCAGGAGGAAGATGGCCAGCTATGCAAAAAGAAAGAACACTCCTTTCTGACAAGCTCGAAGGACAAATGTCTAAAGATCTTCGAGCAATTCCCCCAAAGAGTGTTCGTATTCAAAAAACTTAGGTTAAAACATTTGAATAGATATAAATGCAGAAAATTAGAAATACGAATAAATGAAACATAAATGCAAAAATTAGAGATACTCATATAAATAAAACATACATACAGACAGTAAAAAGTAAATACATAATAAAAGTATACAGAAACGTTATAATTAATGAACTTAATCGCATTTATAATATCTGTAACAACCATGAATCAACTAAAAATCAAATTAAACGACTGATAGCTCACTTAAAAAACATTGATATTCCAATTAATTTTATTTTAAAATATGTAGGAAGTAGGAAATCGCTTGTAAGATTGAAGTAATGCGTAGTTTTTATAACAACAGAAGGGCCACATAAGCATTGAAGTTCTTACAAGAATCCTGAAAACACCTACATATATACTTTTTTCTAAACCACTTTAAATTTTAAATCTAATTACACCTGGCAACACTTCTTTACTCTAACTTTAAAATTACTTTTGGCAACTCTCATACTATTTTCATATATAAATTCCATCTGATTTGCTGACTTTGGCTTTATGTATTTACTTTTTACTGTATGTATGTATGTTTCATTTAATTGAGTATCTCTAATTTTTGCATTTATGTTTCATTTATTGGTATTTCTAATTTTCTGCATTTACATCTATTCAAATGTTTTAACCTAAGTTCTTTGAATACGAATACTCTTTAGGCGAATTGCTCGAAGATATTTAGACATTTGTCCTTCGAGCATCTCAGAAAGGAGTGTTCTTTCTTTTTACATAGCTGGCCGTCTCCCTCCTGATGAAGACGTGGCCCCTATGCTTTCTTCTTTTCATTTGTTTAATATGTTTCAGTGCTTTTCCAATTTCATATTTTTCATATTTTATCTTATTTATATTTCACTGTTTTTGCAATTTCATATTTTTCATGTTTTATCTTATATGTATATATACATAGATACAAAGATAAAATAATTTACATTAATTGATAAAATGGGCATATTTATCTCTTACTGGTCCCATTAAATATTTTTATTTTACGCGAACCACAATAAATTAATTATTAAGAATTCCTTAATACATTTTTCTTTATTTGGTTAATTCAAGGAAAATTGAAAAGAAAATATAACACTTAACTGGATATGTAGTATATATGAATCAACCATACAAATAAAGCAAACTTTCACATAATTTGCATTGTTTTTGTGTTTTCTTAAAAAATCATGATTATCTAGTATGTTTGATTTCAAAAATTGGATTTTAATAGGCAAGTCAAAACACTATACTCAATGAATAATTGATATGTATTCTTATCGAAACAAAATGAAATAAATAATTTTTAAAAGTTTTCAAAATATATTTAAAATCATATTTAAAAAATCCGCAACAACTATTCTTAATGGAATATGAAAGTAAATATATTTATTAAGTAAAGTTTAGTATATAAAATTTCCTTTACATCATCCTCAAAAAAAAATCTAAATATTGAAGATAAATTCCAAATAAACTCAAAAGTAATTTGAATTTTTCATCATTTGGAAATTTGGAATACTTTACATTTTTTATTGAAATATGTGTCCTATAATAAACAATAATAAATTACATAAAATTATGATACATATAAAATCTGTATGTCATGTAATAAATGATTCCTAAAGTAAAATCAAAAACTGCAAAATAATTTATTATTTTATAAATGGGAAAGAAGTTTTCTAAAAATGTTCAGTTTTGTTATAATGTTCAGGTTCACATTTCCAAATTTTTAATAATATTACTTTTTTTTAATTTCGAAATTGTAATTGATATTTTTTTATTACTTGCTATTTATTACTCAACTGTTTCTTATAACATTAAAATATTATTCTTATTAATAAGTAATTAAAATAATAAGTAATTCTTATTTATTTTAAATTTAAAATTATAAAATAAATTTACTTTTATTTTTTACTTGTTTTAATAGAAAGAAGCTTATTATATAACTTTGAATTTATTAAATCTTTGCCGCACAAATATTCCAACCGAGACGATGACTGAGGAGATATAATATTTATGATGTCTAGCCATACAAATGTGACTTATTAGCAAAATAACTCAAATACATGAAAAGTGAGATATTTTTCAATAAATATTGATAAAAAAAATAATGTTCTTTTATGATCTGTTAAACAATGATACATATCTTTATATATATATATATTTTAATATGAGAAAGGCAAACTTTTCAATCACTTTTTCAGCCCAGCAAATCATATATCCTTCCAAGATTTAAAGTAGTTAATAGGATTCTTGCAAAAAATAAGTAAATAATTAAACATTTAACCAACAGAGTTAATTTAAAACTATATGTAAAGAAAAGGATTCGCATTTTACAGTTTGTGACTAAAAACAGTTAACATTTCTAAAGATGAGTTTTAATAAAATTCCTTTGATTTAAAATTATTAGTCTAAAATAACTTAAAATTTTACAAAAGTAATAAAAAAATGAATTTTAAAAATATAACGAAGCGTTTTATACTAAAAAATGTTTCATTTTGAATCTATTAGTTTCTGTTTTGTTCATTTGCAAGTTTTCGGGTGCTTTTTTTTTTTTTTTTGAAAAAAATAAAGAAAACCTATTTATTGTTTTACAAATTTAAAATAGATTTTACCTTTATTTCACTGCACAGAAAGCAAGAAATATATTTAATATTATCACTTTGAAATAAATTTTGCTTAATAGTATTAGATTATAACTTCAAAATATTATTCAATTATCCAAAATATTGAGAAAATTGAGTTAAATCTAAATTGAATGAAATTTATTCGCAACTAAATTACTGAAAATGAATATAAAATCAGTATAGTATATACCCGTATGTTACTGCAAAAATTTATTTTTAACTGATGATCACTATTTAAAGATGTAATAGAAAATATTAAAATTGCTTGATTTGTGATAAAAATAAACACATTCACTGAATAAAACAATGATTTAATTTTAAACAAAGTGTGTAACAATACTCTTATGACTAAGCAGACGTTATATTGCATGTTTAAATTGGTATATCAGGAAAAATACATTTTGATGTACACCTAAAGTCAATTTATATTATATTATTTACTTCATAATTCAACATGAATGACTTAATTGTTCAAACATTCTATACAGTATAAATTTACTTGATATTATGGTAGTTTTCATAAGTTTTTAAAAAAATTAAAATGCAAAATTAAGTATATTTTTTATAGCAATAGCTTCGTCTTACATCTATTATATGTATATATATATATATATATATATATATATATATATATATATATATATATATATATATATATATATATATATATATATATATATATATATACATATATATATATATATATATATATATATATATATATATATATATATATATATATATATATATATATATATATATATATATATATATATATATATATATATATATATATGTATATATATATATATATATATATATATATATATATATATATATATATATATATATATATATATATATATATATATATATATATATATATATATATATATGTGTGTGTGTGTGTGTGTGTGTGTGTGCGCGTGTTTATTGTATATATAATACATTATATATATATATACACACACACAGGTGCGCAAAAATTAAGGACGAAGCAGTTTTTCTTGTGCAGTGTCGCTCAGCAGTGCTCCAAATCGATAAAAATCATACCTGAACAACCTCCAGATGTAAGAATATGGAAAAAAACTGTCCAAAAAATTCCAAATGATAATTAAAGAGCTTTATTGAAAAAGAGCATGGAGCAGAATGACAAATACTGCCGAAACATCCATGTGACAGCTCTCTAGGAAGAAACATCCAGCTTTTAGAAGGCGATATGATCTCTTCTGACTGCTGTGCAGGATTGACATCATCTGTCCACACTGAGAATGAGGTTGTCAATAAGTTGTTAAGGTATTGCTGCCCATTCTTCTTGTAGAGCCAATCGCAGCCCCGGAATCGTTATTGGCGGTTGATGACGTGCCACTAAGCGTATCCTTAGATAGTCCCACACTAATCATTTTCGATTGGATTTAGATCCGGGGACCTTAAGGGCCAACCAACGCGTTTAATATTCTCACTTTCCAAAGCTCTTCCACACCCTGTGTACGATGAGGTGGAGCATTGTCGTTCATAAAGAGGAACTGGGGACACATAGCACCTCTAAGAAGACGCACATAAGGAAGGAAAATATCATTACAATAACGGGACCAGGCTACTTAACCTTCTTGGACGTCATAAAGTTCAGTACGGGTACTAAGCATGATGTCTCCCAAACGAGAACATCACGACCTTGAAATTGGCTCTTTTCGACGATGTTAGAGGGGTTATTGCGTGTTCCCCGCTCTCTCCAAATGTGTATCAGTCCAGAATCGGTAGTCAGTCTAAATCTGCTTTCATCCGTAAAGAGTACTCGACTCTATTGCTGATTCATCCAGTTCTAGTGTTCCCGGCACCACACAAAGCGCCTTCTCCGGTGAGCAGACGTTAATGGTACACAGCATACAGGACGTAGTGAGATATGTCATCACTGTGCAGCCTCCTGGTGACTGTAAACTGTATCGGTAGTCCAGTCGTCAGTTGATTGTGTGTCGCGGTTTCTCCAGATGTCTGCCACCTGTTCCTCCTTGCCTGTAGGACCATATACGGGTCGTCGACTGCCGTGGTTGCTCGTGGACGACTATGCTGAAGCTTCAGACAGCTGTTCTTGTAGTTTGAAATGCTCTCCAGATTCGTGAAAGGATGCTGTAAGCGATTCCAAACTCCACAGCCACACTTGTCATTCTTCAATCTTCCTCAATCTTCCCAATGATTCGTCCTCGCATTAGATCATCTATATGTCGTCTATGAGGTTGCCTGTTCATTATTTCACAGTGATTAAGCAGCTCTACATCGTTTAAAATGATATACGCCGTTCAATAACTTTCATAGAAGCGCAGAGCGTTCACCACCAGATTGCTTTATACCCCTACGACATTCCCCATTTACGTCATTTTGTGTAATTTGAGTATGCCCTTGTATACCTGACCTCAGTCGATCTTCTAATCGGTCCGATCTACCTGTTTGCTCCACTGTTATGCTAATTTTTCCATTTCGTCCTTAATTTTTGCACATCGGTGAGTATATAGTGCATATATATATATATATGCACATATATATATATTTCGTTCATAGAAATAAGTACTCTAATAATAAAGTTGAAGCAATTTGTACAGGAAAATCATCCTGTAGATTCATTTCATTTCTATTTATTGATATTTTGATATTTTTTGCACTTTGAGTTAAATTAAACTATATCAAAGAAACTGTAAAATATGTATTAGCAAAATCAATAAAAATTAATATGTACGAAGGAAGTTTGAATATGGAACATTGAATTAAGAGGTAATTATTATCTATGTTGTTGTCAAATATCATATAGTATTTATATAGTTCTTAATTATATAGGGATTAAAAAAATGAATTACTAGCTCATATTTTAAATAATATTTTTTTGACAAGGATATCTAAATTTCACAGTTTTCACTTAAATTGGAATAGTTCTTAAAATAATTTTTTGTTATTATAGAATTTCATTGTTTATAATTTTTTTAAAAAAAAATCTTGTGTAAGCAAGTGTTAATTTATTGCTAAAACTGAACTTAAATGTCTGAAAAAATTTTAGTTTTATGATAATTTTATAGAATTATTTTAAAGCACACACACACATAAATTTTCTTTGTATATAAATTAATATTTCATTTTCCAAATTAACTAACTCCATGCAACAAGATGTTGAGAAAAACGATAAAAATTATAAGGATTATCCTTTTTTATTACTTGCAAACATTAACACAACAAAAGCCATATATAAATGAAAGGACCAAATAATAATGGAATAAGCATTTTTATTTATCATAATTTTGAAAATAAAAAAGCATTTACTATTTTTATTTACATTTAAAAATAATTTATCAAAACTTTTTTTAAACTTTAAATTTACAAGTTTTTTTATTTTTTTTTAATTTTATGGTCCACCTTCCAAATTAGTATTTGGGACCAAATTTCTGTTTTTGTGAGATTTTCACTTTGTTGTAAACGATATTTTACAGTTAAATTTACAATCAAAGCAAAGCAAGCCAGGCACTTGAATAGTTAAAATAGCCTAACAAAATATATATGCCAACGGTTTAATTCCGCACTTTGGTTGTGAATGCCTGAATAATTTCAATTTTCATTCAAAATTAATAATTCATAAAAAAGAATATTACTAATACGATTTTTATATAATGGAATCTTTTACTTAATTTTAGTTTTATTTCTTTAAAAATAGGGTAATGGTTATTTGTAACATTATATCCACAATGAGCATACATGGGAACTAAACATTGGGTGTTTTGCGTTATGCTGAAGGACCTAATCGGGACACGTTCTACGCAGCCCAGGGGCTTTCGGTCAGGAAAAACAGATAGATGCTGTAGGCCTTTTCCCACGTGGTCTCATGCCAGAGTTTAGTTTTAATTTATAACCATACTGATATTTCAATATATATATATATATATATATATATATATATATATATATATATATATATATACATTACAATAAATAACAAAGTAACAAATGAAAGATCAACATTCATCCATTTTGACAATTCTTTCATTAAGAAAAAGAGACAAATAATTAGGTTAAATGAAAATAATTTCAGTTAAATGACTTAATAAGAATTCTAAACCTCTGACTTCAAAAATTCAATACAATGTTTTAAATTGAATCTTACATTTTCAAGGTTATAATAATAGAATGTAATTAACTTATAACATACACTTTGTATTTCATGCTTTAAAAAATCAAATTTTGAGCTCATATTAAATGGTTAGTAAAATTTACATCAATGATTATCAAATTGCTTGCTTGTGACATTTATGAAAAGAAAAAAAATCTCCACAGTGTTTTGCGGGAAAAAAATTGAAAACGAAAACTAGTAATTTAAATAGTGTTTTATGTTGAATTGTTTTACCCACAATGTTATGCAAATATGATTGGTTAAAGTGAAATTATAATAATGTGATAATTATATAACAATTAAAGTGAAATTATAATAAATGGCAATAAAAATATTTATAATTCAATGTTAGAACAATGACTTCCCATTTATTTGAGATTAATGCTTGCAATATATAATAACACTTGTTATGCTTTTAGAAGAATCAAAATTTTTATTTTCATAAACACGTTTTAAAACAATTTAACTTTTTATATATGTATGCAACTTTTATTCAAGCTGAAAATAAATTTTAGTGCTTCTCCTTTTGACAAATTTATAGTTATTTATATAAATAAAAAATACATTTTTACATGTATTTTCAGTGTTGTTTGCTAATTATTTTATTAAAGTTAATTAGAAATTGACTAATAAATGTTAATCTTTGTAAAAACTTTACTGAAAATTGTGAAATTAAGCAATTAATTGTAAAAAGGAAACAATTTTGTTAAAAATATTCAATATTCAAGTTTATTAATAAAGCAAAATCATATTATCATTTTAAATCAGTTTCCTAGCAGGTTGTGTCTTTCAAATTCAACAATGGAATTAAGGCCAAATTGAAAATTGTGTGAATAATGTGGCTGGAGAAATGATACTAAAATTTTTTTGTTAAATTGTATACATTGAAGAAAACAAAATACCAAAAACACTAAAATATCAATTGCATTTGAACATGTTATAAAACAAGATTAAATTAATGAAATAGTAATATTACTCTGTGAATGTATTTGCATAATTACTTAAATAATTAAAATACATTATTGCTTGATTATAATAACTGAAATTGCATAATAAACTCTTCATTATGAAGGCTATTCGTCTGACAAAAGATTCTAATTTTATTTGCATTTCATACTTATGAAGAATCACTATCATTATAAATATACTATAGAAATAAACTTCTGGACCAAAGCCATGTTTGGGTTGGCCTCATATATACCATTCATTATCATTTTTCAAATAATAACTTAATTATACCTTGTTTTGAGGCATAATGTTATAAAAATTTTACATCCACAGCATACATAGTTGTTCATTAAATTAACAACTGTAAAAAACATTTACTGAATAGTTCATATTTTTAAAACTTCATTAATTTCTAAAAATAGTAAGAGGATCTTTATATAATGTGAGGCAAAACTGTATGTGGTTCTGGTACACATAGCAATTTTTAAATGGCATATTTAAGAAAATGACAAAAGACCCAAAGATAAATTTAAATTAAAAATAAAATATTATTTAAAAAAATTATAGCATTTTAGTATTATTTAGAGTTTTGTTTTAGTTCTTAAATCAATTTTTATAGTTTTCTATAGTTTTGCGTATATTATATGTTTACAAAAATAATAAAAGGGGTTAAATAAAAAAAACATTCCAGGAAAAACCTGAGCAAACGAATGGAAGTCATTGACAAATATGGAGCATAATTAAATGGCCATTATATTCTCATTCTTGAGAATAACGGAAACAAAACACCCAAAACATCTCATAGCAAATGATAAGAAATACACTTCTATGTTTCACAATTGGCAACAGACAGTCAGATCTAACATTTTCTGGTTGTTCTCTGCATATAAGAATCACAAGGTAAACGGATTTTTTTAGCAGCAAAAAAAAAAAAAAAATTTAGTTAATAAAGTCACCTATAGATGGCGCATCGAGAGATTTAGCAGAATTATGCAAATTAATCTTGCGATAAAAGGCCGTGATACTCGAGAATTTCTAATTCACTTTCAGAATGTTATCATTACCCGATCGAGCGTTGTTGGTGAAGTTGTACCATTTGAACGGAGAGTCAGCAACTATTGCGTTGCAAAAATTTCGCACGACGAAAGGACTAAAGACGAAGGAAGGCCCCATATCGTGTCCTGAATAGTCAAGCTTGTCAAGAGGTTCGAGGAAACTGGCTCTTTGGAGGATCGGGCAAGCATTGAAAGACCCTTGTTGGCGGAGAGCCGAATTATTGCGGTGGAAACAACAATGAATGATTTAGCGGCGGAATCGTCCATTGGGAGTATTAGTGCTCGCGAAGCTTGAAGAATATTGGATGTGCCTCAATCATCGATTCGACGTATCTTCCATGGGATATTGCATCTCTATTCCTACAAACTGCAGTCACTGCAGCAGTTACAACCGGGAGACACAGCTATGCGGGAATCATTTGACGAGTGGGCTATGGCAAGAATCGAAAACGACACTCAGTGGTTGTTCAACGTTTTCTGAACGGATGAGGCGCACTTCACACTACTCGGGGATGTCAACACCCATAACACTCGTATATGGGCAACATCTAATCCTCGTGAATACACGACGAAATCTCTGCATCCAGCCAAGTTGACAGTCTGGTGTGGCTTCACCTCATCTTTCATTGTCGGGCCTTTCTTCTTTGAAGAACCGTGTTCCAGATTGGGCTAGAAAACGTGCACAGTAACCGCTAAGCGTTACCTCACTCTTTTGTGTGACAAAGTCGTGCCCGCATTAAATCAAAGAGGTGTGTTATCTGTAATAAACTTTATGCAGGATGGCTCACCACCACATTATGCCAATCCAGTAAAACGATTCCTTTTGGTTACCTTTGGTGAAGAGAGACTAATCAGTCGAGGTTGCAAGATCGTATGGCCTCCACGATCACCCGACCTCACTCCGGTCGACTTCTGGTTGTGGGGCTATTTGAAATCACGTGAGTACCGTTCATCTCCTTCAACATTGGTCGAACTCAAAGATGCCATGATGTCGGAATGAATAGAGGTTTCTGCAATTCATTCCGACATATTGCATTCAGCTGTAACGGGCGTTGCGAGTCGCCTTAGTTGAGTCGTACAATGTACTGGAGGTCATTTTGAACAACTGTTATTATCAGCATAAATGAATGGCGCATACTATTGTCGTTTTCATTGTGTTTCGGCCATCTATAGGCGACTTTTTTTAACTAAGACTTTTTTTGCTGCAAAAAAAAAAATCCGACTACCTTGTGGGCCCTTTCTTGCAAACCGCACTTCTTTATCTCACTTTCTTCTTTTTTTATGAATTTTTAAAATTGTAACAACTTTTGGCTCACTCTGTATGTATATATATATATATATATATATATATACATATATATATATATATATATATATTAATATTATCAGTAATATATTTTCCGGACAACAGTTTAATGACAATTCTAATGTATATAAAAACTTAAAATCTATACCGTAATGTAAGACTTTATCTCCAAACTTCTGAACTTTCATTATTAACATCAAAATTATCTATAACACTTTTAATAAAATTAATAATTTTGGTTAAAAATATAATTTTGCAGTTTTTTGGCATACTGCTTAATATTATTGTATGATATAAATGATATTTTTCTAGGCTTACACTGTTTTTTTTTGCGATAGTATTCACTTTTTTTATTTTATAGTGTTATTGCAAAAATATTTTGTTACTAATAATGTAAAAATCTTTAATTTTTTTCTGCACTAAGCAGATAATTATTTCATTAAAAATTGTATAAGTATATTTATATGATTATTATAATCAATTAATATAGTAAAGAATTTAAAGCATGCTTGTATAGATTTAATAATTTAGAAATAAACTGGATTGGTTATAGTATACGTTTGTTTCAAAATTAAAATGCATTATGCATTTTGAAACAATGTATTACCGAATAGAGAAAATATATTTGAAGTTAAATTTATTAGTAGAGCATTTCACACAAGAATTTTTGAAATCTGAGAAACTAAAGTAATTTGAATACAATATACAAATATTTAAACTAAGACTGATTCTTTATATTTTTTAGTACTTTTTGATTCTTTTCAATTTTATTTTTTTTCATATATTCACAGCCTTATAGAATCTTATTGTTGGTAGGAATTTAAATAGAAATGTAGATGTTTTGTAAGAGTAGAATTGTTGCTTTTGTGTGTGTATCCTGTAAAAAAAGTTTAATGTATTACATTATTTTACTTTTCTACCGACTAATTTTTTAACTTAAACATGCATGTGGAATTCTGAAAAGAAACTCTTATTATTTAAATATGTAGATAAAAGAAATATACGACCGGTAGAAAAGCTTCAAAATGTTTTCATCGGATTTTGTATTTGAATAGTTTCCTATCGAAAAATTTCTGTTGCTCCATTGAAATCCCTTTCCTTATTATTAAGGCAATTTTTAGATCTAAGGTTACGTCGGAAAAATGCTAAGGAAATGAAAAGAAATGTTTTTATTTGAAGTTTTGAATCTTTTGTGTGACGTGAAGTTAGCAATTCAAATGCTGGATTAAAATATCAAATTCTGAATGTGGCTGAAATGAACACATATACGAAACTCAAATTGCTTATATAGAAATCCTAAAGAATGTTTAAGAGCAACTTTAAAAAAAGCTTATTTTATTCAATTTGAATAAAAAAATGTGGTTCCAAACAGAATGTGGTAATAGGAAAGAAAATTAAATATTTAAAGCAAGAAAAAAATATACAAATTTTTATAAGTTTACGATTATTTGAGTTTACCAGCTTCCTTAGCAAGAAATTAATCATTTTTCTAATTACCGTTATTCATACTGTTCTTTTAACTTATAATGAGTAAATGTTAGAACAATCTTTATTAATTAATTTTATTGTTTATCCTTCTCATTAATCTCAATTATATTTTAAATTTGTATTTCATATTTTAAATAAAATTTTTGTATTTGGATTAACATATGGTTATTAGTGTAGTATTCAGATGCAGAACAATTTTCAACAGAAATTAAATTAATAATGAATGGAGTATACATTTTACTTTATTGAAGTTTGTTTAAGCTTATATCTTGGCGGAGACCTGAGTATTAGTTGGAATATAATTTTTACTCCATTAGTATCATTGAAGTAGTTACATCAAATAAAATGTTTAAAATTTACTTTGAAACTAATAATTCAAAAATAGATGTACAAAATTACATCTCATTCAGATTTAAGCAAGAAGTCTTAGATTGAGAACAAAATGATGAATACGATGTTACTTGATAAGATAAACACAATCTTTCTATAGGATGTACCAAACTTCCTGTATGTGACACAAGCTTATGTAATACAAACTCTCTTTATAATGTGATAATTTCTCAGAAAAAAAAAACATCAAATGCGAAATCAAAAGGCATGTGTTAAATTTGGTGTATTTTCCAGACATGTAAATTTCAAATATATCAATATTTAATTATAAAAGTAAACATACTAAGCTTTGCATTTTACAGATTTTATTGCTGTTTAAGCAAATTTCACTTAAATAAGCATGTATTAATTTTAGTTTAATTGAATGAAAGACATTGGCAATTTTTTTATGTGAAAAACGTTATAACTGAATATAATATATAACTCCACCTATTATCGTACAACTTGAGCATAGCACTTTTAATTATTCTGTTTAAAAATATTTGGATGAAATATTTTTTTAATGTTATATGTAACTATATTTTATATACTATAGGAAAACTATGTTTATTCATAAATAAAATAACAATGTTACATACAACAAATTTTATTTTGTTAAAACAAAATAATATTTCAAAAACTTAAGAACCAGAAGCTATATAAAATTTTAAATAAGAAAACAAAACACAATGATGTAAGAAAATTAAAAGTTTGTTTTTCTTTAAGCAATGAAAACACAATTTCTAAAAATATGCACTTTAAGAGCAGTAACAACGATGTAAGTACACCTTACACATTTAAAATGTCAACACTTCTATTCATATGTTCATTTACTCTATTTTCTCCTATGAGAATGAATAATCTTAACTGTAAGTAAAATTATTAAGAAATATAAGATTTATTAGACACTTGTAAGTATTTATTTTTACTTAGTTTCCTTTTAAGTTAACTATAATTTATTCAAATTATAATTTAAATATATTTATAACTAATATTGAATATTTATTAATAATAACAACAAAGCTTCAGTGCTATAATATTAAGATATTTCCTTATGATATGATCAAAGTACACTAAATCTTATTGATCTTATAAGGATCAAATAAACGCACACGTTTTATTGAGTCAGATAATTTTAAGCAGATATTTTTTTTAGTTTGATTCTTTTCAATGAGAATGATGTAAAATTAATGGCATTGTCTGTGTTTTCAATGAACACACTTTTAATACACTAGTAAGATTGAGGCAATATGATATATCTTGTAATATCATCCAAATTTGAATGAGATGTATATGTAATAACCAGTTCACTTTAACTAATTTGGAAAGACTTTGTTCATCTGTTTAGAAACTAAAGAACTCGAAAGCAACCCATCAATTTTTGGGTTTACACTGATGTAACGGTGTGATGGCGGTGATAACGAATCTAATTTGTAATCGAGCTTTGTATTCTATTCGAGTGGTTTAGTTAGTTATTTGAATTCCTTTAAAACACACTTTTCCGACTAGTTAGCATGATCCACTATCTGTGAATAAGTCTCCTTGAAATATACATGAATTTAAATACTTACAAATACAGAGGCTATTCGATTGCTTACATCAATATAAAAATATTTTGGAGTTGATGGTGTCTCACAAGTTTAGAATAAATGATGAGGAAAACAACACAGTGATGGAATACAATGTAATATAATAATTATATATGCATAATATAATCATAGTATAAAAATTTCATGATCATAGTAGACAAAGTAAGGAGTATTAGGTGATACATACATAAAAATAATAAGAAATTTATATATAATTCCTTTTTTATTATAATAAATGCATAAGTAAGATTATAAATAACAATGCTAATTGATATTTTTTAGCATTTAATATGTTATCAACATTAAATTAGTGAAATTGATAGTTTAAAATATTTATATTTTTGTTTTTTTCTAACTTACGAGGTAAAAGTTTTTTGAGAGCATCCAATATTTGATATTATTTACTAAGTAATGTTTGAAATAATGCAAAACAGGTTCAAGTAAGATACCACAATTATTGCTTCAAACTCTTTTTGACATAATTATGTTATGTTTTATAATAATTTAGTATCTCTATAAAACTCCATTTCAGTAATTGGTTTTCATAACTTACATGCTTAGAAAATAATTAATGATAACTGCCCATGAATCTCTAATATAAGAAAAATAAATAATATGCACTAATTTCACAGTTTTACATGTAATCACAAATGGTAATCACCATTGTATCTGAATGATAAGGTTTAACTCCCTAGTTTTACACGAAAACTTAAGTTAGCATTCGGACTGATTCGGCCTTTATAACTCTAATTGTATATTCATAATTAAGTTCTATAAATTTTAGTAAATGAAGACATACATTATAAGTTAATAAATAAATGGTCCTTGTAAAACAGAAAATGAAAAAATGTTAATTCATTTTCAATAAATACTAGAAATTAACTATCTGGAATCATATAAGAAAGAATTTAAAATGTACTCAGGGTTATCACTTATATGACAAAATCAATATTTTATTCTAAACTTGAAAAAGATGAATCATTCCACACATAGACTTATGATGGTGTCATCATTAATTAATTTAAACATATAATTATTTTTATTAGTGCTCGATAAAGTTAATATTCAAATTTCAAGTTCTGAGTTGCGACATAGGCCAGGGAAAGCATATTAAAGCACCGCTTACAATATGATAGTTAAAATTGTCATTTCGAATCTTTTGCGAAAAACTCTAACAAAGCTGAAGCAATAATCGTTCATTATTCTAATCAATTTTTTGATATGGAACCAATCAGGTTCGTAAATAATAAGGATTGTAGTCATACTTGGAAAAAAAAATTGCAAATTATTGACGACGAAGACTCGGACCAAAAATTCTGACAGGAAACAGTAATGCGATTTAAATATTTGAATCTAAAAATTAATTTCTTGTACAAGTTTACAATGTTTTATATTACTCTTGGTGGTTTAGTTTATCCATTTTATTATCTGAAAAGATGTTGATTGATCGACTAATGGATTGGTACAAATGACATTACTATCATAACAGAGCAAGTGGACACCTTTTGGGATAGAATTAATAGGCATATTGATCTCAGGTGATTTGTTAACATTACTGGTTAACATTAATAGGCATATTGGTCTCAGGTGATTTGTTAACATTACTCGATAACATTAATAGGCATATTGGTCTCAGGTGATTTGTTAACATTACTCGTTAACATTAATAGACATATTGGTCTCAGGTGATTTGTTAACATTACTCGTTAACATTAATAGGCATATTGGTCTCAGGTGATTTGTTAACATTACTCGCTAACATTAATAGGCATATTGGTTTCAGGTGATTTGTTAACATTACTCGCTAACATTAACATGCATATTGATCTCAGGTGATTTGTTAACATTACTCGTTAACATTAATAGACATATTGATCTCAAGTGATTTGTTAACATTACTCGTTCACGTAGTCATTGGTTGAGATAAAATCTTTTGGATGGTCTTGTACAGTATACTTAATACTTGAACACTCAATTCCTTGGATTTTCTCAATATTTTGAGAGCCATCATATGCCTTCTACTATTTTAATTAAAAGTTGATTGCATTAGTAGAAGTATAAAAGAAATAAATTATTCACTATTGATTTCAAATTACTTCAGCTTAATGAAAATGTCTTAGGCTTAGCTGTTTCTGTAAAGATTGAAATTTGTGCATCTCGATATCCATAACAACACAAAACTCTCTTCCATTATCATGACTATAGTCTCATTTTAAACGCGTAAAATGATGTATTGACTGAGAGTGTGACTAAGGTCGATGAAACACTTATAACATTTTAAGGAAAATTTTTTAAATGTTCCGTAGACATATCATTTACAGTCTTTTCTATTAATAGATATGTTTCAAAATTAATTTTTATGATAGTACATAGCTTTTAACTATATGTATGAAAAGGTTGTACAATTTATAGAAATTATTTTTAAGATTTTAAAGAATAAGTGCATAAATCTGTTTGTAGTTTTGTGTCATATACATCTTTTAGGTTTAAAAAAACTTTACTCTAAGATAATTAAGATACATTTAAAAAAGTTTATATATAAAATATATTTAACATGTACAAATTATAACATAGTTAACAGTTTTTGGTACCACTATAAGTAATTATTTATACTCGGCAATAATTAAAAGCATGTAATTATTAATATTTTTGTTATATTATAACGGAATATATATTAATAGTAAAATTCTTACAATAAAGCTTACAAATTACATTTGCTTTAGAAATCATTATATTTATTTTAAACAGTATATATCTTTTTTCATGTTGTTCTCAAACTTAATATACAGAAATATAAAAACCTTTTCGCAAAGTGAAATGGTGATAATTATTTCCGAATGGTTTTAATATGAGTAAGCAACTACAATATTATAAAAAAACAGGATTACCTCAATTGAGTTTGGATCTTGGCAAATGAGAATAAAAATGTTCTTAATAATGTCGAACGTGTTAACATTACACATTATATTGGAATTTAATTTCTTTTTTGGAATTATAAAAGTTGAGTTAAAAATTGTTATCAATAATAACTATATCAAAATTAAAAATTATTTAGTTAAACGGAATTTCATCAATTTTTCATGAATCTAAGTGCATAGTCCACAAAATTTATGTAAATATTTCTTATTAATTTAACATCATGTTATCCTGTTCATCATATTATACCAATCTGCTTTTCAAAATGTAAAATAACTAAAGACGCGAAGTTTAAATTTAATATTTATTTTCACAAGCATTTTAAAATATTTATTAGCATATGAGAAAAATCTTTGAAAACTTTCCAATATCAAAATGAATTTTTCTAACAAAAATCACGTAATTGCTCAAAGTAATTATCTCCTCTATATATTGAGGTGGTTCTAATTTCTCCAACTAAATAAAATGATAAAATTTTAGTTTAATTAAATGTTTCACAATTTTCTTTTTAAAAGCAATTATATTTTTTAAAATTAGTATTATAAAATATTTTAATCATTAATCGTATTCGAAATTGTGTTGAAAACCAATTGCATGTTTTGAAAAAATATCCTTATCTTTTTCCGATCATTAGTATGAAAACAAAATGAAGCAGCAGAAATTCAACACTTATTAAATTTTGATACACGCAAGTAAATCCCTCCTTATTTGAATCAGTTATTAAAGAACTTCTTTGTACATTTATAAAGTTGTAAGTTTGTATTCATTTACTGTACAAAATTTTCAGTAAATATGCCCTTAGTGTGAATTAATGAACTGTGCTAATTTTACACACTAAGTAATTTTTGTGTTGAATAAAAAACACATTATTTTAATCAATCACTTACAGATACACATTTGTTCTGAGACATTGTTTGCGTTGCATTCAAATGGTGTGTTATCGATTTTCTATCATAATATTATTATATAATTGGCTTACTAGTGAATAATTTGCCGTAACTACAGAAGTTTACAAATTTTGTGTCTATAAATTATGTATATTAAATACAGTTTTTTTTGTGAAAAACAATTCTAAAATTTGAGCTTAATACATATTTTTTTTTCTATTTTTTAAGAACTACTTTTGCAATTAGCGTGATACTTATAATTTAACAGCAAAATAATATGAAGTATATATAATTTATATTTTAACTTTTGTTAATATTTCTGAACAAGATGAACCTATAAAGAAAAAAATCTAGAGTAAAATACGGTTTCAAAATAAAATTATAATACTTAATTTTTTAATAAAATTGGTGATTGGAAAATATTAAGCAACCTGATTTCTAAAGGATCAATATATTGCTAATATACTTGATATTTTGAAATTATAAACAGTTAAAATAAATAGAATTCCATTTTAAAAGAATATATTTTATATAATTAATACTATATAAATTGTATAAAGAAGCAAATATGAAAAATGAGGCACAAAATTTATTTTATTTACCTATTATTTCATTCTGGCGTTAATATCCAAAAAGATTTGAAGCAAAATACTGCATAACTAATTTATTTATCCTATGATGACAGATTCATTTATTGGGTAAATATTTTTATTTTTTACATCCTTTACTGAAATGTCTGCAGAATTTCATTTTATATTTATTGATCATTCAAATTTAAGTTTTTTTAAATTTTATGAAGGCTAGAATTATTTGCTAAATTTTATTATGATATACTTTTAAACACATATATAATGTGGTTTTCTATTTATAACTTTTGTGATGAATGATAGTATTTACTATAAGAGCTCCAAAAGACAAACATAATTTCTTTAAAATATCAAAAAGACATGTTTAGTGAACATGTAAACTAACGATTTTTGGCATAATAATAATAAATTTATATAAATTTCTCTAAAATTAAAACTATAAATTATTTTACTGGAATATTTTACTATTGTCAAGAAAACAATACACATTCTTTGAAATTCATATAATTCAAAATAAATTTATATTAATTAATTTTTATACTATACAGTAAGTATTTATAAAATTATACACTATTCTATTATACAATAAATCAAAGTTAAGTATATTTATTTAAATTTTTTTCAGATTTATAACGGAATAACATTAGCTGATTATAAATTGATTTCCTTGAAGAAACTGATGAGTCTCCTTTTTATAGGATATGGAACACTAATCGCTAAGTTGCTGAAAAATTTCATTATTTAAATGATTCAATCTCTCAATTATAACTAATATTTTCATTGCAATATAACAACTGAACCTAAAAAAACTATACTTTACGGCAAATCATCGTTTTTTCAAATAACAGTAATTATAAAGGAAAAAATATCATTTTTTTAATAATTAAAGTCATATAAAAGCAACATTTATATTAGTAAAAGCTTTTATATTCTTTATTACAGAGATTTATAAAAATGAATATCAATTAGAGACTTAGTATATATACATAAAATATAATATTAAACTACGCAATGCTCTTCAATTTGCATGATTTAATTTCATTGTATTTGAAATCAATTTTATAATATGAATGCCAAAGTATTAAAGTATTGAAGTATAAATTATAATGTATGTACGGATATACCTATCTATATACACATAGCATGTATATATATATATATATATATATATATATATATATATATATATATATATATATATATATATATATATCTATTATAAGTGCTCCAAAGGACAAAAAGAATTTCTTTAAAATATCAAAAAGACATGTTTAGTGAACATGTCAAACTAACGATTTTTGGCATAATAATAATAAATTTATATAAATTTCTCTTAAATTAAAACTATAAATTATTTCACTATTTATATATATATATATATATATATATATATATATATATATATATATATATATATATATATATATATATATATATATATATGTATGTATATATATATATATATATATATATATATATATATATATATATATATATATATATATATATATATATATATATATATATATATATATATATATATATATATATATATATATATATATATATATATATATATATATATATATATATATATATATATATATATATATATATATATATATATATATATATATATATATATATATATATATATATATATATATATATATATATATATATATATATATATATATATATGCACTTTATTGGAATTTCTTCTTATGGGCAAAAAATTAAAATTTTTCTAAAATTAACTTTATAAAATGACACATAAAGTAAGAGATTTTATTTATGAAAATAGGCATGCTGAGAAAACTCTTAAATCACGTATTAGGAATGAGAAAAAATAGTCTTCTCTATAAAACCTATCTTGAAGTATCAATAATCATTTCAGACCAATTTGAATAATTTTTGCTTCAACATAGAGAGAAAAACTGTTATTTTTCTGAAAAGTAAGGTCTTAATAAGGTACCTGAAATTTAAATATTGAGACTATTTATGAAATAAAGCAGTGGTTGCTTTTGTATATGAAGGTATTCTGGGCTTTTAAATAAAGACTAAAGTTTCATCTGGAGTATAAAACTTCTTAATATATGTTAAATGTTTCCTTACTAATTTCATGAAAAATTGCTTAAATTTATACTGTATCAAATGATTTTGAATTATCTTGTAAAAATTATATGACATAAAGTTAGAATTCCAAGAAAACCAAAGTAATACTTGAATCAAATTTCTGGCATTCAATAATTTAATCAGTTTTAAGTAATTTCTCAAAATGTAAGAGATCATTTTTTATGATAACTTAAAAATTTATCATTCATTAATAAATATTGATTGATACTATTCTATTAGTGCAAATATATCATATCTAGGACATTCCGCGAAACTATTTCCTATTGTTACATAGTGTGCAAGTTTCTTATAACGCAATGAGAAATTAATTTTGCAAGTTGTTTCATCCTGTATTTTATCCAATTTCACAACTAGCCTTCGTATTATGTAACAAAAAGATACTGGTTTTAACAAACACAGAATTTGCTTATTTCTGTGTTTGCTTATTTCTGTGTTTTTTATTCGATTATTATAATAATATTATTGTAATAAAATATTATATATAATAATAATTATTCATGAAGCATTAAACAATGTTTTAAAAGCTTAATAAGTTGAAAGGAATAATTATACGTTTATATATCATATTTTACATATAAGAGGTTAATGTAATGTATAAAGTTATTTTTTTAAATTTATATAAACTGTTAAGGTTAATTTATATAAATGAATGCAATATGTCACCTTTTTTGATGATTGTAATCTGAACTTAGTTAACATATACATATTTAAACTTTATAAATTTCGTTGTTTGTGGTTTAAAACTATATTCCAGAAATTATTTAAAGCAAGTTAATAGTTTTATAAAGTCAAATGCATTATGCGAAATCATGTTTTAAATGTTTTTGTGGAAATTAGCTCCAGTTTTGAATTCAAACTTATACTATTTAATTTCTTTATATTTCCTGAATAATAATACAAATTTCTTTCTCAAAATGTGCACACATTTTTCCATTAAATACGATTCTAATTTTAATTGGGCAAATGATCAATGTTAATATTTTATAATTCATAATTATTGATGCCTTGCATACAAATAAGAAATTAAAAAATACATTTAACTCAAAAATCGATATTTTAGCATCAAATAAAAATTTTTTTTAGCTAATGATATTTATCTAAAATTAATAATTAATAAAGTTTACGCAAATATGTGTTTTATATTTTTTTAAAAATATTATATATACTTGCAGTAATTTATATAATTATTAAACCCCCCCTTTTGTTAAATAAAAGTTTTTGACAAAATAAAAGTTTTATAAATAAATTTTACTAGAAGTGAAAATGTATGAATTTGCATTCATTAGTTATTTCATCGGCGAGTACAATATAGATTTCAATTAATAGTTACTCAACAAATTAAAATACAGACGAAGTATTTTGAAGTAAATTTAAAAAATAAATAATTTTGTTTCAATTTACTTCTTATATGCAATTCCAAAAATGTTTAATTTTTTCAAAAAACCGCATTCAATGTTTCAAATGATTTATTTACTAAGTCAATGAAAGAGAAGGATAAATGTTACATTACTTGTTAATCATATCACTAAGTCAATGATATTACATATTTACTGAATTCAGAGATTATGTATCGGGAAAACGTGAGTATACATAAATTTGACTAATTTATAGAATGTAAAGAAACACGTATTCAATTTTTATAAAGAGCTTCAAGTGTATAAATGATATAAAAATGAAAAATTTAAAAATACGTGGGAAATTTCAATAAAAATGGACTTTTCAATTAGATTGTTACGAAACATTTCATCATCATATTATATAAGGAATCTAACGCAAATTTTCTTTTTTATGAGAAATTGCATTATATAGAGAAATATCAAGCATTCAGCAGCTACTTTTCCAATTACTATTTACAAAAAATATATTCTTTGTTTATTATTTTAATAGCAGTGGAAATTTAAAAACTATTATTATTAATGCACACTTATTTTACATGGTTCTGGTGATAGTTCCTTTAGGAAAAATTTTCATAAATAATATCTCAGAAAATCTTTTTAAGGTAAACAATGATATTTCTTGGATTCTCGAATTATAAATACATTAAATAAGATAATTTCTAATTTTTTATGAATGGAATATTAATTGCACAAATAAACCAATGTTTGTTAACATTTAAATTTTTGAGAGTAGTCTTAAAGCAATTTTTACAAAATAAATTTTGTTTTGAAACATTTATCATTTGCACAAAAATATATTTTTTACTTCAAAATACATGCTGTAATATTCTATAATAAAATATTGAACAAAACATTCATCATTCTAAGAAAAATGTGTTGTTCAAAAACATACTTTTTATCATTATCCATGACAGGCAAAACAAAAATTTTTTCCAAGTAAAAAAACTTGAAATAAAGTAAGAAATAAAATTACATTTTTTTCTTAATACTAACGAAAATTATTTAACATATATAGTTATTGGAAACAAATTTTTTTCAAAGTTCAAATATCTGTCTGCTACTATGTAGAAGAATTTCAATAAATTGCTCCAATACATTAATGATTAATAGAACTTTATTTTTGCAGATTAAAACTAATAGATACTTAAAGTAATATAAAAAATTATTTCCTGGTAAACAGAAAAACTGTTGTATAAAAGAAATTTTAAATCAAAAATTCAATAATTTATTAAAAAAGCCTCAACAAGTTATTTAAGCAAAGAAAATTGGTATGAATATAGTACTTTAACCAACTAAGATTTGATTTAGTTCTACGATACTTAGACATGTAACTCAATAACACAACATTTTAACATTTACCACATAGATTATAAAGAAATAAACATGGGTTAAATGTTTATTCCCTTACTAACAGTAAGGATACTAATTATATTAATTTTACTAATTGTAAAGCTGATTCAAGAAAATTAAACAATATTCATATCTGCTGAACTTTAATTTCCTTAGAAAAAAAAACGAAGAAGTATTTTATAAAGAAAGTAATTGTATTGGTTTAATATATAAACGGGAATGCAGGTTTAATAATATTCTCTAAATTGAAACAACATTTTATAAATTGTTGTATGTTTTAAAAAATTTCAAAGAATTATTATAATAACTACGCAACATTTTTTTTACATATTTAAAGTTTTCATTTACATTAATTCGTTTTTTTATTCCATTTGATATAATTTACATAAGTCATACTTGGTAAAAAAATATATCCAAAATAAATTTCAGAAATTTCGAAATAAAATATATTTCTGTGCAAAAAATGCAATGAAAATCCCAGAAACTTTAATTAATATTTCAAATTAAAATAGAAAACTCAGACATTTTCCATTATATAATGAATAACTGTTTACACCATGAAAATATTTTAAGTGATAAATTAGTTTATTGTTTTCGGTTTGTTTATATTTGATTAAGGTTCTATTTAGATGTACTTTGTCTCAGTTTTAAGCTTAAATATTTAATTAATTTGTGGAGAATATACGCTTTTTAAAATATAATTAAATTAAGATTTCTCAAAGAAAATTTTCAACAAACTTTCAAATATATAATTTATCTCATTTGAATGTCTCTAAATTTCCTGCGATGAGCACATACATTTAAGTCTGCTTAAATTCTTAGCTTAAAAGATATTATATAGATGATTCAAAGGAATAACTTAATAGGGATTAGCAATCAAAATATCCTATAATTCACTTATTCAAAAGCTTGCTCGAAGCTGTCAAAATTAATTATGACAATTCTTCTGTATTGGTATCATAAAAGCAAATGTTTTATTACCATTACTAATAAGACGAAACATTATATAATAAAACAAAAGTGATCAAATTTACTTCATGAATTTAGAAATAAGAAATTTGTATTTAATTTCTTTTAATTTTTAATTATAACAAACAATCGATAACTTAAAATAATTTCACAAGAAATTATTAACACTGGACTTAAAACTTATTTCCTTATTTCCTTCAATTTCTGAAAAATGAGTTCAAGAGATTGTCTTTAATTATATGTTAATATGATCACACGATATTTGAGTACATGTAATAAAATATTAAAATAAATACATTATCAATAAAAAATAAAAAAAGAGTAAGCATTCGAAAAAATAATTAATGAATGAAAAATGGCTTACATTGTAAAATGTGTTCAGGATTGTATTTGCACAATGCTTTAATACTATGCAAATATATGTGACTACTGTAAAAAACCAATATTATAAAAGTTTTCTATATTATTATGAACATATATAAAAATTTCAATTTGTAAAAATTACAGCAGAGATAATATTGATGTAATAAATTACATGGAACTGATGATATAGGATAACACAAAATCTAACAAACATAAAGAAAATCATAATACTCTAACAAAAAATTTACAAAAAAATGACCTTATGTATATTTGATAAACTTGAATATAATTTTTTGCTGATAACTATTGAGGTAAAAAAATTGTATCTTGATAGTTGAATAACCTAGAAACTTATGCAGGTATTTAAATGGAAAAGAAACAAATTTTGCCTTCAAAGAAATACAAAAATACTTTCAATTAGTTTTCAAGTAATATTCCTAGGCATTTTAAATAAAAATAAAATGAATTTTCTTTTTTTAAACTGAGTATAGTAAATGCAAATTAATTTAAAATTTCAAAGAATTTCTTAAAATAGAAAGTAATATTTGAATTTTTAACTAGAATTTAGTGTAATGGCCATTAGAAAGAAATTGTTTTTCATACGGTGTGTTCAGGTTTTTTTTTACCTTTTATTGTAAGTTATTTTACATTATTTAATTTTAGCAGAAGACTAATAGTTCCGTAAGAAGCTTAAGTATTACAAATTTTAACGAAATAAAATATATATAATTTAAAAAGAAATTGAAGAACGATAAATATTTCTTTTCAAATAAAAAATCAATATTTTGAAAAAAAAATGAAAGAGACAATTGGAGAAGTTGTGACAGCACACAGACATATATTTATTACGTTAGTTGTTCAGTTTATTACTAAACTTTAGTTATATTAAAAATATAACAAGATAAATTTTCACGATTCAGAAATCGGTGAATTATCAGAAAATTTCTACCCGGAATATGCTAAAAACTATAATCCAAATAACTTAATTTCGATGGAATTAAATTTAAAAAATATTATGTATTGACTAATTAACACTGGTTTAGAGCCTTATCTATCTTAACTCAATTAACAAAAAAGAGTTAAGATAGATAAGGCTCTAAACCAGGAATGAACAACCCGTGGCCCATTTGAATACATTTGTGGTCCTACTGAAATTTTTAACTGCCTACGTTACGTAAGACCTGGGAGATTAAATGGAAAGAATGGTATTTTGATCCTTGTTCTTCCTTTCTGTGCATTTTTCTTCAAATACGTTTACCTTCATTTAACTTCTATGCAATAAAAAATAAACATTTGGCCAACTGGCAGAAAAAAATTGCTAAAGAGTGCAATGATTAATTAGATGTCTTTCTTGTCTTGACTGACTTTCTGTTTTTGAAGTAATAAATTTGAAAACTTAAATTTAAATAAACTTCATACATTCTGTAACACAAGCATAAAATGCAAAGATGTTCCGCTGATAATTTATATACTAAGTAACGTTAGTCTGGTTTCAGAATTTCATTGTAAATAATAGCTTTGCAGGAGACATTTTTCCACCAATAAGTGTAATCTGGTCGAGTTTCAACATTGTTGTGATTATAATCTAATTTTTTCATCTTACTAGGTAAACTTACTTCTTTATCACATCGATAACTATCATATTTATTTCTATTAGATAATTATTTATCACAGTTGTAAAATAAAATTTAAAAGAAGGAAAGAAAACTTGTAGCTGAATATAGACTATTTCTGAGTGAATGAAAAAATTTGCAATTTTTTATTCATGTAAAATGCAGTGCTGTTTGATTTGTCATCATTGAATTTCAACATCAAAATCTTACAATCTAAAAAGACACCTAGAATATAAACGTGGAGTTAATGTTAAACTCACGGTTCACGAGTGGGAAGCTAAGCAATAATCTTTGAAATACATCTTAACATCTGATCAATACGTATTTAATAAGGAAATTTTACAATCAGATAGTATTGTCAGAGCTAGCTTTTCAGTATCGCACATTATTGCTAAAAATATAAAGTCTTTAACAAACAGTAACTATATCAAAGACTATCTTTAAGCCAGCTCAAGAAATCTGTCCAGAAAAACTGAATATCTTCACTCAAATTAGTCTGCCACGGTTAACTGTAGAAAGTAGAATTGAAAACATTTCGATTGATATCTGTGCATGACTAAGCACACTTACAACAAGATTTGTATATTTCTCACTGAATTTGGATGAAAAGTCAGCTACAAATGATATCTGAATTTCATCCAAATTCTTCCAACTTTTCATTCAAAATGGAGCACAAAGTTGTCAGATGGATTTGAAAAATCATGTAGGCATTATAAGCAACATACATATATAGTGATGCAGGCGAACTCTGCACCATTAGGTTAATCTGTTTGGAATAATCCCCTATCGCCAAGTGCTTCGTAATTCCGAACCATGGTCAGGTGCCGAAGTCAAATTTGAACCGGGACATAATTCTCTACAACCACGCCATCAGTGGTACTGGAACAAATGGTTCCAATTCAATAATTAAAAAATGTTAGTGCTGTTACATTAATTTTTTGATCACTTAAAATATTTGTTAAACAGTTCAAATGATTTTGAAATGTTCATTTTCCCTTGCTTTAGCATTTCCAGAATCTATGTGTACAAGTGTTAAATATGTTTCATGTGAGGAAAGATTCTTATCAAAATAATGATTCAACAAAAAACAATCGATCGAACCATCCTCAATTTAAAGAATATGTTAGGGAATTGGAATCTGCGAATATAGCTATCTTATTTATTGCACCAAAATCCTTTAAAATAAATTTCCAAATTTAAGGCGATTGACTACGCTCATTATACCAGCTTTTAGAACTACTTATCGCTGCGAATCAGTTTTTCCGGAATTAAACCTGGTGAAAACAAAATAATGTAGCAAGTTGCTAAATGAGATATGAATAATCAATTACGATGTACGTCAACTAAATTAAACGTTGCTATTAAAAATATCACGAGTAAAATAAAAAAAATTCAGTTGTCACATTAATTGTAAAGTAATGAAATATTTGAAATGCTGTACGCAATGAAATATTTTTGATAATCTGTTGTTTTATCTTCATTTGTGTGGCCCACCTGGCTTTAGTAAATTTTTACTTATCCTAACAACCGGTTTTGGTTGAGTACCCCTGATCCAAACTGTTAAAATATGTACCAATATATCTAGATAATGATATAAGGTCGGGAAAAAACATTTTGAAAACAGAATTATTCGTTGAAGAAATTTAATCGTCATTTCAAATATATTCTGAAGCTTAAATTAAATTATTATTTTTCTTTCCTTACATTTATAAACTTTTCATTAATTTCTCTTATATATCATTTTGCAACACTAGTTATTACCATTATTATATTTTGTAAATTTTATTCAATATTTGTTTTTGATAATTTGCGCACTTGAAATAATAATGTAGATTTCTAAATTGACTGGGAGATTTTTTTTTTTTAAATTTTGCTACGTAAAATAAATCAAAATTTTCTGTTAATATAAAAGATATGCTTTAACTGTTGAAAACTAATTTCGTGAATTTAGTTTAATCTGAATCACATATTTTCTTACTAAATTAAATAATAAAAATGATTTATTTAAGACCGTAAATGAGTTAAGCAAATTTAACACACATCGAATACTGAAATCACTCGATTACCTAAAAATTATATTGCAATAATTTGTAGGTAATCGAGGGATTGAATAAAAGAAAATTAAAAAAGCTAAGTAATTGCTGATGATCAAGGAATTATATTCTTATTTTGAAAATACTTAAAATTTATACACAACTTAAGACTTAAGAAAATGTTTGTAGAAATAACTGCTCACTGAAAAGGAATGCAAATGTATTCACATTAATTTGCTTACAAAATAACAAATTTTTAATAAATAAAACGTACTTTTTTCTGTTTTCAAAGGAATAAATACTAAACACATCAAACTTATAAACTAAAAAAATCATGCGATTAAACTAAGACTAATAAATACCTAATAAATCTGATTTTTAACATTTATTTACATTTTATATTTTTCTACGGGTTTGCTCCAAAATAAATTCTATTAAATTTGTTTATCCTATTCGGGAGAGATTGTTTTTTGCATTCAGATATTTATGAGAAAGCAAATTGCTTGCAAGAATTTCAGCAATACGCAGGAGGTTTGAGGGATAGGAAATAAAGTGTTTGCTATGAAAATAGTTTAGGTCTAACTATGTATTTGTACAAAATAAATATAATTCTCTTTCTTAACAAAATTAAAAAAAAACAAGTTATATTCTTGACAAATATTTCAAAAATGTCAAAGAATGAAGTGCAATTTTGCAAACATCTATCCCCATGTATTGCATCTTAGTAAATCATCTGATCAATGCCAATAAACGAAATAAAATTGTAAAAAACACATTTTTGAAATTTAACTGACAAATTGTTTTGAACTATTGCATACCCTTATTTTCAAGATTTCGCGTAGTTGAATAATATGTATTAAGACAATAGGTTGTAAAAATTATTATAAATTTTGAAAGAATCTTGTAAATATTAACGATGTCTCACCAAAGCATATGTAAACATTGAGTGCTCGTTTTTAAATAAAAAAAATTAAAAATAGACTTTCTTGACAATAAGGAATATTTAATGAAATGTTATTAAAATCAACAACTTATATTTCTGATTAAAATTTAGAGAACTTAAACAATTCAGTAAAAGACTGACGCCTTTTGTATTTACTTTCATTGTATATTTACGTAATGCGAAAAAGAACTGGAAAAATTCCCTTCCTTTTAAATTTGATCGATTTTTAAATCATCAGCTGAGAAAATTCAACCATAAAATTAGCTAGTAAATGGAAGATAAATGGAAGATATAATAAGAGTAAATAAAAAATAGCAAGCAATTCTTATTATGCAACTTTTTGAGACAAAATGACTTTTGAGTTTTATTATAACCAGTAATAAACATAGAATTTTAATGGTGACATAAATTTAAACATTAAAATATATTGAATAGATATTAGAGATAACTTCAAAAATGCTTTAGCTCTAAAATTAATCTTATTATAAATATTACCAAGTTTAAATAAATGCAATTAGTTATAAAATAAATAAGTAAAGTAACTAAAATAAGTTGTTGTTACTTATCTCATGTTGTCTAGTTAGACTAGACAACCCCCCATAAAACCAAAAATATCAAAACTCTCTAAAAATATGATGGGTCCTGAAGGACATCGTCTTTTTTCAAATTTAGGCATGTTAAGATATGTCCAGGGGTGGCCATATTGACGGAACTCCAAGGACAGTCTGAAATGTCCTTTGCCCCTGCTGAAAGGTGATTCCTCCCGTGTGCCCACTCAGATAGCGAGAAAATTCAGTTTAATAGGATCTTGGTCTCAGATGGAAAGTCTCACCACGGCTTTTGGCGAAATACCATGGATAGTTAGGAGGAATTTTCATAAGCTTATTGAATTCAGTTTTACCCAGGTAAGAAAACTCTCTGGATGTGAGCTCTCCACCTGGGTTTGCTACATCCTCTGACGTCGATCTGGCCAAAAAATCAGCTCTTTCATTCTCCTCTACTTCCACTTGTGAAGGGATCTATTGTAAATTCACTGTGAATTCGGGTGATAGTCTCTCAAGAAAATTTAGTATGTCCAGGCTAGTTTGATGTCCAACAGTGCTTCAATTTAAAAGATGCTGGATTGAAGTACAACAGTCAGTCAATATCCAGATATCCTAGAAATGATCCTCCAGCTCTGCTGTATACTGTAAACCTCTTCTAATGTCAGTTAGCGCTGAACTAAACACTCTACAATTATCTGAGTCTCTTTTTTTAAATTATAAATCTCCGGAGACTGTGTTCATGTACATCCCAATGCCCAAGACCCTCCTCACACCTTTACTACCATCTTTGTAAATTTTCAATGAACATGGAGGGATATTATGGATTTTTTCGACTGCCAGTTGTTTAACGATAGCCGGAATCTCTGAGTTTTTTGTCACTGTTGTTTGGAGTTCCTCATGGAAGTATGATACCTTCTAATAATGTTAAAATATTATATAAATTTAAAAATGTACTTACGCCAATCCAATTTTAGAATACATTTTAGAATACACTGTAACATCAGTTTTCAATTAAAATTTTCATATAAATAAAAGTGAATAACAGTGAGGAAGTGCATATCATTTGTTTCCTTTTTTTCGACAGTAACTATTTACTGATGTCGAAAAAAGGAAAACAGATGATATGCATTTCCTCACTGTAAATAATTGAATAAATAATTAAATAAGTAATTGAATTGAATAAGATATTCCTCAATAATAATAAATAATTGAATTAGATATTCCTCAAAATTAAGATCATAGTAATTAAGGCTGGGCTGACATAGAATATAATCTTTCCTTCAACAGTGTAATCCAGAAGCATGTAGAATTTTAAATAATTTTTTTCCAAAAATGATAAATTGTTTTATGTCAAAAAATGGTTATATTTAACAATTTATTAATCATAGATCACAGTGATACAATTAAATTGCTAGAAATTTATTCTAAAAATAAATTTTGTGATATTGAATTAATGTTTCAAAATGAAATTAAAAACAGATAGGAGATTGAAGAATTAAAGACAAAAATCTCATAGTATTAACTACACGAATTCTAGAAAAATATTTTCAAGGTCGTCTAAATGAATATATGCTTCACATGTATGCATTACGATAAGAAGATTCGCTTCTTGTTTTTGTAAATGGAAAACTATAGCATTGAAAGAATTCTATCCATGTTTTCATATCCCAAAATATCATTATTTCTTTGGAAACAGTATTTTCGTTCAAATTATGGATTTATAGTATAGAGTATCCATGGATGTAGATAATAAATATTGAAGAATTTGTCTTTAATTATTTGTTGGGCTAATATGCTGAAAAGATAAAAATATATATTTTATTTGATATATTTGCTTAAGAAGAATATAAAAGAAAAAAATATTAAGTAATATCAAAGTAAAAGTTAGAAATATTACAAATTAATCCCAACATATGAAGAATAATGAACATAAAAATACTGAAAAAAATTGCAATTCACTTAGCACACCAGTTAAAAATAGAATTACCTTTTATATGCAGAACTGAATTAATATTTACAGTTGCCCCCTTCGCTATTGCAGAAAAAAAATTATTTTCTGCCAATGTAGTCAATACTACATTAATCTTAAGAAAATCTTAAGAAATTTTTTTTCTGAAAAATTTTTAAAATTAATCACTTAAATGCAACAACTCGAATCGCGAAAATTATAAATTTTATTCTATTATTAATTTAACTTACTAAATGTATAATAAATTATACTGAAATTGATTTTCCAATACAAATATTTAACGAATTTGCTGATGATTGCTATAGTATCTTACATTCGATTGTTATATTTTTATTTTTTTAACTACTTTAAATACCGTTCTTTCTGGTTAAAACATTTTTTTTATTTTGCCTATACTTGCAAACATCTATTTATCTTCTCCCTCTCTCTCTCTCTCGATATATATATATATATATATATATATATATAATTTTTATTCCATGTCACGGATATTGTTTCCTGATTATATACACGTTTTTAAAGGTGCTATAACGAAATTATTTTGTAAAAGTTCAAAATTCTCCTCTCATTTGAACTTTTACAAAATAAATTCATAATAGATCATTTAAAAACTTGTTTATAATCATGAAACAATATCCGTAACATGAAATAAAAATTATTAGCTTATTTACAATTAAAAAATAATTTCATTCACAGCATACTGTGTGAAAATGGTTGAAGGACAGCTCTAAATAATGAAAATAAAAGTCTTACATCTAAAGAATTTTTCTATCATTTGCTTTAACTAGTTCAAAGACACTATTGGCTAATAAATCATACAAGTTTTTTTTTTGGTTTGAAACAAATTGTCCGAAACACAAAACAAAGCTTCTTGAAAAATTATCAAACATTTATATTACTTGCCTCTAGCGAAAACATGCCAAATAGTTACTGAATATATATTTTTAACAATATTGAGGTGTGCACTGTAATCAAGCTATGCCAAAACCTGAATATTATTTGCTTCAAACCAATTTTTAACGGCATTTGATACTTGAATTGATGCTCCATATGACTGAAATATCCAATTTCTTCCTCGTAAAACAATACCATAAGAAAGAATATCTAAATTTAAAATTGGAATGTAATCTGTATGTTTCTGTCTTTCATCCAAAAACACTAGATTGATCTTTTCAACGTAGTCAACATATATCCAAAGCATTAAACTATCTCCTCCTACCTGTCTGGAAGAATAAGTTTCTTCTTATTTACCCAGACAATGCCAATAATATTGCCAACCATCTGGTTGATCTAAACGGAATTGTTTTTCACCAGGAAAAATAACTGAAGTCCTTTTTGAAGGTTATCTGATCCACTGTAGTTTGTGTTGATGTGCCTTTCGTTTCATTTAACATAATCCTTTCTTTTCTTGAATGGGAACGTTTCCGATCTTTTTATTCAGTTGTAAAGTGTTCTTCTGATTACATGTGCGACTCTAGATGGGTCTTGTGGTTTTCCAATGCTATCCTGCATTTTCTTAAGTTCTTTAACGATATTTCTTTAATTACATAGTGTCCATTTTTTCGGTCCGAAAAATTTTGCTTTCCTCTGACTCTTTAAATTTTTCAAGAAGTTAGAATTAGCGTTTAGACTGATGTGCATGTGCTTTATAATTGCTCTTCAACTTTTATCCGCATCTTTACATGTCACAATTTGGCTTTGTTGAAATCCCTTAAAAGGTTTCCTCCAAGCATTTTATCTGCACAATTGAGAATTTTTTTTTAACAAAATATGTCTTTGAAAGAAAGAAAGTTTAAAAGAAGAAAGGTTTCAACATAGTAAGCCGCTACAAATTCCAAAATGAGAATATTTTTGCCGGTATCTTCTACATTTTACACAAACCAAAAATCCTTAAATACTATTATACTATTTTACCATATTTTATTAGAGGAATATAAAAGTCATTCATTGAAAATAAAAGAAAAATTACTTTTATAAATTAAGAAAGAAAAAATTACATATATATATATATATATATATATATATATATATATATATATATATATATATATATATATATATATATATATATATATATATATATATATAATTAATATTCAAATGAATAATTAACCTTTCTAAGATAATGCTATTACAAGATATGCTCTGAATTAGTAGCAGTTTATCACTTCAATAAAATTTTAAAATGTAATCAAACCAGTGTTCAAAATGCTTAAGGCTAAATCAGACACGTTTTAAGTTTAATGTCTGAAACGTGCCTGAGATGACACGATACTAAATTTACAACATAATGGATTGAAGTACCATATGTTGAATTTAAAGCAGCTCTTTAAGTGAAACTAATAAACTTAGTGGAAGCTTACTGTGGGATTCATATGCAGTATCTTCAGTTTAAATGCATGCTTAAATTGCAGATCGTAAATATAGAATTCATATCGTATTTTACAAAATTTTATAGGTTAATTAGTTATTTTATATACAACTTAAGACCTTGCTTAAAATATCAAATTCATACATATATAATGATTCTTTAAATCATTAGATTTATTTATTAATCGCAGTAAATATATTTAATGTGTGATTAATAACATGCAAATAGATAAATTGAAGTAAAGAAAATTTATTACAGTAGTTTGTAAATGAATTTTAATTTCTAAATAGAAATATAATGTGCAGATGCATTGCAGTAAAATGCATTCATGGAATTTTGATAATTTTGTAGAACTAATTACATTAATATCTGAATATTTCTATACTGTAATAGTTTTTTGATGGTAGTAGTAATTGTTAATAGTATGATATAATGTTTTATAAATATTTATTGTAATCTGCCTTTAAGTACTAGAAGATTTAAATATAATATTGCAGCATTAAAGTAGA
Source organism: Latrodectus elegans (assembly GCA_030067965.1). Taxonomy (NCBI): domain Eukaryota; kingdom Metazoa; phylum Arthropoda; class Arachnida; order Araneae; family Theridiidae; genus Latrodectus; species Latrodectus elegans. Next base: position 42,346,448 of record CM057816.1, on the reverse strand, counting down.
TAAAATTATTAAATTGAGGAATAATGTTTTTAAAAAATTTGAAGTGCATGGATTTTTTAAATTAGATTACATTGTAATTAATGTTATATTATTACATTATATTTTGATAATTTCAATTATTAATTTTTCCACATGATGTGATTAAAGGACTGTCGCCAAATTAACATAGACTCTTTAAAATCATGATGATAAATAAAATTTTTTATGTATTATTCCTTTTAAATTCATATGTTTGAATTAGCCCTTATGTAAGAAAGCATTAAATGATTAAAGCTCTCGAAGAATTTTGATAATTTTATGATAATATGAATGTTAATTATTTTTGCCAATATTTTTAGAGCTATTTATAATTTTTAAATGTTTCAACTCATGATATGTTTTGGATGAATTAAGTAATCTCAAGTAATCTCATCACTTGATAGTGATATCTTTGTTAAAATCCACAAGTTTTTTGTTCTAGGATTCGGTATTACTAGTAGTAGTGCTCTTCCCCGTAAGAACTCAGGGTTAACAAATCCTAAAAAAAAAAAAAATAAAAAATAAAAAAAAAAAAAAAAAAAACAGTTGTGGGGTGTACTTTGGATTTTGTAAAAATAGGCAATAGGCAATGATGTGAGTCTCCATTACCTCGATCGTTCTTATTTCATTTGTAGAATGTAGTGATGAGCCCATGTCTCACATCGCAATAAGGATTTGGCTAAAGAAATCATTGCCTTCAGCAAGATAAATAATTTAGAAGGAATTCCAGGAAAACTGCAAGCATTCCTCCTTTATTTTCGGAACTGAAAGTGAACACAATTTGTGAAAATCCAATTGGTAAATGATGACGTAATGAACGCTGCCAACAAATACATATTTCCTCCTGCTATGTGGTATTTACGACGCTCACTCAGTGATTGGTGAGTATATTGTCTTCCACCCTCACCACATTGCCCGTTGTGCTCACTGTTAATAGCCTTCTTTGACTCTCCGAATTGATTAAGTTATTACAGCAATCTTTGAATTGCTGGCTCTATTTCACAATGGCTGTGCATGACATTGCACGTGGCCCATGAACTGCGCCGATATTTCATGACTCTTAGTACTCGTTAAAAGTTTTGCACACAAAAAAACTCAATGTTCCGTAAATTAAAAATTTGCAGTAAGTTTCTAACTGATCTCGAAGTTATTTTTTTTTCTCGTACAATGCCGCGATTGTTCAAACAGTCCAAATTAAATTGCTATATTTGGAAGCAGTGGAACTCAACTATCATCTGTGCAAGCTGTGCTCTTCTATCGGAACGATGATATCTCTGACGGGACAACTGTAACTTACTCTATAAGCCACGTATATATAAATAATCATAAAAAAAAACTTTTTTATGTAAAATAAAAAAATGGGCTATTAAGTTGACGTTATCCAACTTCCCCTTAAGAGATTGTTTCCTTTTTATGTAAGCATAGCAACAAATGGATTTCTTAAGCATAAATAAATTATTTATCAATTGTTTACTTCAATGGCAATAAATATAACTTTACAAGTGATTCTCTTTGCTAACCTGCTAAATTAAATAGGAAAAACATTTTTAAAACAATCTTCCGATATATTAACAAAATGTTTTTCGTAGTTTTCTTCAATATACTTATATTTTTCCTTTTGCGTAGTTGCTATAATATAACATACATTTTAAGCACATTTACCAAGAAACTCTTCCTCATTATGTAAAAGGGATTAAAAAACAAATGCATTTTTAGACTCTGAAATACCCAACTATAATTTGAAGATAATTAATCTGAAGAAGTAGCAAAATTTCCATGTAATCAAATTTTACTAAAAAGAAATTCAAATATTATATTAAATACTTGACTTGTAAAGTTAAACAAATTAAATCTATAAAGAGAAATAAATTAAATTTAATGTCAAAGTGAAAAATATAACTGTGACTGAAGTGATATTAAAAATAAGAATATATCCTCTGTCAGTTTAAGTTTTCTATTTAATTCAAACAATTTGAAGCCCAATTGTTCTATTAATGTATATTAATACCAGTGCTTTATTTGAATAAATGAAAAAGTAGCGGACATTAAATACTTAAAATAGTTTAAATTATTTAAATTTCTGAACTTAGAAAAAGGCCAAAGGAAAATAATTTTTTCTGCCTCATTTAACTTATTCAAATTATTTTGGATTTCTTGATAATAAATTTTAATAATAGAGAGAATTCTATCATTTGAATAAAAATAAAGTATACAGTTAAACAAATGTGAGTTTATGATGTATTATTGAATGAAGAAACAATTAGAAAATGCTTTGACTCCTAATTAATCAATATAATAGTTTTGTTAATATAAAAGTGAATGATATCCTATTTTATTATTTTTTACCAAAAACGCTTTGGTACATACAGTTTATTACAAACTTCTTTTTATTATAGGCATGAACCTCATACTATTTTCGTAACACCAATAATCCTTTCTCTTTTAATTATTCTCCGATTAAATTAACCTTTAGAAAATATTTTGATCAATTAAACGTTTAATCTTAAGCTGAATAATGGGCACTAAGTGATCCATTGTTTATAATTAAGAGAGCATAACTAATACGTAATTTATTTTTCACATATTTATAAACGTTTTATACAAAGAAGGATACATAAAATTCATAAAATATTTTAATTTAGGATTTATGACAATATTACCTTCTTAGGATAGTCATGGTTGGGAATTTTTTTTTCTAAAAATATAAAGTATAAAATTTTTTCTGACTGAAATATGGATAACTCTCTATTTATATTCGTTCTCAGAAAATTTTTATATGTATATATCTGACAAGAAAATCGCATCAATCATAAAAATATCCAGATTATTTGATTTTATATCTACTTATGAAATTTTGAATTTTTTCATCTCGTAACTCCTCCTTAAATTAAATAGAAAATTTAAAGCAATTCAGTTCAATTTTAAAATTTAAAATAATTTATGGCTACAAAATGTAATTTTATAATATACTTGTTATAATTTTCTACCAAGCATAAAACATTAATTTAAATGGATAATATGTAATTAATAATTATTTTTACAATTGAAAAACAATTAGTGTCTCAAATATATTACGATCAATTAATACTCGCATTATATATATATATATATATATATATATATATATATATATATATATATATATATATGTAAATTTAGATAACTTAATTAACAGCCGAGATATTTTTCTCCAACCAATTTTATGCTTAATTTTACAAAAATATGTAAATTTAAGCATGTACTGCAATCTTCTAAAAATTATGTGAATCATATTTTATATTGTATTATGGTTATAGAAACTCCACATTTTAATTGTTTTATGTATTCAAAATTTTACAATTCTGACGCCTGAATTTTGTAATCATTCTTTAAAGCCTTTAATTGCAGTCTGAAATGAAGCTTCCTTTCAATATAAAGGAAATTAAAATATTATGAAATTAATGTGTTTCTGCAAGTAAAGAAGGTATTAAAGCTTTGTAAACACTCTTTAATGAATTCTTTAATGTTTAGTAAAGTTGCATATTAATATTATCTTATGCAATTTTGAAGCCCATTCAGGATGTAATTATCTTTACAGAATACTGTAACTAAATAAAGATTATTTATAATTTTACATATAAAATTGGTTTAGGAGGTTCATAAGATTCTTAATTATTAAATGGAATATAAAACAATTTAAAATAATCATTGAAAATAATATCACGATAAAGTGAAGTTATCTTGTATAATTTAAATATTTTACATGGAATTGCTTTGAATCAAATAACATCAAGAAAACAATAGTTAGAAACCGATAAAGTATGTCAGAAGTTTAATGTGAAGATATGATTCATAAATACGTCCAATTATAATTCTTCAAAAAATTGTGGAAAAATAATTTAAAAATATGGAATAAAGAAATATAAATTTTAAAAACATATGGGATTATAAAATTGTAAAATTTGTAATAAAAATAATCTTTAATTACATATATAAATATATATTATATGTATTTAATAACATGTACATTGGTTACTAATGTAATACCATGAAAAACAAGCATATTTAATATTTATGAATTCTGCCAGACATAATGAATCAATATTTATAGTATGATGTAAGACTCTCTTGAATGTTATGAATTTGACATTATGTTAGTAATCTGCATATTTTTAGCTAAATAAGCATTCAATACGCGATTACTTTTGAAAAATAATTTCAAAAGATTTAACAAATCACCGGAAGTTATGTAAATTATCTGTGTCCACACACACACATAAAAATTAGTAGCAAATATAATGTATCAGAATTTTTTTTTTCAAATGATTGGAAAATAAATACGATTTCACAAATTGTTGTTTAGAGATTAAACTCAAAATTTAAATGTTAGTTAAGGTTATTTTAAAATGAAATGCTTTTATTGTAATTAAAACTGCACAGACTATTGGTGAACATAGCAGTAACTTATATCAAACAATAGAAATTCTAATTGAAGCCTATTTTTAATGTGTCAAACAAAATTTTAAGAAATAAAATTATGTTGGTATCTCAAAACTTTCCTAATTTTGTTTAGAAATCTGCTGACAAAATCATGACGTATTTCTTAGAAATGGTGTGAAATAAGTAAAGTTGAGAATAGAATATTTCTGTATACTTATACAAAATGTTTAAAAATTTTTCAAGCAGCAAAATGATGAAAAATAATTTCTGAGAACTTTTGTAATTTCTTTATAGGGGAGCAAAGGGAACATTGATATGAAACATTATAACCATAATTTCAGCCTAATTTTTTTCTAAAATAATAATGAATAAAACTTTAATAAATAATAAAATAATTTATTTTAATTTTAGTTAGTATTCATTGTTAAACGAGTTTTTAAATTTTTCATTGTACAACTATATACAAAAATAATATAATAAAATTATTCCATTGCAGTATTGTGTGGAATAATTAAATTTGCTTTTACAATATTGAAATGGGTAATTATATTAATTGTATTGAAATGTTGATTCGATTTTAAAGCACTCAAATCTTTGGATCTAAAACAAAATTTGTCCCGTCTGAGAGATGCACTTCAGAATCAAATACAAATAAAAAAGTAAATTATTTATTTCTTGTTATTATATACACTTTATTTTTTTTAATTTTTCGTTCTACTTTTCAGGTCTAATGTAGTGCTTAGTTGTGCACAGGGTGAAGTATGTTTTTTTCAATTAAAAACATTAAACAATTGAAACATATATTAAAGCCAGTTTTTCTTGATAAAATAAATAAGCAAAGTATTTATTTTCCTTTTGAGAGGGTTTTGCTTAAAACTTAAGCAAATCATTTTACGATAATAATATGTAACAATTTTTAATCTCATTACTAATCAACATTCTGGTACGTTATTTCATTTTAATTTTTACTGGAAATATCTTCTACATATTAAAATTTAAAATAGCAATTTGATTTTCTTTTAACCTAACAAAATAGTTTCTAGGAATAATATTTTGGAAGAAAATATATGTAAAATTACTTGGTGGACACTGAAACACTTTGGACATTCAACGTGATTGTCTTCAGCTAGCGTAATTAAAAAAAAACATTTAGCAAAGCCTGATTGTGAGGAAAGAGACAAGCAATAGATATTCAGGACTGATGTAAAAAATGGTGTGGGACTTTAGATCAATGAAGTCATGATCAAATTTCATCAAACTATATTAACCTCTCTTTGTGATTAACGATTGTAGGCTTTTAAATAAATCATGTTTATATCAATTTTGATCAATAGCTTAGATTAATTGTGTTGTTGTTTCGAATCTCATATTTGCTCTGAATGGATCACTCCAAATCAATGAAACTGTTGACATTACTGGAGTTTGATACAAGAAGTAGACAATTGTGGATATCATTCCATTCAATTTTAAGGCAAATAAAGATGTGCCGAAACAATGTCTGTTCTTTCCGGCATTTGGAGCAAAGAGGAAACCTCTTGTTACATCCAGAAAATGTGAGCTCTTTCAAATGTCCTATCGCTAATCACCTGTCATAACACTAGTCAGAACAAACATGTATAGTTCTGCCAGTCATACGGAGACATAAGCAAACGTTCTGGATTTTTGTCTTTATACCATTTATGAAACTGTGGTATTGACAATTGTTCTTGGTTTTAAACGTTTTACCTCGACAATGTCTCTAAATATGGGAGTTCGGAGATGAAAAGGGCATGTTTTAGTCCTTCCTTTGCAAGGGAGGCAGCTGATTCATTTTCGTAGATATTATCATAGGACGATATTCATTTACCATTCCATCGTTTTGCTGATGAGCAATGGGCTTTAATTTTTGTAGGATACATAATCCTATGTGGGATCAATTTTTTTGAGATGTTGAATTGAACTATGAATGTCGGATAGAATCCAAAAGTCTCAATAGTTCATAATTTCAAAAGTAGTATTAATTGTGTTAGGTTGAATGTGAGACAAAAATTTTGAATAATATAATGTCTTTTTAAAATATGACAAAGCAACTGAAATCACATGATTTGATATTCATAAGCTTTGACAGTCAATATTTTCGCATTTGTTTGATTGCTCTTTTCTTTTTTGAAGGAATGATTACTCAATTGTGAGTTAATCCACAATTTTTATAAGTAATATTTTCTAGATCAGAATATAAGCGATTATTTTATTCCAAATAAATGAAGCTCATTAGCAAAGTACGACAGTAAAACGCAACTTAATTCTACAAATTGACCATCTTTCATTGCCTTATACAAAGTTTTCAGAACAACTGGAACTAATATTGGTGCACTGAATATGTAACCACTTTTTCCTTAGAATTCACATTAATGAAGCACTGCCATGGAACGGATTTTTTTAAAAAATAACCTCCCAAATTCAAATCAAGCCTTTGTTATACCCCAAGAGTTTGGTAGTAAGTTATTCCAGTTTTTTTCTTCATTTGACCAAGAGTGTTTAGATATTTTTTTTACCTTCCATCCTTTCAACAGATTTTAAATATGATTCATTCTATAGAAAAATTTATCCACGCTTGTATGTGGCTATCTAAAATAACACACACAACATTCTCTCTCTTTTTTGAGCTGCACTACTGTTTTGTCAAAAAATATTTAATGGTAATTGTTAATGGTAATTGTTATATACCATTACATAACAATTACCATTAAATATTTAATGGTAATGGTAAATGGTAATTGTTATATACCATTACATAACAATTACCATTAAATATTTAATGGTAATGGTAAATGGTAATTGTTATATACCATTACATAACAATTACCATTAAATATTTAATGGTAATGGTAAATGGTAATTGTTATATACCATTACATAACAATTACCATTAAATATTTAATGGTAATGGTAAATGGTAATTGTTATATACCATTACATAACAATTACCATTAAATATTTAATGGTAATGGTAAATGGTAATTGTTATATACTTGTATATAATTATTTAGAAACGCATCTTGTGATAAAATAATTAGACAAAAAATCCCGCAACACAGAATTTTGAAGTCAATAAAAGGCATTCCATTGAATAACAGAAAATAAAATATTTTTTTGTATTTTAACATTTAGTACTAATAACAAATAATTCATGAATTTTTTAATTTTTAAATTTTTCTTAGTAATGTATTTTTAAGTAGTAATGTATTAGTAAAATGCATTTTTTTCGTAAACTTTATAACCGTTATTCAGTAGACAGTGTGTATATTTGAAAATTTACAATACTCTTGTGTAATTATGTTGTTTGGAATGTGGTGAAACAATTAGGACTCCTGAGTTACACAAGGATGATTTATGAAGAATTTTGACTGTCTCTTTTTTTGTTTTACTGTTATTTTCAATGAATGTAACCGATTTTTTTTATTTAAATTCTGTAGAAAACAATCTACTTTCCATAACATTCGAATACCATAAAATATACTTTGCTGTTTTATGATAGCCGTAAGCGTTTTAATGCTATGTATTAAATTGCTGTAAACAGCCATCAAAAATTAAACATGCGTTAAATGAAACACAGGAGATGAAAAGTCATCATGCAAAACAATTTTTTAAAATCGTAATCAACCGAAACTTAAACGAAAATTACCTATTGAGTTTTTAAAGCATCTGAACTTATTTCTTTAAATTTTTATACATTGAAAACGGTAATCGTGGAAAGATTATAATGTTTAAGAATACTACTTAAAGTGTAATCTTTGAACCTTAAAAGTGTTATTGTGTAGAATTCGTAACAAGTGGGTGCATCTTTAATTCTAAGAAAACAACTATACAATTTAAGAATGTTTTGAGAAAAATTAAAAAAATAGATAAATATATCTGAAGAGAATACTTTATTTTGCTAATCTGATTTATATTTTTTTAAACTATTTTAAATAATTTACATGCTTACAAATGAATTAGCATTCTAGAATAAAATTTGAATATATATGCAAAAAAATTTTAATTTGGTTATACAAAAATATGTACAAATTATACAAGCTGTTATAATTATAATCAACAAGGCAAGTTTTTTTTCCTTATTTATTTTTTGAATAATATTGATTTTGAGAAAAGAAAAAATGATAAACAGTGAAGTAAATATAGGTAAAAATATACAAGATTAAAATTTTTATTTTGCTAGATTGCCCAATATTGATTTTAGTATTCACATCAACACACATATTCACATATGATGCGAATTTATTTGCCAAAGTATGTATATATATATATATATATATATATATATATATATATATATTGATAGAAGGAATTACTATCCTAGCTTTTTAGTTTGAAAAAATAGTTTTGGTTTAGTCTGTGCTTATTCTCTTGTTGATTTTTGTATACGACAAAAGTACATAATGGATTTTGCTTTACATTGTGAGAGAAGTAAGTTATTTTTTTTATAAGAAAAGCTACTTTTCTTTTTTCTTTTTTTTTTTTGAAATTAAGAGTATAGCATAAAAATTACAATTCGATTTTAGTAAAAAATAAAAGATTACTAACAGTACAGTTTAAAGATAATAAATGCTTAAAAATAAATATATACATAAAAATAAATATATGAAATACAATTATCGTTTGTATCTTTTGTGAGTTTTAAATAGAAACTGTAAAACATTAAAAAAAATAATTATGTATATAAAGATGAATACCGTTAACTTTCAATTGTTTAAAATTGAATGAATTGCCAATAAATGAAAAAAATAGATTCCTGTTAAATATAGGAATTCAAAAAGTTTTTAAGCAACAGAATTCACAAATGTGAATTTTACTGATAAGTAAATTATTTTTTCAAATCGATATACAGTTTTTAGCAAATTGTTTAATAATTAAAATCTGCATTAATATTTTTTAACACGAAAAGAATATATAAAAATATTTAAATTCTAAAAATGTATTACGAACATGAAAAAAAATTAATATTTGACTTTCTATAAAATATTTCTCACATTTCTTACTGCAAAAATCATGATTTTCTTTTTTATTGTGTATTTTTGTGGTTGAAAATCTCTGATTAAACCCATGACTCTACAATGAGAATTGAAACCAAATGCATCATATAAAATATGTTTTATTATAAGCAATAAGTGGTTGCATTCTCAACTATAAAATTTAGTGTAATAGTTTCTCTGAAATCAATATTCCTATTTTTATAAGTATTTTTGTGAGGAAATCTTGAATATTAAACATTTCATGGTGTGAGTAGGAATATAGGAGATATTATGTGAAAATGGCTAAGTTATGAGAGAATGGCAGTCGTAAAATATAGTTCAGAATTTTATGTATGGAATTTAAAAACGGAACGCATTTTAAGAAATTGTAAAGAGCATTTCTTATGAGATTTAAAATTCATTCTAGAAATCAAGTGAAATGCTATTAAAAGTGTAAAAAAGAAAGAGAAAATTTGTCTATGATAAAACCTTTGAATTATAAATAAAAAAATCATCAAAAGTTTATATAACTTAGTAGATCCATCCACCGTTGCTTTCAAATAAAATATTAACACTAAAATATGGGTAAACTTTATTTTATTTATGCAATAATTTAAGAAAATCAAATTAAATGTGTCGCGTTAAGATTTTCATAATTTTTAATATTTACAAATTTAGTTTATATATATATATATATATATATATATATATATATATATATATATATATATATATATATATATATATATATATATATATATATATATATATATATATGGGACCAAGCTTTAGTAAAACGATAGGAGCTTACAATTCTTTAACATTTAAGATGGGGTTCATTCATTTTAATATAAAAATGCGAATAAGAAAATTATTTTATATTTCATTTTCATAAAGTGTTGATTTAATTTCTGTTATTTAATGGGATACTATTCTTATATAAAATCTTCGTATAAGCAGCTTGAACAATAATAAATACGATCATCCCAGACTTGAAAGATAAATTAACATCATTCAAAGTAACAGACTGATAATTAACTGCGCATGTGAATTTAATTACATTTAAATCTTCTCGTATTTTTCAATTATTTTGAACAATATTCATTCCACAAAAATATAGCCCTTGTTCGAGTTATTATAATGAACCCAAAACTCAAAAATCATAATATAAATGTAGAAAATTAACAGAAATTTTATTGATGTGTAAGAAATATATTTTAACATGCTGATAATATAATCCAGCCAAAAACAATATTCAAATAACTCTGAGATATAATCATTGAAGGAAAAATAAACTAATGGTTAGTATTTTTTTACTAATTAAATCCTTATAAAATTTTTAAAAATTTAATATTATGGAAAATATTTTGTATTTTATAATACATCTTCATAATATTTATATAATGTATTTTCGCTCAAAAAATTATAAAATTTATTAAGATAATAATATTATAATTATTATAATATAAAAGCTTTATTAAGATTTTGCAATTTTTTTTATTTTTAATTTAAATCAAATTTTAAAGATTTTCAATTGAAATTTATAATTTTGTGCATATATTTTACGAATTTATTAGAAAAGTCTTTCTAAAAATTTATTTGTTTATCAATTGCAGCAGACTCAAAATTGCAAATGCATTATATTTTTGTTTGTAAATTAAATATGTGTTTTGGGAAGCATTATTGATATTGATTGAGTTATATATAAAAATAACGATTTCGTATTATGTAATCAACAGAAATATTTTGAAATTATTAATATTCTGGAAGATCTACATTATTATCATTTAAAATGATGGTATTTCTCTTTAATTAAATAATGCTTATGATTTAAAAAATGTTTACGTAAAGAAGGTTCACTTTATCATGACAGTTTTTAAAAAATATGGAATAGTCGTAACATTTTATTATATTAGTTGTTGTTTTTAGAATATTGTCAATTTTATAAAATTTCAATACTAAAAATGTCATTTCTTTAAAGTTTTTTTTTTCACAAAACACTTGATTATGAAAAAAAATAATATTTCATAAAACATTAGAAATATTACGCAATGATTTGAAAATATTTATTCTACTTAAATATTTGAATCTTAAAGAGAAATAAGAATTCACGACTTTCACAGTTCAGCACTTTTGTTTCAAAAGGAATTTCTAACTTGTTGGAAATCGCATTTCCTATTGCTTTTAGGAAATTTTTTTCTTTTTTTTTTTGTTTAACTGAAAAATATTTCTCAAATTTTTAAAATGAATGTTTAAAAGATAAACATGGTTCATTGGTTCACATTTATGAAAGTTTTAACTAAATACATGATTTTATATTTATTGCCACAGTTTTGATAAATCTTTAATACGTCATGATAAATATAGCAAAAAATTAAAAATTAATAAAAATTGCATAAAATAGTAATTTCAATTTTAATTTTGGATCAAAAATCTTAGTTGCATACATCTTTTATGGCTTAAGTAATTCGCTTCCTGCTAATGAAATACTAATATGCATTTCTATTAATTTGCAGAATTGTTATAGATTTAGATATTCAATTGTTTTATTTAATAGTGACGTCATATAAAATATGCAGACATACATAATGGATATATGTCATATACAAATCTACATTCCTCTATCAACCTGAGGGACACTTTAAGCATTTACTTTTTGTATCCTTGGAATATTTCTACAGTAAGATTGGATAATTGAAAATAAATATAAATAAATCCAGCGTTTTGTGTTATCAAAACTGGGTATGAAAGAAATTTAGAACAAAAGGTTTAAGCTATATTTAACTTATAAAATAAATTATAAGAAGTAATTTTTCATCAGAAATAGGAGAAAAAACTTTGATAGGGCCATCTTTATGTGTTTGTCTCAGTCAAGAAGAGCACGTTCCTTATCAAACATGGCTTACATTGTTATTTTAATTTACGTATTTTCCTCTAAAATATTTTAGAGGAAAATCTTTATCCAATTTTTATTATTCTTATTATTTATTGGGGATGGTACAAATTGTTCCTTTAAGGGCATACAAAGGTATTGAATTTCCATTTTGAAAGAACTGCTCACAATTTATCAAGATAACATTTTTGGCTCTATTTAGAAATCTGAGACTAGGCATGACTTTTTATTTAACCACCTCTAGGGAACTGAATTGAAGGATTTTAAAAACTATTTTCTGTGAATCTAGTAAATGCATTGTATTTTAACTTTTAAACGCTTATATAATCTTTTCTTTGTTTGAGAAACTTATCTATAATGCATTGTATAACGAAAATAATAAGGCAGTGATTCTCAACCTGTGGGGCGTGCCCCCTAGGGAGGCGTGAGCACACTAATGGGCATGAACACACTAAAAGCAAACAAAAACAACTTTTACATGTTTTTCTTCATCCTTGTAAGTTTAATACAATCATTCAAATTTGCAAATATTGTTAAGTTTTCTTGTTTTAAATTTCTGCTTCACAATTCCAATTTTCTACAAAAAACTATAACTTTATAACTTGTATCCAATATATGTGTATTTGCTCCTTGCAGTTGAGGATTCAAGTTGTTTAATTTCTTCAATGAGACGAACATGTAGCTCAATTTCAAATTATCGAACAAATAAATTATTGTGAAAATTCTCAGCTTCCGGTCTGTTTTCCTCTTCTAGTAAAATGACGATTTCTTCTCTTAATTCATAAACACGTTGTAAATATTTCCCTCGTGATAACTATCTTACCTCGCAATAAAATAGTAACGCTGAATGTACTGCACCCATGTCTTTACAAAGTGTGATAAAAATTCTTGATTTCAGAGGTCTCATTTTTAAATTCTATATTAATTTCTTTGTAAGCCAAAGCTTCTCTGTGGATCGTACAATGTGTCCAGACGCTCTGTGGTGACTTTTTTTCTCAAGTGCTTGAACACTTTTCAATCTTCCGGACATAGAACGAGCACCATCGGTGCATTTTCCGATGTAATTTTTTCATTCATGTTTGCCTCGTTAATAACATCATTTAAGATAACAAATAATGCGAGTGCGGTTGCTTTGAATTCTGTTGGTATGCATAAAAGTATTTACTCTACTACTGATAAATCATCACAAAATCTAATATAGGCAATGAAATGACCATCTTTATTACTATCTGTTGCCTCATCGAGTTGAATGGAAAACAATTTGCCACGCCATTTCGACAAAAGCTGATACTTTACGTCTTTAGCTATATCACCAATTCGATGGGCAACAGTATCATTTGAAAGAGGTATAGACTGCACAATTGTTTTACAAAATTATCTCTAAACATAATTTCTACAATTTTATTTGCGGCTGGTAAAATGAACTGGTCAACAATGGCGGGAGGCTTTTTACATCTGGCTATTTTATATGAAACTTTGTAAGACGCAATTAAAGCTTTTTTATTCACAAAGTTTTTTTAAACAATGATTTTCGCTTTACATATAATTATAATTCAAAGAATTCTCTGTGTTTGTTTACTTACTCACTATGAAGCGTTTCAAATGTCGCTTAAGTTTATTAGGTTTTAACCTGTCTGCCACCAACATTTTTAAGTAAATGATACACAGGGGCCTTTCTTCTTCATCTACTTCAGTACTAGTGAATCCATAATTTAAGTATTCTTGAGAATATTTTCTTGATTTTATTTTCGGGATCACGCTCGTCTGTGTACGTGTTGATGCTTGTCTATCGTTTAATTTCCCGCTTAAAAATTTATCCATGATTTTGCATAAGTCTGCTGCCGTGAATAATTAATATGCTGAAGTGCAATTACACAAAAATATACATAACCTACACATTCAGCACAGATTCAATAGCAATAGAAGTATCCACTATAATGAGACTGTCTGGAATTGAAATTGGCGTCATAGAACATTCTCCTTCTCTCTATCAGATACCATTTGTTCACATCTACGCATGCTCCTAACTTAACTTTTAAAATGACCATACAAATTGAAACTTCTCGTGAAACTGTGAGAATGCCCGACATGGTGGGACGGAAGAGCAATAAAAAGGCATAGGATTCTTGTTTTTCCAATGCTGAGGATTGGTGTTTCAAAAAGTCCATAAATTTTCGTATTCTTTGTAATGTGTAAAGTTTAAAATTAAGGTTGTAGTGCAGGTTTAGCACCAAAATACTCGAAATACATTTTTATCGTATACATTTTATTATTTGTGGTGGGGAGGAGGGCGCGATGAAAATTATGATTGAAAATTGGGCCGTGAATACTAAAAGGTTGAGAAACACTGTACTAAAGCCTTAGGGGCTGATGCTTCAATACTTGAATTTATAAAATAAAACTTATGCCAAAATTTTGTATCATATTCTACGCTTTTAAGATTTTTTCTTGCATTCTTCTTTCTTAATTTTTAGTATTATTCAAGAAAGATTCATAAAACAGTAGTTTAGATAATTATAGATAAATTTAGATAATTTTAGATAATTTTAGATAATTTCTAAGATTATCCTATTGGATAAGTTTGTATTTGAGTATGTATATTCATATATACATAATGTATAAACATACTAATGACGTAACTATGCATAAGTATGTATATACATTATGTATTTAATATAAATATTTTATCGTATATAACGTAAAATAAAAGAAATTGATTATTTTGTCAAAATAATCAATTTTTTTGAATGTATTTATATTCAAATTTTATTCTTAGTTTATAAATGTTTCCTAAAGTTATAATGTTAAAATATATTTCAAATGGTTTAAAGTAATAAGATATGCTAAATGTGTATCCTACAATACAAGAGGATTATTTTATGAATTTTTTATGATTGTTTTAATTTTGTTTCAGGATTAATTTTATGAATACGATGAATATCATAAATTTATAGAAAACAAAATATCTATTTGAAATTTAATGATTTTAACAATAATATGATTTTTCTTAAAATAAAAAACAAATTTACAATTTATTCACCCAAAAATGTTTATAAATTTTATTTGCATATATTTATTTGCATTCTACACAAATTAACATTAATAATTTTAAAAAAAAAATGTACAGACGAATTATAAAGTACTTTTCAGCACATTACATTTATCGCAGAAATCCAGACTATAATTTTAATTAAATTATTTTTCACTTTTATTTGGAAATTATTTGGCAATTTTTGATGAGATATTAAAGATGGCATCAATGTAAAACGCTAAATATTCTTTCAAAATTGTTTACATCATTTGAATAGAAAATTTTAGCATTTCACAAAATAAATACTACATCATTTGTTCAGTAAAAATCTGTCATAAACAATAGCTTCTAATGCAGTCATTAAAAGAAATAGATAAAGGATTTAAAAATCATATAATTGAGAATTTTCTACATATAAATATTTAAATCATACTAATAGTCTCAAATTATTAATCCGTGAGCAAATTGTACCAGCATAATTTTATACGATTCAACAACGTTTCATTTAAATTTTTTTTTTCCTTATTACAAATAAATTATTATTATATCTGGTACTTATAAATTATTTTATGCAAAACATTTTATACATTTTTAAATCATTAAATGCTTCTGATTAAGCAAACATAACATAATTTTGACATAATCTGCATTATAATTTTCTGAAAATGTATTAACTAAATATACAAAAGAATTATCGTTATATGTGAATTCAAAAGCGTATTTGTTTTTAAATATATTTAAGTAATCGTTAATAAATAACAAATACTCATCTGATTAATTTCTATATGTCATAATGAATCAAACTATTGTTTTAAATAAAATGATAGAACAATGAATTCTTTATTTATACAAAATTGTGATATTATATGTAATTATGAGACATTTAGCATTTTATAAATAATAGAAACCTATATATTCTTTTCAGTACTAATTTAATTTTCATTTTTTTCTTTTCATCTACAGAATACAGAGAGTGAAATTAAAATTATTATTATATGATCCATAAAGAAATATTAATCTATAATGGTTTTCAAATAATGTTAACTATGAATTATTATCAAAATATCTGTTAAGATTTTAATGTAAAATATTGGATATTTCAAACGATTTTTTTGTCTTTTAATTAATAATTTAAATTGCGTTGGAATATTATACTTGTTATAAAATGGCTTACAAAAATCAGGATTAAAATAAGAAAACCCAAGGATTAAATAACCGTAAAGTATATCGATTTAAAGCACTGTATGTTTGATTTGAACTTATACAATTTCTTTTAATGATATCATTTTTATAATGTTTTTTTTTTGAGTGATTATATTTATACTTTCTTCCTTTTCAAATATCATGTATTTTTACGTATTATTATCTTAAATATAGTAAAAAGAAACTTTGAATAACATATTGGGAACTGCTGAAAAGGCAATAAAGTTATCCAGGTAAATACAGTTGTTAGGTTAAAGGAAGCATCTTTCCTGAATATTAACATTAATTTTTGAAAGAAAATTTTAAATTTTGATGTATACACTACCCGACATTAAAAATGTAACACCAGGAAGTAGTGGCCAGAAAATTCTACAAATTTCAGGGTATACACACCTTATCGAGTTACGCCTATCATATGAAGTGGCTACTTCTCCAGTGAACATAGGATGATATATTAGGAGAGGAACTAGAGCAGAGTAGGCAATATTTGTGCTGTCATTGATGAAAGTTATTAAAAAACGTTGAAAGTTCGTTCTTTTCTCAAAATATGCCTGTAATCGCAGATAAGCCAGGCCATCTTTGACGGAGTCAGTTCCAGCAGACAAGCGAATTTATGTGGACCAGCCTGATCGGATTGAGAAGGGCAGGCAGGTGTTTACGGCAAATCACAGCTGACAGATAGCTGGATGACAGATACCTGGAATTATCTTCACATTTTTTTTCTTAGTATAATGAAAACCCGAGAATATGTTTATTTTTACCCCAGATGATTACTATTACTAAAAATTTCATTTCATGTTATTTTGCAGAGAGATACATAATTTAAATGGTGTGTATGCATACATACATATCTACATACATATACATATCATACCTTATTTTTTAAAAAATTTATATTTTAATTACTATACTATCATAATTTATTAAATCGTTAATATTTGCTTTACTTACTTTTACATTATTTATTTAAATCTTAAGGAAAAATAAAGTAAAAATATTAATTTGATTTTCTGTATTATATTAAAAGTCAAGTCTGTTTTGCTGTATTAAATCTATAAAAAATTTTCCTTGTGTATTTGTAAAAAAAATGTTATTTACGGAATATTAATTACTTGCAGTCATCATTTTAAAACAAAATTTCTATAATGATACATTTTCTTATCTAGCATTAGTAAATAAGTGCTCTTATTTCTAATGAAAATAAAATTGAATCTAATTGCATGGATTTTTGAATAAAATTATTTGCTGTAAGATAAAGTTAATTTGAAGTTTAGTAATGTATGCCAGCCAATCTTAAGTTGTAGCAATTACAACTCCCTATGTATTTATTTTTATATGAATATTATGATTACTATTTAGTCTAAGCATTTATAAATTCATGTAACTAAGCTACATTTTGCACAGAATTATTAATAAATTAATAAATATTCAATTTATAGCAAAAAAGTTAACAAAATAATTATAATTATTTTGCTAATTTTTTTGCTATATAATTGAATATTTATTAACAAAAAAATATACCTTAACTTATATACTTTACCAAAAAAATTATAATTATATGAATTTTTTCAAATTTGAAAATTTTTTTAAATCTTAACCTTCCCAGATTCACACAAATTCAAAAAAATTATACATCTAATATCATTATTCTAATATATGAATAAATTTATAATATTTAAAAACACAAAATCATACTTATCTTTACCTTTTGTTTCTCGATGCTTGATAATTTCAAAAAAAGTGAACAAATGTTTCTCTTAATATCTAGTCATTTTTTTCTGAAATTTAATATTTACTTTATATCAAATAAAAATAAATATTCCACAAAACACAAATATATACTTTAGTTTTTGCTCAAGAATATAAATATGATAATCTTAAGCAAATAACGATATTTTAGGTGTAAGATCATTTACACTTTGTTTCTAAGAACTGTCTTTAAAATCCTCTTTTTTTATGAAGAAAATAGTAACTATACCTTTCAAAATGCCAAATAATTTTGACTCACACAGCAATGTTTCCTGATTAGTTTTTTTTTTCTAGAATATATTGCACATAAATTATTTAAATTTATTACTACCGTTAATTTTCAAGTAGAACTAGTTTTATAATTGAATAAAAAATATTTTATTTTTAGATTTTTGCAACTTTATTAATTTTTTTTTCAAATTATCAACTCAACTATTTTACTTTGAATAAAAGAAAACAAAGAAGCAGTATAATTTACATGCGTTGAAACATATAAATTATACTTCTCCTTTTTAATTTTTTTTTTCAGAATCTGATGATTAGGAACTGAAGGGACCTTTCTGATGATTTTTTTTTTTCAAAAACTACTGATGAACAAAAAAATGGGGGAAAATATGCTTAATCAAAAGGAATGTATTGGAAATTCTTTTTAAATAAACTATTCTTAGTTAAGAGATACTCTTTTGATTCAATTTTTGTAATGAGTTTTTTTGAAGATTAAAATAAGAATGTATATTTTTTTCTGTATTTGCAAAAACTGTCATCGTGATAGTTTGCATAAAAGATAAGCACACACACACATAAACTTAATTTTCTAATTTGTTTCATTCTCATCTAAATAACTATAAAATACTGGTGTACTTTGCGCTGGTGTTGATTGTGCATTGAGTAAATTGAATAAAGCCTCTTGTAGGATAATGGGAGTTGGGTGGTGTATTTAAGCAATTTCCTTGTTTGAAAATTTTTAATTTGTTTTAAATTTAAGAGTTCACTTAGAAGAAATTTTATATATAGTTAAACTATTTTTCTAACAGCTATTATTTTTTTAAAAAATGACGAACTTACGCCTAGGAAATAAGAAATCAAGTTCATAGAAGACATATAACAAGCATGGAATAGAAATAAAGAAAAATGCATATTGTATTAATTACTTATTTGTATACATATGGTAGTGTATACAATTAATAAACTTTTAATTTATTTTGGCGTATCTTTCTCTTGAATTAATTTTAGAATTAAGCATACATAACAAAGAAAATAATATTTTCATCTTAATATCAGTGTATTACATACATTTTGAACTTTTAATTCTGTAAGGAAATAATGATATTATGAAAATTAAAATAGGAATTTCTTAATTTGAATTAACATATTACTAAAATTAAAAAAAACACACTACAATTAAAATAGCATTGAATATAAATAGATTTACTATAAAATTTAAGGTGACTTATATTTTATACCTTTTTTATAATAAGTCTTACACAAAAATAATGCTGTCATAATTTCTGTGTTTCCAGAATATGGAAATGTCTTTGAGAAGTTGCTCATATGGATCCTTTTGTCTTCATTTCCACATAAATTCAGGCCTGTAAATGTGTGATGAAGAGAAGTTTCTCTAAGTTTTTAAGTTCTCCTTTTTACCATGCCCCATTCTATTTTCTGAGTATTTACACCAGAGTCATGATTATCGAAATTGTATCTGTGATTGACTTTAAGATATTGTAAATCACATTAATACCCAGATACTTTTCAAATCATTTTACTGATGTTATCTGTTTGCTCTAGCCGGAAATGAATCTCAAGGATATTAGAAATCTCAGTCTGAAAAAGGATCCAAACCACGTACCATTGCGAATGTTCTTATTCTGGTTGCATGTTGAGAAAGTTTACTACCTACTTCATGACAATACGTGAGATTGAATGACAATACGTCAGATACATAATTTTGATGGCATGTAGCATTCTTTGCCAATATAATTTTTTCTTGAAAAAAAAAGATACTGCGTCTCTTTTAGTTTTGTGAAAATCCCAAATGTTTTCCATTTTTTTAAATTAAAATTATGATAGAACCATAAAAGAAAAGGTAATATGTTTTGAATAAATTCAGAGAAGAGAGAACATGAAGCAAGGTTGTGGTTGTAAGAGATGTGACGGAAATCTACATTATTTGGTGGTTTTCGCTTGCGTCCGGTTAATAGAAACATATTATACACACACACACATACACACACACATACACACACACACACACACACACACACACATACATATATATATATATATATATATATATATATATATATATATATATATATATATATTGTATAGAAGGTAAGTTACTACTATTCTACATCCATTAAACTCCGTTGAACGTATGATATATTTTCAAGGATAGTTAATTCCTTTTTGTAAATACAGAAATAATCTTTGATGAAACATGTAATTATGAAAAGTCCTAGGTCCTTTAGATATATGAAAATTAAAAGCACTTAATCTATTAGAGAAGGAAAAATAAGTAAATATTTAATATATTCTATTTATATGTATCGTCGATTATATCTTTAGCATTATCTGTGTTAATCTATAGCATTATCTATTTATTGTTTTTCGTATTAACAAAATATATAACAATAAATGATTTACAATACAGAAAAAGTAGGCATATGAACATAAATTCAGAAAGAAGAATCAACACTTAAAAGAAATGAAAGAAATAATTATTTTAAATTGAACATAAAATATTTTAAAACAAAGGCGATTTATGGTTTTAATAATTATCTTAACTAGAAGTGTGCGTATACATTAAATGTTTTCTCCAGTATTCAATATTTATTTTTTGGTTTTTATTTAAGTTTCAAAATGCATATATAGTAGAAATAATTAGTTTTCCACCAATAACTTCGTTTTATTACTTTTTATTGGTCTGAAAACCTTATTCTGATATTTCTAGTGTTATATATATATATATATATATATATATATATATATATATATATATATATATAGTTACTTATCATAAAATAAATTATTTATCAATCTTTAGATTCCCTCTCTATCAACGAGAAAATTTGTTAACATAAAAATATGTTATTAATGTGCATTCTTCCCAATTACTTCATGCTATAGCTTTTAATTTCTGTTCTTAAATTATTTCATATCACATTATTTACTTATAGTTAAATTTTATGCATCTTTACTAACAATTTTAAGAGATTTTCAATAAATCACATTCACTTAAACTTTTTAAAGTCAAAAAACCCAAAATAAAATTTATTAAAATCAAAAGAAAGTGTGTTTAATATAAAATTTATATAAACTCATTCAGGTTTTAAAATGGAGTTCCAAATGCATATTTACAACTTATAATGTAGGGGAAAAGTTAAACAATTGTTAAATATGCTCTGCTGGTTTCAGTATTCGATATCATTAACTATCAACGACATATATGAGATTAAAATCTCATGATGAGAAAAAAAAGCTGAAAACTTAATATACATTTGGAGAGTTAACATAAGCATAAATTGATCCAAACTAGGGAAATTTAGTTTGTGAGCTATAAATGTTTTATCAGTTAAAATCATTTTTCGCATATATTTGAAGAAATTCAATTTTAAATAAGAAGCCACAAACTTTGTTAAAAAGGATACAATAATATATTTAATTTTCCAAAATAGAAATATTTATTTTAATTTGAAAATATGCGTTAGATAAGTAGATGTTACATTAAAGGAAATTAACAACAAACTTGAATTTAAAAGGGAAATTATTATTTATGAATATTTAAAAAGAATATAAACTGGATGTATTGATCTATAAATATTGAAAATTGCTATTTTTCTATCCATTTAAATCTCAGTGAAAACATTTAAGCATTTCAATTTGTTTTCTTTTTTCCAGTTAATTTTACTATCACACATAATGTGTTAATGTTATATATATATATATATATATATATATATATATATATATATATATATATATATATATATATATATATAGTAATTCCAATAATTTTCACGTTATTATAATTTCAATAATAACATAATTATTACAGCAATTTGAAATTTAACATGGTGTATGTCATAAGCCTAAAATTCTAACAAAATTTCTGCATTCATTGTAAAGTTTTAAATTAGTTACTTATGATATCAAAGGAACACAAATTTGTTGAACAAAATAACAGATTAAGTAATTAAATTAGAATCTTATGTTTTATTTAGAGATTCATTTATAGTATGCAGTTTATTATAAGATTTCGCTATTAAAATACACATATTGCTTAATAAAATCATGTTATTTTAGTAACGTAAGAAACAAGCAAAAATACAATGGTAAATCTGTAATTGTCAGATTAATTAAATTAAAGTTAAAATCTGT
This sequence comes from Latrodectus elegans, assembly GCA_030067965.1. Taxonomy (NCBI): domain Eukaryota; kingdom Metazoa; phylum Arthropoda; class Arachnida; order Araneae; family Theridiidae; genus Latrodectus; species Latrodectus elegans. The sequence continues at coordinate 42,323,764 of CM057816.1, read as the reverse complement.
GTTCTTTCTTAAGTTTTCACTTCATGTCTTAAGAATCTTCTAGTAATAAATAAAATTTTAATATCAATATTACTAATCCAACGATGCATTGTATTTCTTGCAGATTAGATTAGAAAACACATCATTATAAAGTATATATTTATATAGAAAAAATTAGTATTCCTCATCTATGAAATTGTTTGCTATTGATCATCATAATAATGATTTGAAATGTAAGCTTTCATCTTTCTTTAATTTGATTATAATTTAGATTTATCCTTCATTTTAAAAACTCATAGTCGCATATAGTTCCTTACGAAGGTTTTCAATGGAATACAACAATTCAGATCATTTTAAAAGATAAAATAACAAGATAAATTTTATAATATACAAAGAAAACATCAAAGTTAAACAGAATAAAAACGCTAATAATTAAATTTCCTATCAAGTCATTTTTATAATTTTTTTTATATTTTTAGTGAATGCCAAATTTTTCATATATGGAATTAAATTTTCTATTGCATTATATAAATGAACATATCTTTTTCTAATTTTTTATTGTATTTGAAATTGTACACTCGTGTCTATAAGTTAAGGATACTGCAACTTCTGGCAAAGGAAGAGACAGAAGAGCAAAACAAATGTGACTCATTTTTTAAAGTTTATTTATTAAGCAAAATGTAAAGAGCAAAAAATATGCAATATGTTTGGCACCATTAATAAGAACAGCGAATTTACTCCTTGGAAAAAATTTAAAAAAAGAACCTACTTACAAAAAGCAACATAACATGGCTGATATGATGGTTAATACATAGAATGCGGCCTAGACGATGCAGTACAGGCTGTACAACGCTTCGGCATTCTGAGTATAAAATTATCGATCTGATCTTGAGGAATATTACATAAATCATCAAGCAATGCTCTCCAAAGTTCGGTAGACATGTGGGAGGGGGTTGACCGGCTGCAATTCGTCCGCCAAGCATGTCCGACACATGCTCTATTGGATTCATGTCTGGTGAGTATGCTGGCCATTCCAAACGGATGATGTTCTCGGATTGAAGGTATTCTTCTATATTGTTTGCATAGTGAGGATGAACGCTGTCATTCACAAACAGAAATTATACAACCATGGCTCCCCAAAACAAACGTACATATTGTTCCAGAATGACATCCCAAAAGTTGTGGCCTGTCATGGTTACATTCTGAACTAACGTTCAGAATGTAACCATGACCATTCAACTATAACCATGAACATAACCATGAACTAACCATTCTGCGGGTTAGTTCTGGAACCCAGTATAATTCCTTCCCAAACGAGCAACCCTTCACCCCCATAACGGTTTCGTTCAGTGGTGTTCTCTTTGAGGAAACGGGTACATGACCCTTTTCATTTGAAAGACCGGTTAGAATCAGACTGAAAGCTAAATATGGACTCGTCGGAAAACATATTACAAGACCACTGTTGTTATGTTCTTGTGTCCACAATGTTCTACTCAAAGCTAACCACAGGCAACAGTCAGTTACGGTAGTGTAACACATCTGACAGACCTACGAGCATTTAGACCAATGTGTACTAAGCGTCTGTACACAGTCTACCTTAAAACTCTCGTACCGGTAGCTGAAAAGAGCTGTCCTCATTTATTGTTTTTACTTGGGGACGAACCTGTGCGGTAACGTCTACTCACATTACGATTCATCTTGTAACTGTTTACAAAGCCTGGAAATGATACTCAGGGAGATTCCAAGTTCCTCATATACTTCCAGCTTGGTACGTCAATATTCCAGACTGCGGATAATTCTACCACGTAAAACATCATCAAAATGCTTCATTTGGGACATAACTATAAACTTATTGCACTGAAAGACTTTTAAAGCGCTCGTGAACAATTTTATTTCCTTGTAATTATTCCTTATATACCCCCCTCTTATATACCTCTCATATTGTGACGTACTATCGGCGCTATTTGGTGGCTTCTGTAATTTGCATATTATTCTTGAAGATGTGTGTGATAATTCAACGTGTGGATATTTTATTTTGGAGTTAAATTTTTTTGCTGTTCTGAATTATAATTAATTTATGAACATGAGTGTATATTCCTAATAGAATTTTTTTAGAATCTGATATTGTCCATTTTATCATTTGGAAATGTAAGGCTTTCTTCGCTTATTAAAATTTTGGTTTCTGTTTTGTGATGAACATGAATGTGTTTTAATAGCTCACTTAGATAGCATTAGTACAATATATTTTATGATAAATCCATCTATATTGTGTTTCATATTTTTTATTATATTCTCTTTATTCTTTTATGTTATGTGGCAATTGGAAAGTTACAATTAGAGTTTTTGTTAGGAAAAAAAGTCAAGTTTAGAATATAAGCTTCTTTAATTCGACAATGGTTTATTTATATTATATAAGTTATAGAGAATATGCTTTACACTATTATATCTTATGATAGTGTTATTGCATTTTTTTATTAAGATATAATATGCAAAACGACTATGTTCTTAATTCAATTAATTTATAAAAATCTCGTAAAATCAAATTTTACATAATGCAAAGTAATTCATGAAGTATAATCACATTTAACATTAATGTTTTACTTCCTACGAAATATCTTAATGTGAAGACAATTACATAAGATTTTTCTCTTAACCATTAATGTCAGAAGTTCGTTTTCTCTTGATTCTTTATTTTTGAATTTAGACTGGTTATATAATACAAGAAGTTATAATTCATTTCTAATTATGAATATAACGTGAATTCGATAACGAGTACATTTTTATACTGATCATACAGAAAATACTATTTTTGCTTTTAATGATAATATTTTACAAGGAATGTGTTTTTAAGTTCAAACTTATACTTTCATATAGATAAATAATAAAGAAAATGCATTACAATTTTGTTTTCAAATTTAAAAATTTAAGGGAAGAAAATTATTAAAACACTTCATTTTGTTGTTTTATTTTTAATTTTTATAAAAATTTATTAATAAAATAAAAAAAGTAAAAAAAATGTATTAAAATAAAAATTTAAGAGCATATTAATTTTTCATATGTCTTATTCGGATAAGTTTTTAGAAAATAATTTTAAGTAATTCTCAAATAGATTTTTATCATTTTCTAATTTAAATTTTAATTTTTATGGAAAAATATACATTTATTTTAGGGATAATAATTGAAATAAGGTTATTTGCAATGAAAATCACTTCATATTATTTTATTTACTCATAAAAGTATGTCATGATGTTTTTAAAATAAAATTTAGTTTTATTGTGCTTGATAAAATCAAAGTAGTATTGTAAATAAATAAGAAAATTCCAATAAAAATTTTATTTTTGAATAATTTTGCTTAGCTAAGTTAGTTTATTTTTTAATATAATTACAACATTCTTTTCAAAAACACAAAATATATTAATATATAATTTGTAAAACCTATATGAATAATTTAGTTTCTGATTGAAGCAACATAGTTCATCCAATAATCTTTATTATTATTATAATTACTTTCAAGAAATAAATAGAATTTTTGTTATTCGACAACTTAATATTACATTTAAACGAAACATTATTTATAAGTAGTTATTTCATATAAAAGAGTAATTTATTCAAATAATAATATATAAACTTTTAGTAAGTTAATAATTAAAATAATCCATATGCTTAAAAATAAGCAACTATGAACCCTACAAATTTTACTTTAACGTTTTGCTTTTTAGTCTATTCCATGTTAAATAAATACAGATTAATTGTTACCAGGTACTAAATTAAATAAAAAAATGTAAGTTAACTAATTTAACAAAATAAAAAACAATGAGAATAAAATAATGAAAAAATATGTATTTAATATTTGATAAACAACTAACAATAAATGAGAGTTGTATTTTAGAACTTGAGATAAGGCAAATGTATTTTTTCGATAGATATGTTTAGAGATTAGATATAAAGAAATACAAAACAACAAAATTCTTCATTTAAATAAAAATTGTGAAATTTCTGAATGTTATTTTTATAATTTTAATCTACGAAATCAAAAAAGTCATCATAATTAAGTTACATGATATTTATAGTTATACAGAGTTAATTTATATATATATATATATATATATATATATATATATATATATATATATATATATATATATATATATATATATATATATATATATATATATATATATATATATATATATATATATATATATATATATATATATATATATATATATATATATATATATATATATATATATATATATATATATATATATATATATATATATATATATATATATATATATATATATATATATATATATATATATATTATATATATATATATATATATATATAAATATATATATATATATACATATATATAAATTAACTCTGTATAACTATAAATAAATATAAATAAAGTCAAAAATTAATAACCGAAAAGAGAATATATCAAATTTATAAAACTATTTAAAACTTGTTTTCATTGTTTAAATTTTTTATTGAATTTATTACTTAAATTACTTCCGTTTTTAAGGCTCTGGAAAATAACTCATTTGGTTACTTTTATTACAATTATTATTATTTTTTAGACAAAAGTCAGAGTTATTTAGTTCATTTTATTTTATCGAACATTTATTGTTATAAAATATCCTGGTGTGTTTTAGAAGAAAACAAGAAATTAAATCTTTAGTTTATATTAACAATAAAAATCTTATAAATCTTTAAAAATGATTTATTTTTCTTATACTATTTTTAATGTATCATTTTAAAGAAACACTCGATGTTGCCAAGTGGTTTCCCTAAAAGGAAATTATTTGCTTACAAAGTGCTATGATTGAACGCTTAATGATAATATGTTATTTGCTCTCAAATGCTTTTCCTCAATTTATCATTTCCTTATATTTTTCTGGGAAAAAATAACTGAATTTCTTTCAATGGAAAATCTCTTATCTTTGTTGTCAAATATATTATCACAAGAGCAATTTTCATAAATGATTTTTTAAGTGGTGTTTTCTCATTACACATGATTGAATAGCATTTAATAATAGTTAAAAAATTTCAAAAGAGTAAAAATTTATTATATTATTCTGCTTAAATCTATCCACTTTAAACATATTTACATGGCTGAAAAATGAAGTAATTCTAAAATTCACAGCTTCTATACATTATTTAAAATTATGTAAAAGTTAAAAAAGTTTACAGAAATATTTAGTAGACATTTAAATATCACTTGAGCAATTAAAATAAAATTCAGAAATTATTGCTATGTATTAAATTTATCAAATAATAAATGAAATACCATTTGATATAAAAGCTATTTAAACTAGTTTGTATAATTTTATAATTAAAATAGTTTATTTTTGTCGAGGTTTTGTTTCATTAATGTATCATACAGAGAGAATTTAAGATAATAAAGACCAAGTAAAACTTCAATAGTATTTTCTGTTGTAAACTCTGAAGAAAAAATTAAATATTTAAAATTCTGGATTTATAAAATTTGCCCATTTTCTTGCATAAATTAAAAAATAGATTAACTTATATAACATTTACCTTCACTAAAAATTTTTCCTCTAATATAATTAAATTATTAATGCATTATTATTATTCATTAATGCATTGTATATTATAAAAATTTTGAGTTATTTGAAATGAAAAATGTCTACTGAGATGTATCTACTATTTCTAAATCTATTTCTAACAAAAATTTTGTTAAGCATTTTAACATTTTTTAAATTGTAATTTGTAGATAATCTTAATAGATATTAAATTAATCCAATTTTTGGCATAGTGAACTAATGTATCAGGTAAATACTAATTAAAATTTATAACTTGATTATCTGATCTGGAAACGTTAATAGAATGGATATTGTTTACAATTATGTCTCTTAATGAAAATGAACTTTCAATGGGTACTATTTCTTTAACTTTTATAGTAACAGGAATATATAAACAAATGATTGTTTTTCAAATATATTGAGAGAATTTATATTCATAAAAAGTCGTCTTTGTTCATTTTAAGTTAATAGATAGTATAAGTTTAACTAATTAAAAGTTTTCTTATGGTTTTATAATCAGCATTCCAAAATTATTGAAATACAACGCAATGTATCACTGATATTACAATATTAGGAATTAAATATAATCTATTTATTAAAATCTAATTTTAATTTGATGTTTAAAGAAACACAGTCATCTCTTTTAAGCAAATAAAAGATTGAATAATTTAACCAAAATATAATATAAAAAAAACAATCTCTTTTATTTGCATAGCGTATTGCAGTTGAAATGAATATTCTGTTCATCTCTTTAATAATGACTTAAGAATGATTTCCTGAAAAAAATATTCCTTTCTATTTATTAATTAATTTTCATATTTTATATTCTCTTTTTCAGTATTGAGTCAGGGAGAATTAAAAATTCATCACATAAAAAAATCGATAAATTTAAAGTATCAATAAATTTTGAAGTTTAATTTATATATATTAAATTTAAAATATAGCAATAGTATACAGTAAATTCAATCAAACATACCATCAAAAATAGTAAGGAAAGAAGGAACAAAAAATTATGCGAATAACAGCTGGTTTAAAAATCCTATGATTGCTCTGGAATCCTCTTTAAATATAATAACCATTTTAGTCTCTACAAATTATAATTTTGAGTTATTTAAAAGTTTTTCTTCTTTGTAGTATTTCATTAAATCCATATTTAAAATCAAATAAACTTAGGAAGCTACGTTTTTTCATTCGATTTTGCTCAATTAAGCAAATAATAAGACAAGCATACTTTTCTGATATCGTATGTATTCATTTCACTTAAGGAAATTGAAATTTACTGAGTAAATATATGTTTATTAATAAAACTTGAATTTTAAAATTTCATAAAGATTAGTTAGTGTATTCACATGATATGATTTTATCCAAACAAATTGTGACAATTAATGTTTGAAGACAAATGCTTCTTAATGTATGTAGAATTGATTATTTTACATAAGGACTCTAATTATGTATATATATATATTGATGTATTGATAGACAGATAGATTATTTGATATATATTTATGCATGTGAAGCCGTTTTATAAATTTGAACTTATATCTTAATGTATGAATTAACTTGAAACAAACGACCAAATCAAATTATTCTAACTTTCATATTTCTTGAAATATTTTAACATTTTTTATAATAATATATTATTTAAAAATCTCTCTCCCTCTCTCTCTCACACACACACAATGTAGTTTTACTGTCTTTTTACATGTGAGTTACAAAGGCAATTCACAGAAAATTTAATAAAAGTGCAATTCGTTTTTGAAATATTTAATTATAATTCATGATCTGTTAAGTATAAGGTTGCTCAAAAGATAACCCTTTTTTAATTTCATATCTATTTACAATAATTAGTATTTATTTGTATTTACCATACCATAAACAAAAGAAGAACTTAATTTTGAAATTTGTATGAAATACTATGCTTACGTGTAATTACTTTCCGAAAATATAAATGCTTGAATAATTTTGAATTAAATCTATATTTCAAATAAACATTCTATTTACTGTTATGCTCTATTCAATTCCGATGGGCTTATAATGTTAATAGGAAATATAGATAGTATAAAATTTAGAAATAATAGTTTTAACATAAAAGTTTAAATTAAAAGTAATAAACATAAGTTTTATAGCTAAAGTAGATTTCAATCTGAAGATTTACCACAATAAAACGTTTTTAAGAAAACTTCTCTTATCGAAACTGCTATTAACAGAGCTCTTTTATTTGATATGGTTTCGTATTTTCATATAGTAGAGAATTCAAATTAGAAATTTAACTCTAATATTTATGGATTCTGTAATAAACATTTGTTGCCAGTGCGTATTTATGGCGACGGATATATATTATAGAAAATACATAATTGATATAGTTCAACAAAAGGTAATTTTATATTTCACACATTTTTCATATTTAGTTTCAACAACACAATAATAAATTCTTTTAACATTACTTTAAAAAAGAATTTTGTATTAATGATATTAAATAATACACAAATATTTCCAAGTCACTTAAATCACTACTAATGCTTCATGCCTCATACTTTTCATACTCCTCTTGCAAATATATTTCATACATCGTTCTAAATTACTGTGTTATATTATATTACAAATATTGTCAGCAAAAAATTTAGTATCATAACTAATTATAAAAATAAATAAACTTGTTATTTGAATTAATCAAAATCTATTTTATAAATTATATGATGAGATCTATAAAAATGGTTATAATTTCTTAAAAAGATATCAGGCTTTTTTTATAAAATAAACACATAATGAAATGGTTAATTTAAAACTTATGAATATAATTTATGCAAGAAAAATGAACGATACTTTGAGCTATGGAAATTAAACATATTAAGTTAAATTGTTTAAAATAATGACTCATAAATATTTACGATAAACCATTTATTTTAATATCAATGTATACGTTTCAAGTATTTACAAAAAATGTTTCATTCATGGGTAAATAGCTATTTTAAGCAAGATATAAAATCTCTTTTCATTATTTAAATAAGATACTGGTTTACTTTACATATTACAGCTATCAAGTTGAAATGAATACAAAGTATAAGGTTGATGACATTATGCTTTCAAATAAGGATGAAAAATAATCTTTCAAAGTATAAAACAAGTATTTTATTTGTCTTTTAGACTGAAGAGCAAAAGTAAAATTGACATGGTTATCACTGGAGAAAGATGAACGAACACCATATTCTTTTTGTTGTGTCACAGAAGCAATTTTTCAAACATTCTTTTATTTAAAAATAAGAAGTTAAGACCACTTAACATGTCTTTTTAATGGATAAGTATATTTTTTTAAATGAATCATTATAAACAAGCGTTAAATTTCATTTTATTTTTATGCATACTTTTTAACAATTATTTACTATATATCATAAGAACTATATTTCTCTTAACAACATGATTTTTAAGACAAAAAGAATTTTTGTTGTACTTCATAATTTGTTTATCATTAACATTAAAGAAGGAGTTAATATATTGAATGCACAGAATCTAGTTTTTCATTATTTCCACAATTTCACCTCGAAATGCATAGTATTCCCAAGATTTTCTGGTATTGTTTTTGTTGTACAAAATGTTCACATATTTTGCTTTTTGTAAATATATCGAATTTACATTTAGACATATATAAATTGCTTAAAGTGTTCAATAAATATAAAAGAAAACATTTCTTCTCTCATAAAATTTTGAAAATTTATTAAAAAATTCAATAAATTACTTCCTTTAAACATGAACAGTTTCACTGGAATATTCAAAACTTGTAAATATAACATTTTTCTATTTTGAAATTTAGTACATAATTTTATTATCTAAATTAAATATGTTGCATTTATTAAAAGTTTTATTTATTTTACAGAATTTGATACCGCATATAAATTATAACATTACGATTAATGTCTTCAACATTTATTAAAACTTTTTATAAACAAGTTTTGCATTATTTTCACTTTAATATTGTGGAGGTTTAAAATTAATAATTAATAAAAAAATACAAATAACAAGAGTAAACAGTACGAAACATAATTAATTTAAAATTCTACGATTTCTTATTGTAAATTTTTTGTGAATTGATGTAATCATTGCTTTTTTAGAAACATTTATAAAAGTAAAAACTGGAGAAATTGTAAGACTTATGATTCATTATTTTGAATTTTATGCCCTCAAAAGCAATCTAGTTTTAAAAATGTGTCACAGTTATTTCATTTAATAAGAAATCTGTATTTAAAGTTTTTAAGCATTGACACACAAATCTTAATCTGTTCTCTTAAATAAGTAGATTTTGTAGCATTGTCATTTTATATGAGGTTTAAGCATTATTTATTTTACAATACAATTTCTAGTCCCATATAATTAAAGAATAAAAATCCAAACTATTTGATCATAAAAATTTTAATAATAAGGAACAATTATTAAAAAATGGAAATTTATTGAGAAAGACATTTATCTTATAACTTCGATTAAAAATGAAATATTTTAGTTGTTATTTAAAATTGTTAAAGAATTTTTTTGTATTATTGAAAATTTTAGGAGATAATAAAGATTAAGTGCCAGACATCAAATAGAAAATGAAGTAAACACCAAAATCGGATGCAGAAACAATATTAACAACCCAGAATAAGTATCAGGAATAGAAAAATGAAAAATCAAGCAAAGTGTTCAGTTGTAAGAGAAAAATGTTAAGTTTTGCAAGCTTGGGTAAAAGAGAAATACAGATTAATAATAATTTTATTAAAAAAACAGATTATTGTATAACACTTTTATCATGTTTTATCGGTGTTCCAGACTGTACTAATAATAATATTTCTTATTGATCATAGTGAAGCTATTTTACAAAAACCAGGGGTATGTTTCTGCTGTGGTTCGTGAATTGTTTCAGAAAGAGCCTACAGTATGGAATCAATATTTACTAAAGTTACATCGGTACTCGTTAATCCCATCAAGACAGAAGTTAAATCACAGGCATCACAGTTTGGAGCAGTAGTCCACGTGAAGTTTCTCTGGAAGTTCTCTCTCTCTCTCTCTCTCTCTGTGTGGACATAATATTATTACAGAACTTTTGTAAAAGAATCAGAACGAAATCCACTACTTTTCTTTAAGAAACTGTCATCCCTAACAGATGTTTGATCTTTCATGGCCTTAGAATGTTCTGTGAAACGAAGAGGTTCATTTATACTTCCATAAGCTTGCTAACACAGAGATTAGCTGCATTAGGTATAAGGAAAATTCTTGGATCCACACATTCCCTTAAATTCTTCAAAAGTCACTATCTGGAATGGAGTCACCTCTACATTCATCTTTGGAATATTTCTACTTTGATAAATTTGGTGAGTGGGGACTTGTTTCATGTTCAGTGATATGCCCTCCGTACTATGTCACGCTTCAAATGTTTGTTGTACCACACAGCAAATGTGGGTCATTCCATCACCAATTTTCATGTGCAGTATTATGTCACTGCATATACATGGCTCCATGAAGAAACTATTGTTACAATACTTAGAATGGAATGGGTTACAAGTGTTTCCTAATTTATGTGTACCACGTTCGAGGGGTTTCTGGTTTTGGATATATTTAAAATGTCTGGTGTATCCCTAACGTTTTTTGACTTTAAAAACTCCAAAATCCTTTATGCGTGAATCATCACAGTACATCATTTAAGATGTGTTTTTGAACTAACGGTTCAAAAACTTCTATTATAACAGGATAATATTATATAAATTTGCAGGTGAATGAATGTGGTCACGTGGAGCACATTTCCCTACATCGCCCTGGACATGATTCAAGTCAGCTCTTTTTGTGCAGTTTTGCTTTAATGTGATCTTCTTTCTGCAAATTGAACTGTTTTAGTCTTACTTAACTTTACTTGAAGTGGTTTGATGAGAGAGTGATTAGAAAGTAATTAGTAAATATGTATATATATATATATATATATATATATATATATATATATATATATATATATATATATATATATATATATATATATATATATATATATATATATATATATATATATATATATATATATATTGTTTCATGAAACATGAAATTTTATATCATAAATTGCGTTTAGTTTCATGTTTCTATCGAAAAGTTGTCCTTTGTAGTTGGTAAGGTAAGAATTATAATCAAACTCAATCTGTAATACTTTTATTTTAATTGCCATAAATTGTTTTCAATCATTCTTATACAAATGTTATTAATTTGTTCATAAAGTTTTAATAAAGTCACTCAAACGTTTTGAAGATTATGCAGGAAAATGGGATAACTATTTTTTAAAAGCCAATTGTTTATAATGTACAGCAGAATAATGTGAGACTTATATAAATATAATCTACTAGAGTGAAATCTAAAAAAAGTAAGATAATCAAAACTTACAGACATTTTAGTTTTCGAAATTCTTGAGGGAGAAAATACTTTTAAACAGTTGAAATAAGACACGAAGCATAAAGCAAAACTTCCATACTAAATTTAATGTTCTTCAGCAAGTAATAAAACACAAACTAAAAGAACTGCATTTTAAATCTTAGATGAGTTTAAAAGTACAAGCTAGACTAAAAATTGTTGAATAGTACTAAATTAAAAAGAAATATATAACATATGCACTAGATTAAAATTGCAAATATTGAATTAAAATTTTTTTATATTCTCATATGAATGAGAATGTATCTAGAAAACAGTAAAAAATTTTAAATGATTACCAGTTTTCAATAAATATTATTCTGGTGAAATAAATGTAATCCTTTATTTATAAAACAGATGTTATCAAGGAAAAGATACAATTTATAAATATCCTACTCTCATTCCACACTGTTTTGAAAAAATAAATTAAGAAAATTGTATACTTTGAAAAAAAATTCATCTTATAAATTTAATCATACTTGTTTTAATCTACTTTTCTTATCAGATATTTTATAATGGATATAATAAGTTGTTCCCTGTTTCAGTTATTTATGCAGAAAAATAGAAAATAAATTTAAAGTTAACTATAATATATGTAATGTAAGTTATATTTTAAGATTAATAAATCATAAATTTATCGAAAGTGAATAAGATTATAGAAACTAGTAATTGGTTAAAATAAATATGTAACGATAATTTTTTAAAATCATTTTATTTTTAACAAAGAACATTCAGATGTTGGTTCAAGTATTAATTAATACTTTCAGTTGACATTCAAGTAATATACATAATTTTTTATATAAAAGTGTAGTGTTAACACCTTAACTACACAATGAAAAGATATTTCTCTCAAAAAATAATGTGTAAAAAGATTTTTCTTACATTTAAGTTAAATTTTATATGACTTTAATACACTCTGAATAGATTATTATTTTATAAAATCACTAGAAATTTAAAATGAAGCGGAAATTAGAATTGATAAATGAGATTAGATTACATAATTTATAGTCGTATATAGAATTTAAGCAATGAATTTCATGTAAGTATGAACTATGTATGTAAGAATTTCTTATTTACATGGGATTTTTTTATTTCTTAATTTCTTATTATTATTTGAAATTATTGAAGATTTTAAGTTAAATGTATTTGATAGCGTTTGCTTTTTCACCGTTATAAAATTATTCGTAACATATGGAAATATCCATGCAGCATATTTCATATTATTTAGGGGAAAAAATGTTTCAATATTTCCTCTATAAAGTGAAAAAGGATTGTAATCGAGAAACTAAATAAATAAAATTTGTAAAAAAAATTTTAAAAGCAAGGAAAAGCAAAGTTTTTTAAGCATAACTCACATTTGGATTATGATATAGTAAGTGAGAACATTTATGAGAATTATGTGGAGATATAAACTTTATATAAATGAAATGAGAAGAAAAAAATAAAAAATGTGTTTCTTACAAAAAGTATTTTTATTAGCGTTAGGCTTTTCCCAGATGGCTGAAAAGTGTTGAACATCGTTGAGATTTCGAATCATTAAAGATATTAAAATGTGGATATCGTATATTATGCCCATTACATCAGCGAGCATTTTTCAGATTTTGGAAAGATCATGATAGTGATAGGGATCCGCCTGCCTAGTATGCCTTTATTATGCTCTATTCGGTTAAGATTTGGAGAATACAATGGCGATTCTATGCGTGTGATAAGTTTCCCTAAAAGGAAATTATTAACCAAGTTAGTATGATGTGGCCTGCACTGTTCCTCCATTAACATAATGTCTAATCAAACTGCTGAAGCGAAAGGGACTACAATAATTCTGAAGAAATCATCCCTATACTGGTGAATGATCAAAACTCCATTTGCAATGATATGGAGATTGCATCTTCCATCAATAAAGATATCAGTACAGATTTCTCTTCCACTTAATCTGAAACTTTAGTGCATGGACGCAAGTTTCTTTCTAGTATCACATTCCCTCCATATAAAACTACTGTTATTATCAGTTTGAAGAGGGAAACTAATATCAGTGAAAAGATTATTCATTCATATCTCAACCAGTTCATATGCTCCGTTAATCAGTTCCTCTGCTCATGACGGTGCCAAGCTGACGGTTAACGTGACGCGCACAATTGGTTTGCGACCATACGAGTATACAGACCTACAGCGGGGAGATAGTTTCGGAGAATCTATGACGAAACCATGGTATCAGTAGCCGATCGAAGTTGCTGTTAAACAATAGTGGCACTCATGTTTTAAAATCTTAGAGGTTTTAATGTTAAACAATATTTTTCATTGATTGTTGTTGCCAGCTGATGATCTTGCCCTGATCTTCGGCATTTATTTGTAGTCTCAGCAAAAAAAAAAAAAATAATAATAATAAAAAATTCCAGATCCTGGAAATCAAACATTGTGAAACTCCAATTTATTCTGCTTTGTTGAATTTCGTTTAATCCCTCTATAATCAGCCAACTTCACGCCAAGATTCAGATTTGGTTATGTGACTTTGTTGAAACATCCCTGTATCGAAACAACATGCTCACTGAATATCATTAATTCTTTTCCTTTTTGTTTTATATTATGTTAAAAGCCAAATCTTATTCGCTTATTTAAAGCATTATTTTTGAAGACAAATTTGAAATCTGTATACTGCAATGCTCCAAAATTAGAAAATTTGCATTGGTAATTTTTTCCATTTTATCCAAAAGACTTTTGCCCATTCCATTGTTTTATAAAAGGTTTAATTGTTTTAAGGTTACGTATAATGCAATCACTTACTTACAGATAAAACTTAACGTAGTATTTTCCATAGAAATTATAAATCAATATCATGATATAAATATTGTTATTCTAATTTATTTGAAAATATTCAATGGTTTTCTAATAAAAAATGTCCTTTTAGAAATTTTTTTCCAAAATTCAATTTAAAATTTACTTTAGTCTAGGCAATATAATGTCAAAGAATTAAATAAAATTTTAAAGCTTATTTTACAATTATAAAATTAATTTTCAGAAAATTAAGGTCCATTTTATCATGAATAACACTTTGTATCAAATAATAATACACATTCATAATTTGAGAGAAATAAAATTTATTTCTGATATCATAACCCTTCTTATTTGATTAAAAATATTTACAAAAGCTTTGTACTAGATCTTTTGCACATACAATGCATTGAAGTTTACAGATAAATTTAAATAAAGTTATTTTAGTGTTTGTGAGAATCACATATTTGTGTTACAAATTCTCAGAAGAATATGATATGAAATTTAAATATTTCTTGATGCCTTAATGCAACACATAATTTAATTTTAGAATAAACTGCACTAATAATCTCTAACAAGTACTGAGAGTTTCTAAGAAGAATAAGTATTATTCCTTAAAAATTTATGGAATATTGGCACATCGAATATAGGTTTGTCGATTAATGGGAAATAACTAGAAAATCTTACCATTTCTAATGTATGTACTTAATTTTGGGATGAACATTGGTGATTACTATATTTTACTTTCAAGATGTGAGGAAGAAATAGTTTAATGCATGTTCATCAATAACTTCCATTTGGATGCTATTAATATCCTACATAAACTTAAATATCACTTCTCAATATTTTTATAGTTGGTTTATAATAGTATTTCCATAGAAAATAATATTCATCAGCTTTTTTACTTTAAAGATGAAGTAAATATAGCGAAAAAAAAATGCTCGGAAAAGAAAATATTCATATTATATTTAAAACTCAAGGTAAATAGTAAATGACATAGGAACAATATTTTACTTAATATTGAAGAATATAATCTGAAACTTTATTACAAAAATTGTAATTGTAGGAAAGTTTACTTGCATCAGTTTAGATAGGTTAATGGCATTTCGTCGTAAATAATATCAAACTGAACTATTAAAAGCATGTAAAATATGTATGATTCAAGAAATAGCTTATTTTGTTACATCTCATGACAAATCAAATAATGTGGAGGAATACTTTTTCTACAAAATAATAGAAATAACGTGATATTCTCACAACAGATAAAATCCAATAACACGTATCAATATTTAACTCCATAATAATCCATTTTTGATAATAGTTTCCATGTTTATTTCTTCGAAAACTTGAGGAACACGTTCTTAAAATTTCATGTTAATTTACTCATTTATGTGATTCTAAGTAAATTTTGTTATTTTTACATGCATTGTTTATTCGTCAAGGTGGTATAGGGGAGTACCACTATCTAATTTTCAGTACTGCTAAAATTCCTAATGTTTAGAGCATTTAACACCACTTAACTAGAAATATTTTCCCCTTAATTTCTGTATTCATCAATCTTTATTACTGCTATTATTAACATTGTTTATGTATATTTTCGGCTTAGATATAATATTACTGAATATTAATGCACGTATTTCTAAATAACATGTTTTCATATAATCCAGTTAAACAGGAGTCATTATGAAAGTAAATTAAAATACTGAGAGCATTTTATTACTTAATTAATATTAGGCGCAACATTTAGTAAAGAGAAAGTTTGTCAACTCTAGTTTTAACGTATTAAGAATGTAGAATCGCAAATGATCCACAAATATCTGTTTTTTTTCCTATTCATGAGCATATTCTTATCTCAGGTTTCAATTTTAATTCTTAGAAACCATAAATATTTCTAAGAGATATAAATTCTTCCATTTTTTTGTAAAACTGTGCTCTGCGGTTACCATGCTAAACGTCATATCTTTTTTTCATATCTTTTCATTATCATACCCTAAGAAATAATACTTTTTTTTAAATGTGTTAATTGTTTGAAAAATGTTAATTCCCTGAAGTGAACTTTGATATGAAAAGTTCAAACATTATATAATCATCAAAGATGATTTTTACTTGTCAGTATTTTATTTTTATCAATTTTTTTTAAATAATTTGCAAAATTCTTCACACATTTTACTTGACATAAGTAGTTGTGTTTCCTACCCATTTTTATCTTATTTTACTCTTTCAAACGAAGGATTAACTATACAAATTGATAAAGAATAGATAATTATAATTTCATTCAGTTTATTAATGGCGTAAGAGTTCTAAACAACGTTCGCATTTATTGCACACGTTATATATATGTATGACAAATAAGACAAATTTTTCCTTTGTCAGGGTTATTCAACTAGTACTCTAAATTATCTTTAAAATAATATTGTTTTAAGTGAATAAAACAATATTATTTTAAATTACAGAAAATACAGCATGTATTTAAATTACAGAAAATACCACAACTACTTAGTTTTTCCAAAAGATAATGCGAATCCTAGAAAGAAGAAGGCTCATTATTAACTCAATGTAACTCAAAAACATGCTCGAAAAACACTCGATGTCTACTATAAGTTATAGTTATAAATTCATAAAAAAAATGTCTGAAAAAGTATTGCAGTTCAGTGGCAAGATTTCTTTCCTTAGTTGTTGCTACTTACACCTTGGTGCATAAAACCTTACACCAAGTCCAACCGACCCCTTCACAGAAGGTATGAGATTGATTCATGGCTAAGTGTAATATGCTCCTTTAGTTGATTGCGGAAGCAAATGGACTGAACACTTATTTAACTTGATGATTTGCGAGATAAAACTAATTAAGCATAATGGAAACACTTCCAACATTGGAGTGACACTGCAAAAAGAGTACTCTTCAAACGTAAGTATTCGGTTCCATTAAGATTATCTTTTCTCACTTTGGGGCTGCCTGCTGAAGTAGATGGGGTTACATTTTCAATAATACATTAAATGTTTTGCAGATTTTTCCTCAGTTAATTGAAATACTAATATTATTTTATCAGATATTTTATTTTAAGGATAATATAAATATAAATCACTAGTAAGATGAGCCTGTTCTAAGAAAAATATGTTAAATGGAAATAAAGTAATCAACTATCGAAATAACACTAAAATTTTTCAAGTTGAAAAATTAATATGCAAGAATAAATTTTAATTGTATAGGCAAATCAAAGTGAAAATTATGTGCTACATTATCAGCTTTTTATGCTTTCCATATTATACATAAATATCTGAAGCTAAATTAGAAAAATAATATATGTAAGCCTTATTAAATGATTATTCAAAGTTATTTTGAATTTATAAATTTCACAAAAATAAGAACAAATTAATGTTTTTAAATAAAATTAATAATTATATAGAGGTATAAAATATTAAAATACTTACAAACACGGGTAGGAAGTATTATATCGCAGTGACACTAGAAATCTGATAAATATTTTTTCTCACCGATTAAATTTATTCTCATCAGAATGATTATCTATTATAACAGGATAATAATATGCAATTATTATTTCTGCATTCAAAATTTTACTTTTTATATTTGTTTTAAAAATTACGGTAGTTAATTTCCATCTCAATATTACTTCTTCTTGACAGCGAATTTTATCTTTAATGGCAGTAAATAATACAATGATTGCTTAAAAATATTTGAGTCTCTATATAACAGACTTTTTTATATTTTAATGTATTAATGTTATTATTATCTTAATGTGCATTTTTTTCTATCTTAATGTATACATATTAAAATGAAAGTTAAATATAAAATTAATCCTACATATATGTTATTTGAATGCAACACATGTACAAAACATAGTTATACATTGTTGATGGTAGAATAAACATGCTTCATCACTTGTCATCTTAAACAATATTACAAACAAATTTCATTTGAACAATAATTTCGTAATTATTAAATATCATCATGAAATGAACACTATTTGATGATTGCTGGTGAACTTTATCTTAGTAGTGCTTGTAAATGTACAGCATTTTTTTCCTATATGGTGCAAGAACAAATAAATTCGATAGTTTTCCAATTCATGGACCACCTAATGTATAGCTGTCCACGTGAGAAGCATTAATTTATCAAATTTTATCCACAAACATGCAATGATTGTCCCTGTGTTTTGCTAATGATCACATCAAGGGCTATTTATAAAAAAATGCAGACATTTGGATTCAAATGAAGCATCGTTGTCATCATGGGAATGTATGGGAGTAGTACGTACTCTTCTTGGATTTTTCTATTTAAAATGGTTGCCACAATTTTAATATTCAGTTTTTTTTACTGATAGCCTAGTCTCATTGCATATTCCTGGTGGATTCATATTTCGTAGAAGGATGATTGGAGAACCAATCTTCAAGGATAAATTATCTAATGGCATTCTTGGTACATCCAATGAATTTAAAATTCTATTGGATAATAACTGATTCATCGTCATTCACAACAGTATTTATGGATTTATATGTTTTTTCTTCATCGTGTATTTCATTTTGAATTGTGCAGCTTATTAAATAAATTTGGAAAAAAAATTGTCAATCAATTCATCAGTGAATTTTACAATATAGCAAAAGTTTTTTGGTAATATTGTATAATGTGAAGATTCGTCCATTTCCCTTTTACCTTTCCCAATATGTAATAATTGTCTTGCAAATCGTTCAGAAGATTCAACTTGTTGTAACTGAACAATCATATTGGTCTTTAACGATAGTTCCTCTACATACCACCATAACACTGAAAATTTGATACATGCACACAATCCATTTGCAGGTGTTGATCGTGGTGTAATTGGTAGAGTTTGCTGAAAATCACCAGCTAGCAAAATGAGTGCACGACCAAATAGCTGATCATTTCCTCTCGAATATTTTAATTTGTAATTGAGTGCTCCCAATGATTTTTTTGTGTGTCAACCCATATTATAAGCTGACATGATCTTATTACTTTTCCCATCCCATAACATTTGCTCATATTACAGATTGGAGTTTCAATTACATGCATATTCACTGGCAATTTCAATGCTAAATGTGCTGTTTGACCACCGTCCAAAAGAGTTGCTGCAATCCAGATGATGCAATAGCAAGTGCAATATCATCTTGTGGTCCTCTAGATGCCGGAATAAGTGAAATAAGAAATAATTTTCCAGTGCCTCCAGGCGCACTAAGAAATATAAACCAAAACCCTTGTTAGATATTGCATTTATACTTGTGTCATATGCTATTTGTTGCTCTAATACCAACTAAGATTAATTCGAGCAAATGTTTGTAATTCATTAACATCGAAGTACACTCCTTGTCGTATATCATGATCGAAAATGTCATTACCAGTTGGATAGCTTCATCGTTAGATGCCACTCCAAACACTGCCATATAAATTTGTTTGTTTAATTATTTGCAAATATATTTTATGGCTTTCACTAAACTGCAGTACTTAACATTAATGTGGGCGTTATTCGTTTTTAGTAGTAATGGATAATATGGTTCTACCCTCGATTATCAACATCAATAATATTGAGTACTTTTAGTTTAATGGATTTTCCCATCTTCGGTAGATCGTCATCAATAGACTGGATATCCATTATTGTCTGTAATTGTTTCAGCATGTAAGTCTAGCATACCGATTTGTACACTTTCCATCTGACATGCATGGTGAATTATTGTTTAGTGAACCACATGGATCATGAATCATATTTTTTTGAAACAATATTCTGCAAGTCTTTACAAATTTCAATGAGTGGTATTCCTGCTGATATGATTTCACCAATTCTGTTTAGTGTTACCTATTTCATCATCCATATTAAAATATGCGCATGTAGTAAACCTCTTTTTTGCCATTCAATGGAATACATTCAACAGCACGTTTCTTTAAATACATGGCGTTGGACAATAAAATCTATTAACGATTTTAACTCTTGTTTAAGTACACGTTCAGAAATAGTTGTGAATGTAAGTCAGATAATTTTACTTATTCCCCTTGTACAACACATACAGGTTGTTTCATTTTTAAATTTTTGTGCTCCACAATATGTATACTTTTTATCCATTTTCCCAATAATTACACTTGGACAAATTGTAATTGACTAATGAATTAAAAATGACAAATTGTAATTAAAAAGACTGTAATTGTAAAAGGGATTGCAATTGAAACCGAATAAAATCAATTTATTATGTATCTTTCCTCTTCTCAGTGTCCTTCGAATTCGATTCCTTTACTTTTTTTCTTGTCTCTATTCACTCGTTTCTAATGATCGGGCAAGAGCAGTATGAACTTGATCATTTTCATTTTTAGCTTGTCTCTGTTCATATAATTTGTAATTTTCTATATATTGTAACATTCAAACAATTGTTGGAAAAATATAAAGAAAAGGATTCAATATTTTACTTACCTCATGATTTATATTTTTATTTCTATTACAACTATTATTATAGGTGTGCTATTTTTACACTTTAATTTGTTTTATAAAAGTAAATTTTTATCAGTAGGATATAAATTTATTTTTTCAATTTATTCATGCTTATACTTTTAACAAATATCACTAACTGAATGTTATTTTAATATTTTTGGGATATTTGATTGGGAGTACGTAGAATCACAATTATTAAAAATAAAAAATTCAAAAACTTTCCTAGGAATATACTATATTATAATTATGTAATGTTGAGAACCAAAATCGTATCATTCTTCAAATTTTAATCTATTTCTCATAATTTCACTAAAAAATCTCCTCATAACAAAAGGTCTTAGGATGATGCACAAATATTCAAATGTCAAGAAATTTCGAATCAAACATGAGTAAATAAGCGGCATAAGTAATATAAATAAATGAACATAAATTTATTCCCTTTCTCTATACTCCATGCCGAAATGTTTACAAAAATATTAATTATTCTGCATCGAATTCTGCTGCCTAAAGTTATAGTTTTGAATTATATTCAAAAGAAAACATTTCTTACTATATTCGAGTATAGTTTGTAGAGAATTATATTATACTCCCATTGTCAAAATATGTTTTTTTAGATTTAAATTTTTTTTTTTGTTTTTATTTATTATCGCTTACATCTGTCAATCTTTTTCATCACTTGACATGCATCCATTAAATAATTGTTGGAGTCCTACGTGATGTAAAATATTCAATATTTTAATCAAACTTTGCACAGCCTCTATCAAACCTGAATACCTTATAATTCTTCTTCCAATGATGCAGAGACGTGAAAAAAATATACAGGAAACATTTTAATTATACGGTACTCACTGAAGTAGTGTCTTATACATTTAAGTTCTCTGAAACAGAAAAACGTTCTTATATACAATTTGAAAGGTAAAATTACAATGTATGACTGCGTCTAAAGCAGAGCCATTTACAGATATCATTGCGATAAGCAGATGCTAGACATTTTTATATAATTTCAATCATTTCTTTTAGCTATTACAGTTTTCATGCCAGAAATACAATAAACTGGTTTTAAGTTATATGTAATTATTTAAAAATAATTTTTATCATACCAAGTAAAATAAAAATCATTGAAATATTATTTTAATTATAACGGCGAAATAAAATATTCAATAATTAACAAGAAAAAGAACATACACTTCTGAGCAAAATGTGCTTATTCATTTATTTTATGTGCTAATTTCATTCTATTTTTCTGAATTTAAAAAAAAAAAATTCAAGACGTATGGTTATTCATTTTTTTAAAATTTTTTTTCATATCTAAGCAAAATGTAAACCTTATTTTTTACTTAAACTATCACTAAAAGCATACTTTTCTGTGAAATCTCAGAATATACAGTACTTTCTTGAATATATTAACTCGGTAAATACACAGATTTAAAAGTATTGGTGAAAATTTACATTTTACTCTATTTTTCTTCAAAATTAACATTTGAATAATGGAGTGTAATTTTTACTAGCAATGATAAAAACTAGAAAATGGATATCTGTTTACACGTTAATAAGCTCGAAACAAATAGTTTAGTATGTACGTATTATTTATACTTCCGATATGTATTTCGTTTGTCAATATTTGCTTCATTATAGTGGTTGCTGTTTAATCTCGCATACCGATCTAATTTTCCATTTGTGTTACGCAGAAAATCGCAAAAAGTAGGAATTATTATTTACCAAGGAAACAATAATAATGAAGCTAATATTAGGAAACATGATTAAGATAAAATATTAAGCCTGCAAAATCAAACTTGCATTTAAAATAAATTATTTATATATGCAAATACATGTGATTGTTAAATATATATTATTCTTCATGCCCATTAATATGAATGAAAATAAATTTATGAGAAAATGGATTGATGAAAATTTTCTATTTTTGAAATACATTTCAATTTTTCCTCTTCTTAATTTTCTATCACACTTTGTAGTTAATGTGAATCTATACTAAAACTCAACTAATAAACAGAAGAATATTTTTTCAAAGTAATTGATTTTAAATTAAATATTATAATGGGAATTATAATTGATGCGTATTACATCCAATCTCACTGGCGTAATATTTTAGATTTATTTTCTATAAAAATTATATCCATTAAATTTTTGTACTTTTTATTTAATCTTCTTATATAATTATTATTACCAGTCATATTTGTATTAATAAAATATTAAAACATCAAATAACATCACCAAACAATAATGCATTAAAATGAAAGTCAGTAATAATTTTTAAATTCTTAAAAATGTTTTTCTAGCTAAAGTTAATATGTTTTCTTTGAAATGGTTATTTCATTCACAAAGAATGTTTTTTATCATTGCATCTTTATAAATTTTATAAAATTCAAGATGTTTCTTGAATCAAATATTGCATAAATTTAAGACCTTATATTTTGCGCAGCTGCTGTTTTTCTTAACTTGTCACTAAGGCTGACAGTTTTCTCAGAAATAAAAATTCATGGAAGTGAGAAAAATTATTAAACAAATAGCATTTTTTTCCTTGCCAATTGGTTTATTTTTCTTATTTTTCATGCATTCAAATTCCAAATATTCTAGCTTTTGCACTTTGTAAGTATTGAATAAACTATTTTCGAGAAAGTTTTAATGTAATATTTTTGGCGTTATTGCTGATTGAAATTTTAAAAAAGGTAAATATGCATTAAAATATATTTTATTTATTAAAATCATTTATATCAATGTTTCTAGAGCACCTAATATCATCATCAAACAAATCTGATACCAAACGATATTTAAATAGGTTTTGTGTGTTAAAAATTTATGTATCTAATGAAATGGCCAAGGCTACTAATACGTAAACATAGTAAAATTATACAAGAGAAAAAATCAGCGTATTATATAGTATTAAGGTTTAAAATAAATATTATTTTCTTATCCATTTATCAAAGTACAATTCACGTTTTTTACATAATCATGCTTTTAATGTTATATTTTTAAGGTGTAATTAAAGAAATAATTTTCTTTTATAAAATACCACAAAAAAATTTTTGCTTTCAAATTATCCATGGTTAATTACGTATTCAAAAAGTGTTTTCACAGTATTAATGGTCCTATCACTAAAAATATTAAAAAATCAATGACAAATAAAATTTATGATTTCTCCAAAGTTCTAAATTTTTTTATATTTATATCTTTGATAAAAATAGCTCATACTGAATTATTCCTTGACTTCCTAATTTTTTCTGCATAGTTTCCAAGTTCTTTTCCTTCCCATGATTAATCTCCTGTAACAATTTTAATCCTTAAAAAGCGTTGTTTGTCAGCAATGAATTATGAATGTAATAATGGATGACATGAAAAAAATTATACTAAAATAAATTACTATTTTTTAAGAACAGTAAAAGGAATAAATTCAAGAGCTAAATCCTCTCATCATATTATCATGATTCATTAAATGTAAACAATGCTTTTAATTTCTTTTTCCCTTTCCAGACACATTATACATTACTAGTACACCGATTAGTAGATGTAACAAATGGATGTTACAATTTAGTCACAAATTTCCTCATGACATTCTCAAACACAGATAAATAAATTTAATTTCTCAATTTTGAAAATATTTAATATGCGTATAAGATTATATTTTTAATGTAGTTTAGGTGGACAATTTTTTTAAAGTATAGTTATTATATTAATAAAATGTTTATTTATCAAAGGCTGAATAAAATGCTTTTATTGTTATCACAACTAGTATTGTCAATTTTTCAAATTTAAAAGATGAACGTTTGAAGTGAAAAGCTGTAAAATATATTACAACCTTATCATCTCACATCAAAATATCCAAAAAAAAATTAGTCTACTTTGACCATCGATTAGAATTGATGACCAATAGTCCTTTGACCGATAATTTTTTATAATGATCAAATCCAACAATACCTCAATAGAAACAATATATCAGTGGGAAAAGTACATTTTCATAATACATGATAGATGATTTAAGTCTTGCTTGAAGCTTATGTTGATGAATTGTATTAATAAACATTTGTTTAATTGTAATGAATTAAAATATCAATTTAAAAAGATTTCGAAACGATTTCAGAAGATAGTAAAGTAAATTAAATTTAGCATAATAAGAAAATAAAATGCCACAGATCCATTGTTAATATTAAAGAAGTATAATCTGCAAATAAAATATTTTCAATTTTACACAAAACAAACATTTTTTTCTAAATATAATCAACCATGCTGAAAGCGGAAGAAGCACTTAAAAATCTGGAGTTTATATATTGAGCTACCTCTATTTAAATTTGAATTTAAAATTGCTTGTACATGGAATTATAATATTATTTTGATTTATTTCGATAATATAAAATCAAACAATATTGATAACATTGAAAAATGCTTATCTCTTTCACAAAAAATATTTATTTTTTCCTTATTTATATACTGTCATATTAAATATATTTTAATACTATCTAAAATATTTTATATTTTACTATTATATTTTTCTTTATTCCTTATTTCAATAATAACCTTAAGCACACACACAAATGATGTTTATATTTTAATAGTTATTTTTCCAATAATTCACATATACTCAACTCCACTAATATTCTTACTCACTGAATCTCTTATTTGTAAAGAAAATCTCATGTTTATATTGAAGTAATTAGTAAATATATTTTAAAGGCATTACTCACATAATATTCTATAAATATATTATGTTAAAGATTGTTGGCACAAATTATTGTTGTATATTATAATTGGCATATTACTAAATAGAGGAATCTTTATTAATATATAAGATTAACAACCTAAAATTTCATACAAAATTATTAATCAGATTTTGAAGTTTGGGAAAATTATATTTTAAAATTCAAATGTACTAGTAACACAAAGAGTTTTTAGTACTAAACTTATCACTTAAAACGTATCATTCTACTAATAGCATTGTAAATTATTCCCATGTTATTGTGTAAACACATAGAATTTAATGTTGCCTTGTATCTTTACATCCGTTATATGCAGTGAAAATTTAAAGAAGTGACACTTATCTCATAATTTTTCAATGGTTTACTATTTTAAAATAAGTGAGCATTAAAATGAGTTTTACGTCACTCTTCCAAAGATATAATCACTTTTGAAAATATATCTGAACTTTTAAGTGTGTCTTGTATTATATCTTTAGAAATAATTTGTTAAATGGTTAGTTTAGTTTCGTGTATTTATGTGGTTTTACAAGACTTTCAAGATCAAAGATTTCTTTATGTTATTTATAATGTATTAATGCATTCATAAAATCTACCTTTTACACTTATGTATTTTGGAAAATCCAAAGATTACTATCTATTTATAGAAGGTTAAGAATTCCTATATTGTGCTATTGTAATTTTGTAAACAATGTCATCTTATTATTGAAACTACATAAGAAAAGAAGCATTTAACTCCCTTTATACTGATAATGAAGCTTAGCTATTTTAAAACATTCGTTGAAATTTATTACCCCATTATATTTTATCTATAAAAACAAAATATATGATGCACATTTGAGTTTAGCATTATATTGATTAATAAAATCATAGAAAACATAAATAACATAATTTTTGTAATTATCAACCAACATAATTTGTAACCCGTATTTTAAGCCACAATATGTTTAAATGCTCAAAATATATGTTACAATACTTTCCTATTACAATCTATTAGCTTTCAAAACTAGTAGTTTATTTTTTGAATAATATTTTATAGATTTAAATGTATAATGGTTTATTTCATTTTAAGATATTAAAAATATCGTTTAAAATAATTATTTAATAAAAATTTAAGAATAATTGAATTTTATTGAATCAAAAATGCAAAGAAAGTTTTGGACGAAAATGTATATTATAAATGAAAATTTAATTTTTATTGCACGTGATAGAAAATTTTAAAAAACTGAATTAAGAGTTATTTTTTTTAATTTCATCATTAGGATAAAGTATTGTTGTATAAAACTTAATTTATTGGAGTCATACATGAGTCAGCAAGAATAAGATAAATAAGAAATATGCAAATAAATTAAATCTCGCAACAATGGAAATTATTACTTATATGTAATGTGTGTGAGAATTAAATTCTTAAAAATTTATGTTTGTGTCTATTTAAAATAATTTGCATTTGATTAATGTACGCATATCTATAAATTAAGGACTATATCTTAAACGGCTACTGAAGGTGTACAAACTAAACTAGGCAGATGATTTATTTATACAGTTCATGCATTAAACAAATGAGAAAAAACAAAAGAGATGGTTTAAGTATGATACATGGCATACACAAACTTTGATTATGAAACTTTACAATATTTACACCACACATCACTCGTACAACAACTAAAAATATGTCATAGGACAAATGATGATAAACAAATCACATGTTCTCCATAATATGAAATACAGCTGGTGTAATGACAAAAAATATATAGGAATTTGTTGAGATAATACGATTTGTCAGCCAAGAATTTTCCACACAAACTATATTGTATTCGAGATCGGTAATAGCGTTAACTATTTCATGTGGTTGATATTATGTGATTATAAGCAGACATTGAGGACAATTGTTGTCATCTTTAAACACAGATTCAGTGATTGCGGCACACCCTAAAACAAAAGGAAATTTTGTTCTAGAATAATTTCCCAATAAATTTGTTCTGTCTCGACTCAAATTTATACATCCAAATCTGATGTGGAATCCAGTATTGTGCCTCCCCAAACCAGAGTTAGCCAATGCAATAGAATTGAATAGAAAAACTAATTTTTAAATGAATAAAGCAATGTTTTTGTAAAAAACTGGTGAAAATAATAAAGAATTAAAATAATTCTCAAATTAATTGCTTAGATACTTAGATTTATTCAATACTAAATTGTATGAAAAACTGAAGAATGAATGGGTTTATATATTAACAATTTTTTAAAATTTATTTAACTGTATTCCAATAGGTTTCTCAAAACATTTGGAAATTTGATTAAAAAGATTAAAAGTTAAGATTCAAGTAAAATGAATAAAAAAAAGCAGAGATGCATTCATCTCATAAATGTAAATTCTATAAGCGACATTTTTATCAGAAAAATATTTGGAGATGTGCAATTATTTCATTGTACAATTAATTAAAAAATATTATTAAAAGTGCAGTAATACAACATCATTGCAGTACTTAGCTAGTAAGCATCATTATAAGAATTTAGATTCCACAAAATACTCGCTATTAAAACGAATTTTTTTATTAAATTGAACTTTTTAATATATTATAATGAATATTTACACCAAAAAGTGTAATTATTTTCTAACTTAGTTGCATTAAATCAACATTATATTTTGTTAAATTTTAAAATAATTCTTCATATGTACTTTTACAATGAATGTTAAAAGAAATTCTTACCAAAAAGCAATTTTAATATTACGTTCTATCCAAAATTTCATAATTTGCTCAGTAATATTTTCGTTTATATGCAAATTTTAAATACTGTAATTTAATTTCGAACATTCTGTTTTTCTAAAAATTCTAAATATTGTTTCACATTGTATGCATATGGATTTTTAAATTTCAAATCATATCATGATGAATTAATTTTTATAAAGTAAATATATAATAACATATATATGAACTTGAATATATAAAATAAGAAATTTATTTATTCTCTATTCATACCTTTTCTTATAAATAAAATTTCACTCGAAAATTTTAACTAAACCTAACTGGGAATTATTGTATAGTCTTCTAGCATTTTTTATTTATTTCTAGATATCTGCATAGTAACTATATACAAGTTACTTTCCATTATGTTGAATATTTTAAATATTAAAAATCGTTATCATGAGATCGAGTCTTAAATCTCCCAGAATTATTCTTAGTTAAAACAAATACGGCAGCCCTCATTTTATATCACAATCATACTTGAGTAAATCTATATTTTATTACTAATTTTTTTAAACTGGAAAATTCTAGGTTAATTAATGAAGATTCTGCAATTACTTTATTCAAATGTTTATCCAACTATTTCTGATTTAATATAATTGATTGTTCCAATATTTTCTTCCGTTATTCCATCTCGTTGCAGCATTAAATTCTTCATTTCTTTGTCTAACTTCAAAAGTTGTTTTCGTACTTTTAGTTTCGAATTTTCTTTGTCATTTAACAAATAATTGATT
This sequence comes from Latrodectus elegans, assembly GCA_030067965.1. Taxonomy (NCBI): domain Eukaryota; kingdom Metazoa; phylum Arthropoda; class Arachnida; order Araneae; family Theridiidae; genus Latrodectus; species Latrodectus elegans. Next base: position 42,294,420 of record CM057816.1, on the reverse strand, counting down.
TATTTTGAGATGGTCAAAAAATGCACAACCCATATTCATGACATTGCATTATCGTGAATTTAAACTGTTTATAATTTTATACTTATAAAATCCATTCTTTGCTTCTAGCTAAAATAACAACTAAGAGATAACTCTATACCTGTTAAATACCATATTAACAGTTTATATAGGCTTATCTAGCATCTGTTGGAAACTATTTATAATTTTACTTATGTTTTATTAAAATAAATAATATGATTACATTTTACAATAATGTTCAACAAAATGCTATTATTATAACTTTAAAACAATCAACATAAAATACAATTTCCCATTACATTAAAAACATTATTAGAATAAAAGATATAACTAAAAATAGTTATTGCATATTATTTATACAAAAAGTTGAAGGAAAGAGTTCGTTGTAATTTCAGAGATAATTTAGAAGAAGAATAGTGAACACTAATATCCTAACATATTTTGACATATTTCGTAAAAAAACACATAATCATAATTTAAATGCATTATTCAAGGAGTGAAAAATATATATCAACTTTAATTTTCAGTGGGCTAAATAAATTAACTACAAAATAATGAATTTTGAAATTTATGTATTTTTTATTTCATTAGTTAGCTTTGCATTATGCAGATATTTTAATTTATTACGGATCGTTTTATTTCATATGTTTAATTTTTGTTGGCAATTAGCAACATGTACTATATCACTATATTTTTCACGCAATTAATCATAGCATATCACTAAATTTTAATTTTTACAATAAATTGATTTTTTGAAATTACTTCCTAAAAATTACCTAATTAAAAATTGGTTTTTTTATTCGTGCAAAAAGTAAGATATACGTTTTATTCCGATAAATTTATAAAATTAAAAATTTTAAATACATTTAAAAATATACATCCCCAAAATATATGATTGATTATTTATTTTAAAGTAAAGTACCTTGCAACTAAACCACTTATAGAAGGAAAATACATATCTCTAAAGAAGTTCAATACATTTTATGTTTAAAAGCATTGCTTTTTATCTTACAACACGTTTCTTAAAAGATTTTACCGAAAGAAAATTTGTTTTCAGCATGATGGGTTTTTAATTTTAGGTATTATATGAAAGCACGATGCTAGACTGAAAATAGAAACTATTCTTCATTTGCACTTAATGTCTAAATCCGACATTTTGTTTTCGAAAATTGATCCGTAAGTGAAATGGCTAAAAACAATATTTTAGTTGTTATATTTATTCAACAGTTGAAAGCTGAAGAGAGCTTAAAAGATGAATTCTAGTATTTTAAGTGATTAAAATAGATCCCTGTATGAAATGCTTGAAAGCTTACTTAAGATTAAAGTGTATTTTTTAAATTATATAATATGGAAGAGTAAAAGAAGTTCTTTGTAGGGCATGGTTTTCAATAAATTTTGATGTGATGTATTTTTGAAATATTAAAATTGAAAAAACTAATGATGTCATGAAAAATTTAAACACAAAATTTAGAATACCATAACAAGATAATATAATATATTAACTAAAGCTTTATATCACAGACTAAATAAAAAATTAAACATAAAGTTAAAAAAATGAAGAAAATAATTTTGAAAATCAAATGCTTCTCTTCATTAGTATTAAAACAGTACCACTAGTTGGTATCATGAAAATGAATGAAAACGTTACCATAAGGTAAATAATTAGATTTTTAGTGGGTTTATGAGAGTGAAAAATATGAGTGATCAATACCGGAATACAGAAAAATTTGACTTAGCAATCAGATATCTCAATTACAAATTTAATATTAAACAATGACTTTTTTATAATGACTATGCAGTGCTTAGGACAATATGTTTAGCAATGTAATCTTAATAACCATATGTGTTTTTTTCAGAAGATTAAATTGATTTTTCCAAAAGGATAATAATTCGAAAAAGAATAATTTAAATTTGATTCCTTTTAATTTTCACAGCTGATATTCAAATGTTTTATGCTCAACATTAATCAATTTTTACATTTTTCTGTTTATCTTGGAAATCATTTGTTTTAATATTAGTGCGAAATATCTAATTACACTTATGTGCAAATTAATGTATTCTCTAGAATATAATATTTTTAGAAAGCCCACAAAACAGAGAAAAGCATTTTTGTTTACTTTATAATACATTTTAACATAATTCATTGAAATACAAAAATCGACTTAGTTGCAGTTGTTGTTCAAATAACAAAAATAGAATATTAAACTCAGAAATTTTTTAGTCATTGATAATTAGGTATAGGAATTTCGAGTCAGAAAACAGTTTTCTTTCTCTACTAATTTAGAACTTTTATGAAAACACGTAAAACAATTATATTTGTTACATTTAAGCTGTTTACACTTTTTGTAATATTGTAAGATTTTGATGTATTTGTTATGTACTTGTGCTCTTCTCTTTAAATACAAACAACAGAAACAGCTTTAAACTTATTTCAAATATTCGAAAATCTCTATTTGTGAGGCACACAAGTTGACATAACACTTTAAAATAATAAAAATGTGTTAATTAAAAATTGTTAAATTATTTTGATTTTCTATTTCATTTGTGGTTGTTAATATATTCAATATTTTAATACATCACCGCATACCCTGTTGCGTTCTGAACGTGCCTGTGGATAGGGAGGTCCTGGGTTCAAATCCCAGTTCGGGCATCTTTATCTCTCTCCTTTCCTTGTATGAATGAGTTGAGAATGGTTGCCTAACCTATAAACGGATACCTATGGCAAGTACTGATGTAGTCAGACTATATATCAAATTAAGGTTCAGTTAGAAATGTAGAACATAGGAACCAAAATTGCCAATTTAGCTGCCTGAAGACAACAACAACTTTAATACAATTTTATTTTCCAAATGTGTTATTAAATTTCTCATATATCTTTCAATGTATTTAAACAATAAAAATACTATACCTTTCCGTTCCAAGAATATGTATATTAATACACGGAGATATTTTGAATATTTATGACGTATTTTTTTAATAATGAAAATATGATAATGTGTGCACTGAAACGAAGTGTAAAAAGCGCATATTATTAGAAATTTGTTTAAAAAAAATGTTAAACTCATAACAAATGAAATCAAATAAAGTGAAAAATTATTTTAATACAATTTATAAGTTGATATTTTCCTTGTAAAATTTTACTGTAAGAAATATAGTCTTTATTTATTTTTGATATTTCTGAATACGAAAACATTAATTTAATCATAAATCATTTTTTAAACTCACTGGAATATTTTTAATTAGTCAACAAATTGTCGTTTTTACTTTTTTTGATATCTGATGGTGACTTAATTGAATACTAAATTTGTCCCAAAGAAGACACCATTGGTTTTTTACTCAAAATTCTAATCATTATTACTTTCAGCCAAGCATGTGTTGTTTAAGTAATTATTATAGTTTACTTACATTAATGTCATTCAATATGCCAAAAATTATTCCCATAACCACAATTGTATTTATCTTCTTCATTGATGTATTAAGTTAGCGTAAAAAAGAATTGGATAGTGATATTTTATCTCTTTTAGGAAAAATTTTTGAAAGTGTTTTAATGCTGCAATCGAATTTTAATAACATGTATTCCCAAAGTACATTTTAATGAGAAAAATATGTTGAGCAAAAAAGAAGTTCTTAGAAAGTAATGCAAGCCGCGTACACGCAAATTTTCTTTATAGCAAAATTATTGAAATAAAATTGGTTTTTATAGTATTTTCTATCTTCAATGTTATAATATTATACTTATACTAAAAATGTGAATGTACATTGCTATAAATGTTATTTTACCAATTTTAAAATGATAACTGTTTCATTTTAATCCACATGTTTATATATATATATATATACACATATATATACATATATATATGTATGTATATGTATATATATATATATATATATATATATATATATATATATATATATATATAAATTCATTATTTAATGTAAATTATATATCAGCTTCATTTGTCTCACACTTATCAATCAAGATCCCGAAATTATTATTCATTACAATTCAGAAAATCTAATCCATGATGGATTCCAACCAATCAAATAATTAAATTTATTAGTTTTCCTATAAAGTCAAGGGAAACTTGAAAATGATTTAGGTAATCATTATTAGATTGGAAGAGTGAAATATCCCATTTCTTATTTTAAATCTTGTTTACTAAATATGTGCCTGTTATAAAGCTGATCGTAAAATTATTAGATTGCTGATTAAATTTTAAACTTTGTAATCATTTAAATAAATTTTATTTTTTGAAATAATTATAGAAATATTTTATTTAATTTCTTAACGATTGATCTTTTATTTTTCCTCTAAAGTGTATTCCTTTCTTTTACTTTTGGCCATAGATTGATGCTATCGATTATTAAATCAAATTATATAATTATTAATTATCTTAAAAACAAATTCAGTTTTATTCATATTTTTCAAATTTATTTTTAATAAACTAGAAATTATATTTTATTTTTTATGATTTAAATTTTTTTAATTAAAATGAAAAGATACCTTTTGCTTGAAAACATTTTTAAATTTAATAAATATTTTTTGTTAAAAGAAGTCCTTGAAAATCAATTTTTGAGACCTTATGATTGTGTAAGTATTTTGAATAAATTCAACATTCATTGTTATTTATCAATAATTTATAATATTTTAGAAACAATAAAATACCCTGTTTTCAGGATACTTAACTTATAGAATTACAGTTTATTTTAATGCTGGCAATTTTTTATATTATCAAATATATATCATTTGTTAACTACTCTTGGATTCTAGTAATTATATTTTAAGGAGTGAAAATGCATAATTAATAGTATATATTTCAATGATCTTCATAGTTGATCCATGCAGATCATTGAAATATATACTATTAAATTACTTTTATAACATATACAATTAAATTACTTTTTATTTTAATGTATGTATGATTTTAGTTGCTAATTTTATTGACAGAAAGATTAATTAGTACGTTTTAAAATTTGATTATTTATGGATTACATGGAAAAAATAGAGTGATTTTAGTTTCATATGTTCTAAGTTATTCAATCATCTAAACAAGTAGATATTCAAGGGTTTTTTTTTAATTTCTTGCGTTAATAATTGATAGCGTAAGATATTTGAATGGTAAACAAATTAAATAAATATGAATAAAGTATTTTGTTCCTTTTTTGTAAAAATAAATTTAAGTTATTCAATTTTTTTAAGAAAAAGCAAAACAAACTTTATATAGCCACTTTTTATGTAAAATATTATAGTCCTTCATAAAATTCATAAACAATGATTTATGAGGATATATAGATCTGAACATTTCTTCACAAAACTTTCTAGATTATAAATCACAACGTGTTTCATCAATAAATGAATTATAAAGATGATAAAAATAATAATCTTAGATAGGTTAAAGGAATAATAATTTTTTATTTGGTATTTTCTTAAAAGAAGAAAATAGTAAGAGGAGTTTTACAGTAAAATTAGACATTAATTTATGCATTATTTCAAATCGTAAATTCAAATGTTTGAAATAAATAATGGAATATTATGTAAATAAGGCATATTAAATTTCGCAAAATCAAATGAAGAATGATAAATTCAGGAAAGGCTTTTATTTGTTAAAAAAAATATTTTCACTTCTTTACGTTTTAAGTTGTAAACTACGAGTAATTTATCCATGATTTAAATAATGAACCTTTCACTGGTATGAAATTTGATTCTTCCTGATGTGTTAATATTTATATATTCACACACACACACACACACACATGCACACACACACACACGCACACACACACACACACACACACACACACACACACACACACACGCACACACACACACACGCACACGCACACACACACACTCGCACACACACACACACACGCAGAGAGAGACCGATTGAAGAAATTGTTTTCGATCAGTGTATATTCATAGACATTGACAGATTGTTCAGACTATTGTTACACTTATAATCGCTGCATATGAAATAAAATATTTATATGTTGCTCCTAAGCAAATATTATATTATATAAAATATTTGTGTCTAACTTCATGAAAGCTTAATTTATTTTATAATGATTAGAATTGAGAATAAAAGGAAAATAATGATGATGAATAACCCGTTTTAGAAGGAGTTTGACATTTTTCAGGCCGGTAGAAGTATCTGGAGGTTTAAAAAAAGAAGCCTCTTTCGCAAGATAGTCTGCATTTTCATTACCAGGCAAGCCGCAATGGTTAGGGATTCATTGTAAAGTAATTTCCTTTCCCGCAGTCAGTAAAGTGTTAATGATGGTCTTACAGTTAAATTCTATAGATGTAGGTAGGAGAGTATAATATGCCACTGTATGAATGGCAACCTGACAGTCAATAAGAAGGACAAATTTCATTTCCGAGAAATCTAAAATTTTTTGGAGAGCCATGTAAATTGCATACATTTCTCCATCAAAATTGTCTGAGTTTTTTTCCCAAAGTCTCTTTGAGTTGGGAAAAAGTTGGAGAAGACTCAGTTCCCATTCTCCCAGTACTTCTCTCAGCTAATCCGTCAGTATAAATATGCATCCAACTGTCGAGTGGGTATCTCTCATTAATAGTAGGAAGAGCAGCAGCCCTGAGTTCTGCCTGAGGGGAGACTCCCTTCTGAACAGGAAGGACAAGGTCGAAAACAGGGGTGGCATATTTCAGCATACCTAGGAAGTCTGGCTGTAAGTGTTTTCTGAAATACTTAGTAAAATAGTTCAATTACTTCATTAAAAAGTTTATTCTAGGTTATTTAAATTTCCTACATATTTTAAGAAAATTGTATACTGGACGTAGAGATAAGTTTAATGTAATCTGTATTTTGACTCTATAGCAAATTGATTATTATTCCATTTGTTTGCGTTGTACTTATTGCAATTTCTTTGTGTCACTTAGTCACTATGTATAACTAATAATGAACCCTTCACTGGTATAAAATTTGATTCTTCCTGATGTGTTAATATTTATATATTCACACACACACACATATACACAGAGAGAGAGACTGATTGAAGAAATTGTTTTAGATCAGAGTATATTCATAAACATTGACAGATTGTTCAGACTATTGTTACACTTATAATCGCTGCATATGAAATAAAATATTTATATGTTGCTCATAAGCAAATATTATATTATATAAAATATTTGTCTAATTTCATGAAAGCTTAATTTATTTTATGATGATTAGAATTGAGAATAAAAGGAAAACAATAGTAGAGACTAAATTTAATCAAGACAGCATTAACGTTTTTAGAATCTAATGTCAATTTGTTTGAGTTTTCGTTATAGCTTTCGCAAGATGCTAAGTCATTTGCAGGTGGCTTAACTCGTTGTAATTCTATGCCTTTTGGTGCTAAACAATTTTATAGCAGCATTAAAATTAAAAATATGGCTAACGACCAAATTTTTTATTTCATTTTCTTTAAAGATATCATTTTCAAATATTGCTGCTCATGACTGTTGATTATTTGGTTCACTTCAGACAAGTAGGACAAAAAATTACACGTTTTTTTAGTAATTAAGAAATTGATACGTATATTTCACCAACATGCTTTTAAACTCTTTTCATAGTCACTTGAACTGTTATAAACTAAAATTATTTGAATAGATGGCAATGCACTTTATACATGAAAATTACATAAGAAGAAAATACTTTCTAATAAAAATGGTTATACTTGTAAAGTAACTATGTAAAAAAATATGGAAATGTTGACACATGTAATGAGTTTCTTAAAAAACTGTACAACCTTTTTAATAATGTGACCAGACAATAAGCATTGTGACATTATAAAATATTGTTTGGATGAGTTATAAAAATAAAGAAATATTTAAAAACCCAAATCTAATTTTGAAAAATGTCAAATTACTGATTGTTCAGACTATTGTTTATCATATCAGGTATTATTAATTGTTCATTTAAACAATATATTGATATCTACTTAATCTGGAAACTTTAAGTTTAGGAACGTCATATGAAATATTGTTATGCATCTCTGCTCTTATTTGAAAAACTCTAATCACAGTAATTTTATAAACTTTATTTATTATAAAGTTATGACACTTAAATTAAGTACCTACATAAGCAAATCGAACACACTTCCAGCACCGTGAACTGTCTACATGAACATTATAGAACTGGATAGACTAGGTACTGCATCATAGGCATGATCATTTCAATAATGGAGTTATAGGTAACTGTAAAATAGTATGACATCAAGCATTTAGAAGAAACCGTATCTGTTTACATCATTAAAAAGTCGAATTGGTAGTTAGGTTTCAAATGTATGAAACGCCGTGGTCCATGCCCATACTAACGCTGCGCTTCAACTAGATAATATGCGAGCGCACATTACTTATATTGTTTTAACTTTAATTGATATAGGAGTTTGACTGCCATTCTAGCCAGTGATTTGCCGAGATCTCTCATAAATTCAGAAACTCTAGTCATTGGTTACCTACTGACAGTCTGGTCAGCACATGTTGATAAACATTGTAAATAAATTTCGTGTTGTACCTAGATCGTAGATATACATATTTTCCGAATTGTGACTAAATGCCCAAGCTCATAGGAGCTGCCATTGCTTGAAAAAGTGATTTTTGTATATTGATTTTTCAGAAATTATAATCAATTTTTGAATTTTCAGTATATTTAAACTTCCAGGATATAAGCAAAGTTGCAGAGTTTGTCACTTTCTTACTTTCTGGTAAATCTTTGGTGTTGTAATATATATATATATATATATATATATATATAAATAATATATATATATATATATATATATATATATATATATATATATATATATATATATATATATATATATATATATATACATAATATTTATAGAATTCATGATTTCAAGAAAAGAACTAGGCATTTTTAATTTGTTCATATTTTATTAGTATTTTCTATTTATTTTGAAATTTCAATGGCTTGTGTAAAATCAAAACGTCATTTTTCTATTTTTTCTGTGAATTTTTTATTGTTGTTTATTTGCAATAAAATACATTTTTGCAATTTCTGCATAATAAGAGCAAAAATACATCACAAATGTTTTATGGAAGTGTTTTAAGAACTTATGTGATTTTAAAGATTGATATGCTTTTGTACTCTTTCATGTAATCAAAAATCTCACTGTAAATCGAACACATGGGTAATTGAAGTCTTAAGGAAAAAATCAAAGTCATTGTACTAATATAAAAAACGAACAACATATATAATTAGAGATGTAAATTTTGGAACCACAAATTCAGGAATTTTATTTATCTTTTTAATTGAATAGTTTTAACATTTTTTTATTTATTAATATAGCTATAACAAATAAATGCTTTTTTTTTCTGAAAAGCTACTTAGTAATGATAATTACTTTTAAAAATTTAAATTTAAATAATTTTTCGTATAAACATTTTTCTTTACCCAATCTAAGAACATTTTGCATTCTTTTTCTGATTTTTTTTAAATCACGTTCTTATATTGGCTCTTTTGAGACTAATAAGTCTTACAGTCCAAAAAAGAAAAGAAATATCTCCCGGAGTGGAGAGCATCATAAAATCTAAAGAAATACGGGCTTCCTGGAGGGTAGAACATTTCCAAAGATACTCGCCATCCATATCAACATGATCCACAAGCCTTATGTGATATAGATGATTCTGGAGAAAATCATGCCCAGTAAGTAACCTGAAGCAGGAGACCCCTATAGATCTAGGAAGATCTCTGGAGATACATGAGCATAGCAGGGTCCTCCAAGAGGCATCAACTGCATTCTGTTTTTAATAAATTTCTCGCTGATGATGAATAACCCATTTTAGAAGGAGTTTGACATTTTTCAGGCCGGTAGAGGTATCTGGAGGTTTAAAAAAAAAAGCCTCTTTCCCAAGATAGTCTGCATTTTCATTACCAGGCAAGCCGCAATGGTTAGGGATTCATTGTAAAGTAATTTCCTTTCCCGCAGTCAGTAAAGTGTTAATGATGGTCTTACAGTTAAATTCTATAGATGTAGGTAGGAGAGTATAATATGCCACTGTATGAATGGCAACCTGACAGTCAATAAGAAGGACAAATTTCATTTCCGAGAAATCTAAAATTTTTTGGAGAGCCATGTAAATTGCATACATTTCTCCATCAAAATTGTCTGAGTTTTTTTCCCAAAGTCTCTTTGAGTTGGAAAAAGTTGGAGAAGACTCCAGTTCCCATTCTCCCAGTACTTCTCTCAGCTAATCCGTCAGTATAAATATGCATCCAACTGTCGAGTGGGTATCTCTCATTAATAGTAGGAAGAGCAGCAGCCCTGAGTTCTGCCTGAGGGGAGACTCCCTTCTGAACAGGAAGGACAAGGTCGAAAACAGGGGTGGCATATTTCAGCATACCTAGGAAGTCTGGCTGTAAGTGTTTTCTGAAATACTTAGTAAAATAGTTCAATTACTTCATTAAAAAGTTTATTCTAGGTTATTTAAATTTCCTACATATTTTAAGAAAATTGTATACTGGACGTAGAGATAAGTTTAATGTAATCTGTATTTTGACTCTATAGCAAATTGATTATTATTCCATTTGTTTGCGTTGTACTTATTGCAATTTCTTTGTGTCACTTAGTCACTATGTATAACTAATAATGAACCCTTCACTGGTATAAAATTTGATTCTTCCTGATGTGTTAATATTTATATATTCACACACACACACATATACACAGAGAGAGAGACTGATTGAAGAAATTGTTTTAGATCAGAGTATATTCATAAACATTGACAGATTGTTCAGACTATTGTTACACTTATAATCGCTGCATATGAAATAAAATATTTATATGTTGCTCATAAGCAAATATTATATTATATAAAATATTTGTCTAATTTCATGAAAGCTTAATTTATTTTATGATGATTAGAATTGAGAATAAAAGGAAAACAATAGTAGAGACTAAATTTAATCAAGACAGCATTAACGTTTTTAGAGTCTAATGTCAATTTGTTTGAGTTTTCGTTATAGCTTTCGCAAGATGCTAAGTCATTTGCAGGTGGCTTAACTCGTTGTAATTCTATGCCTTTTGGTGCTAAACAATTTTATAGCAGCATTAAAATTAAAAATATGGCTAACGACCAAATTTTTTATTTCATTTTCTTTAAAGATATCATTTTCAAATATTGCTGCTCATGACTGTTGATTATTTGGTTCACTTCAGACAAGTAGGACAAAAAATTACACGTTTTTTTAGTAATTAAGAAATTGATACGTATATTTCACCAACATGCTTTTAAACTCTTTTCATAGTCACTTGAACTGTTATAAACTAAAATTATTTGAATAGATGGCAATGCACTTTATACATGAAAATTACATAAGAAGAAAATACTTTCTAATAAAAATGGTTATACTTGTAAAGTAACTATGTAAAAAAATATGGAAATGTTGACACATGTAATGAGTTTCTTAAAAAACTGTACAACCTTTTTAATAATGTGACCAGACATTAAGCATTGTGACATTATAAAATATTGTTTGGATGAGTTATAAAAATAAAGAAATATTTAAAAACCCAAATCTAATTTTGAAAAATGTCAAATTACTGATTGTTCAGACTATTGTTTATCATATCAGGTATTATTAATTGTTCATTTAAACAATATATTGATATCTACTTAATCTGGAAACTTTAAGTTTAGGAACGTCATATGAAATATTGTTATGCATCTCTGCTCTTATTTGAAAAACTCTAATCACAATAATTTTATAAACTTTATTTATTATAAAGTCATGACACTTAAATTAAGTACCTACATAAGCAAATCGAACACACTTCCAGCACCGTGAACTGTCTACATGAACATTATAGAACTGGATAGACTAGGTACTGCATCATAGGCATGATCATTTCAATAATGGAGTTATCGGTAACTGAAAAATAGTATGACATCAAGCATTTAGAAGAAACCGTATCTGTTTACATCATTAAAAAGTCGAATTGGTAGTTAGGTTTCAAATGTATGAAACGCCGTGGTCCATGCCCATACTAACGCTGCGCTTCAACTAGATAATATGCGAGCGCACATTACTTATATTGTTTTAACTTTAATTGATATAGGAGTTTGACTGCCATTCTAGCCAGTGATTTGCCGAGATCTCTCATAAATTCAGAAACTCTAGTCATTGGTTACCTACTGACAGTCTGGTCAGCACATGTTGATAAACATTGTAAATAAATTTCGTGTTGTACCTAGATCGTAGATATACATATTTTCCGAATTGTGACTAAATGCCCAAGCTCATAGGAGCTGCCATTGCTTGAAAAAGTGATTTTTTGTATATTGATTTTTCAGAAATTATAATCAATTTTTGAATTTTCAGTATATTTAAACTTCCAGGATATAAGCAATGTTGCAGAGTTTGTCACTTTCTTACTTTCTGGTAAATCTTTGGTGTTGTAATATATATATATATATATATATATATACATAATATTTATAGAATTCATGATTTCAAGAAAAGAACTAGGCATTTTTAATTTGTTCATATTTTATTAGTATTTTCTATTTATTTTGAAATTTCAATGGCTTGTGTAAAATCAAAACGTCATTTTTCTATTTTTTCTGTGAATTTTTTATTGTTGTTTATTTGCAATAAAATACATTTTTGCAATTTCTGCATAATAAGAGCAAAAATACATCACAAATGTTTTATGGAAGTGTTTTAAGAACTTATGTGATTTTAAAGATTGATATGCTTTTGTACTCTTTCATGTAATCAAAAATCTCACTGTAAATCGAACACATGGGTAATTGAAGTCTTAAGGAAAAAATCAAAGCCATTGTACTAATATAAAAAACGAACAACATATATAATTAGAGATGTAAATTTTGGAACCACAAATTCAGGAATTTTATTTATCTTTTTAATTGAATAGTTTTAACATTTTTTTATTTATTAATATAGCTATAACAAATAAATGCTTTTTTTTTCTGAAAAGCTACTTAGTAATGATAATTACTTTTAAAAATTTAAATTTAAATAATTTTTCGTATAAACATTTTTCTTTACCCAATCTAAGAACATTTTGCATTCTTTTTCTGATTTTTTTTAAATCACGTTCTTATATTGGCTCTTTTGAGCATAATAAGTTTTACAGTCCAAAAAAGAAAAGAAATATCTCCCGGAGTGGAGAGCATCATAAAATCTAAAGAAATACGGGCTTCCTGGAGGGTAGAACATTTCCAAAGGTACTCGCCATCCATATCAACATGATCCACAAGCCTTATGTGATATAGATGATTCTGGAGAAAATCATGCCCAGTAAGTAACCTGAAGCAGGAGACCCCTATAGATCTAGGAAGATCTCTGGAGATACATGAGCATAGCAGGGTCCTCCAAGAGGCATCAACTGCATTCTGTTTTTAATAAATTTCTCGCTGATGATGAATAACCCGTTTTAGAAGGAGTTTGACATTTTTCAGGCCGGTAGAAGTATCTGGAGGTTTAAAAAAAAAGCCTCTTTCCCAAGATAGTCTGCATTTTCATTACCAGGCAAGCCGCAATGGTTAGGGATTCATTGTAAAGTAATTTCCTTTCCCGCAGTCAGTAAAGTGTTAATGATGGTCTTACAGTTAAATTCTATAGATGTAGGTAGGAGAGTATAATATGCCACTGTATGAATGGCAACCTGACAGTCAATAAGAAGGACAAATTTCATTTCCGAGAAATCTAAAATTTTTTGGAGAGCCATGTAAATTGCATACATTTCTCCATCAAAACTGTCTGAGTTTTTTTCCCAAAGTCTCTTTGAGTTGGAAAAAGTTGGAGAAGACTCCAGTTCCCATTCTCCCAGTACTTCTCTCAGCTAATCCGTCAGTATAAATATGCATCCAACTGTCGAGTGGGTATCTCTCATTAATAGTAGGAAGAGCAGCAGCCCTGAGTTCAGCCTGAGGGAGACTCCCTTCTGAACAGGAAGGACAAGGTCGAAAACAGGGTGGCATATTTCAGCATACCTAGGAAGTCTGGCTGTAAGTGTTTTCTGAAATACTTAGTAAAATAGTTCAATTACTTCATTAAAAAGTTTATTCTAGGTTATTTAAATTTCCTACATATTTTAAGAAAATTGTATACTGGACGTAGAGATAAGTTTAATGTAATCTGTATTTTGACTCCATAGCAAATTGATTATTATTCCATTTGTTTGCGTTGTACTTATTGCAATTTCTTTGTGTCACTTAGTCACTATGTATAACTAATAATGAACCCTTCACTGGTATAAAATTTGATTCTTCCTGATGTGTTAATATTTATATATTCACACACACACACATATACACAGAGAGAGAGACTGATTGAAGAAATTGTTTTAGATCAGAGTATATTCATAAACATTGACAGATTGTTCAGACTATTGTTACACTTATAATCGCTGCATATGAAATAAAATATTTATATGTTGCTCATAAGCAAATATTATATTATATAAAATATTTGTCTAATTTCATGAAAGCTTAATTTATTTTATGATGATTAGAATTGAGAATAAAAGGAAAACAATAGTAGAGACTAAATTTAATCAAGACAGCATCAACGTTTTTAGAATCTAATGTCAATTTGTTTGAGTTTTCGTTATAGCTTTCGCAAGATGCTAAGTCATTTGCACACGGGCTACAAGATCAGTCTCTCTGTGTGTGTATATGTGTGTGTGTATGTGTGTGTGTTAATAATATTAAATAAATAATTTGTTTCCACGTTTATTATCATTATAAAGGCAAATAAACATATGAAATAGATTTTAAATAACCCTTATACTATACAATGTATTCAATATAAATCCAACTACGTCCAGTATACAATTTTTTTAAAATATGCGGCAAAGTTTAAAGAACCTAGAATTATTTTAAGATGCTCAAACAACTTGAGTAAAAAATATATTTATGTGTGTCATTCAACATCGATAAAATTTGAATGTTATAATTAACCATCAAAATTCAATAATTTTTTAAAATTTCATAAAAATTTAAAAATAGATAATTTGTTTCCACGTTTATTATTATTATAAAGGCAAATAAACATATGAAATAGGTTTTAAATAACCCTTATGCTATACAATGTATTCAATATACTTTAAATTTGAAAGGCCTTTTGTGTCCATGATTTTTGCCAAAGTTTTGGAAACAGAAAATCACTTCTTTTGTTTACCGGAAAATATCAATAATTGTTATGTATATGTAATACGACATCGATATTAAATGTTCATTTAAAAAATGAAATGTTCTTTTTTTGCAAACACTTCTATTTAATTGTAAGTTCATAAATAATATTAAATAAATTTTCCATCATCTTTTTATTGTTCATGATAAAAATTTCAAAAAATTAAACAAAATTACTAGATTATTAAAAAAGTTAGGATGTTAGAATTTATTTGAATCTCTGTCTAAGGCGATTATACATTTTTTAAAGTTTATAACATTTGAGTTTTAGTAGGTGACATTTTTAAACATTTAGATAATACATAAGAAGTAAAATTTCAAACTTAATGATTTAAGATATGTAACTGAATATAATAAATTGAGGATTTGAATATTTATTGCTGAAAGAAATTTTGGTACTCATGTTTTTAAATAAACTATATTGCATCAATTCCACCAATTTTTAATTTTTTAAAAACATATATAGAATTTATAATATTGATTTTTGAAATGACGAAGTCACATATATGCAATCATTAACATTTTTTCTGTCTAGATTATTATTCACATGCACTGTTAAAAAAAACTCTCAAATGTGTAATATTATAAAGTATACATTTGTATTAATCTTTATTTCATGTTATATACTGAGTGACCACTTCATCTTATCATTGATTCAAAACTAACTAATTTCATGTTTCCCAAAAAATTTTTCTTGGTGTTATTTTCTATGGATTTCTTCAAAATTTTCCTAAAAAATAAATATGAATATCAGTATAAAAATATTTTTTTAAATAAACTTTTAATAATAACATTTAAATATTCTGAAGAAATTAACAACACTTTTTTTCCAATTTATATATTCTTTTATTATAATTTTGCGAAACAATTTTGTATTTTTTGCAATTTTTTGGTACTTCAATCACTAGTCACAGTAAATGATTCAAAAATTCACATTTAGAAACACATTCATAAAATTTTATTTTTATTTTATATGATTTACAAACATTTGACTGCTATAATGAGAATTTATCTTAACTCTGTATTAATGAATGGCAATTTTTTAACTGTAAACATTTTTGTGCAAGATTATAAATCTCACTAAACGTTTGCAACTAATTCTCCAAATAAATATTAATTTTAAAAAAAAATAATTGCATTTCTTTTATTTTCACTAATAAAATGTTAAGCGCAAAATAAAAAAAAATATTGTGTTTTAGTTATCAACCGACTATTCACCGAAATACAATTTAAATTTTATTAATTAAATAAGCAATGAGCTGAATTATATTTTTGAATAAAATATAAACATTTTATGATACAAAAACAAAATTTCGAAATGAAATAATTTTTAATATTATAAGACTTATGAAACTTGAAAATACAATGAAAGGGGCACATATAAATTAAAATAAATGATTATTTTTAAAGTTTACCTAGAGCTAGGATATCCTGCTCCTGTAATATATAATTTGTGTTAAAGTAATTTTTTTTTAAAGTTTAGAGCAATGAAATATAAGACAAATAGTAAATAAAACATTGCTTTAAATGGAAATGATTAGTTCTTTACTGAAATATAATTAGAAGAAATAACTTATATGACTTCACACGTGATAGAATTGATCCGAAAGCTGGGAAAAGAGCAAAGCGGTACTAATGTATGAAAAGATTTTAGAATTAGAAATAGTGTTACTTTACGCTCTTAGAGAGACTCCAAAATCCAAAAATAGGTTAAAAAGTTTCGTGGTGGGTATTCAAGTGATGTTTATGAATGTACAAATGCTGTTTATGCCCTGTATATCATGCTAACGGCAAAAGAACCTGATATTAATGTGCAAGTACAATTGCTGAGGTTTGCTTGTTCCGATTTACTTTTAGCTGATGACAAGCAGACTTTATTTTTATGAATAGAAATGCACTGTCACAGAGGAATCCTGATACTCTGTAGTTATGGTAAAGGGAAGATATATCTCTAATAGAGATTTATAATTCATATAACATGCGTGGAATGCTTTGAAGAATGAGTTGTGACGCAATCATACCTTTAAAAAGAACATCAAAAACTGAAACAGTTGCTGATTCAAAAGGAGACATGCATATCTAAAGAACTAAGAATCTTGCGCAGATCTAAGAATCTGAGGTTAAGTATGGAAAGAAAGTGCGAGTTGACCTTTGTAGTGTAAGAGTTGGACAAATCCCAAACTAAAGGGTATGCGTTTGTCCCGTTCCTTCTCGGACAGGCTATCACGTGAAATGATATCAATTTCAATAAAGAATTTTCTGGTGTGATTTCTTGTTCTATGCATTGCATTCCTTTTTCTACAGCTAAGATTTCAGCATTGATTAAGTACCTTATTTCTGTATATCATAACTCTCATTATATTTCTCGTGGAGTATTAAGCAAAAAACACATGTTTACAAGGATTTATACACCAGCACTCTTAAAACTAATCAAAGTAAGTACAATGAGCACCTTAAATTACTTTTAAGAAACTTAAAACAATCTTATTTAAACTGTGAAATCTGAATTTTATTTCTTTTGAAAAATTGATATTGGAAATCAAATTTGAAATATCATTCATTTTAAAGTTTATGTTTAATATTTTTAAAAGTTGTTGATTGAAATATTTTTAAATGTATTTTGTGAGAACTCAGTAGTCACACTTTCATGCCACTTTAATAATCAGACATAACATATACATTTTGGGTACCATTAAAACATTAAATAGCTGAATTTCAAACGTATTTACTTGGATTTAAATGTGCTACTTCCTCAAAAATAAATTAGTAAGATACATTTGGATATTTTAAACTGTAATGTCCACTTTCTATCAAGATTTATATTCCGTTTGACAAATGTCTAATTAGTTATTGCGATTATTTTAAACTATTAATCCTTGCTTCTTGCCTTATATTCCTAACAGTTCGTTAAATCATTTTTTCTTTATTCGTAATTAATTACAAGTGACACAGAATTTTATAAATTAAAAGTTAGGATTCTTTTTAATTTGTGTATTTTATATATATATATATATATATATATATATATATATATATATATATATATATATATATATATATATATATATATATATATATATATATATATATATATATATATATATATATATATATATATATATATATATATATATATATATATATATATATATATGTATGTATATACATAATTTTCCTTTTAATTTTTAAAATCATTTTTAAATTTTATTTTAATTGTATGCATTATAATTTATAATTTTAAATAAAAAAAACAGTATTTAAGTTGGCGAATCATTAGTTTTTGAAAAATAATTAGTACTTAAAAATGATTAAAATGTTGAATGTAACGAATAATTGGGATTGCATATCATTATTTTATTAGCGATAAAGCATCGCTTATTTTGAACATTAAATTTAAAACTGTATGTCAAGTTCTGTATTCAGTTCATAGAAAATTAATTTTTCAATGAAATTTCACAAATCTTGATGTTTTTTCATTTTTCTTCTTTTTCAGTTTTTTAATGATTAGTTGTTGTGTGTTCTAATTAATTAACTTTAGTTCATCAGATTATTTATATTAATAATTGTAAAAACTAGTAAATCTTGCTTAAAAACAATTTATTCAAACGTATTAAAATATTTCAAAAATTGTTTATTTGTATGAAAATCTAAATCGATATTCTGAGTAACAAAGCTGCATTGTACATATCTATCATTAATTTTTTCTGGAACTCAAAGTACTTTGATAATATCAATTCATAAATTGAATTTAAAACTATGATGATGAGCTTTATATTGAATGAAATGAATTCACCAATCAAAGTTACATGTCACAAGTTGAAGGTAATAAGTTTTAAATTGAATTATTAAATAAAATACTTAGTTTCTGAGTGTGAAATTTGATCTTAATAAATAAAAAACATGACGTGCTTAAAATTTGATAAATTCGTCTACTAGAAAAATTACCACCATTGTCCTTTTGTATGATAATTTTTAACATAAATTTATTTTCAAAACAGTATCAAATTTCCGTATGAGTGAGCAATTATAATACTAACTATAGTCCGTAAAAAATAGATTCATATCCATGATACATAAATTTAATCATCACGTGAGAGTCCATTTCATTTCCATAGTAATCAATTGCATTCATATGAATCTCGTTATCACGTTAAGATTAATTTTAAGAAGTGTGCAAGTTGTAGATTAATGGAATATTACTCAAATTTCTGACTTTAGTCATTATTCATTTGCATATAATTTGATATCATTTTAAAACTAGTATTACAATTTAAATAAAAACATAAATATAATCAAATTAAAATTGTGTGAATTATGTTTATATATAAAATATGTTAATGTTTCAGATGCTGATCAAAATGGGAATGAAATTTATACTTGTTAAGCAAATAAATGTGTAGGAAAGATTTTATAGATATCATTTTTCAAAAATATATAATTAGGTTTATTCACTATTCTGAAAATGAGAAATTCTTTATTTTTTCAGGAATCATTGTAAAAAATGTATGCGTCTAACTTGTTTATTTTTCCATGATTGGAATGTTGGCAATTTAAATTATGTGGTAAAAATATTTTAGAGTGATATACGTTCATCTAAAATTAAATACAGTATAGTGTTACATCTTAAAATATTTTATAAAATGACATTTTTATTAATTAAGGAAGTCAGGATTTATTTGTTGCAAAAATATATGTAGTAAAGGAAATCTACTTTATAACAAATTCAGTGGAACTTCTACAGGTAAGCTTACATAAGTAGGGAAACTGTCACTCTTAAAACTGTATCAGAATGAACTAACATCACAAGTAAATTTTCCAATGGCGAGGCAAAGTATTTAGAGACATTCATTAATTTTTAAACCAACTTTCTCTTGAAAACGTAACGCAAATATTATATCAACCATCTTTCTCGTAGATCAATAATTTTGAACAATGTTTTATCAAACTATTGTCTGAGGAATATAAGAATTAAAGCTCGACAATTTATCTTCTGTAATTCCCAAATCAACTCTTCGAAGATTAATCGCTATGGAGATATAATATAATCTGTACTGCAGTCCTAAGACAATTTTTTATTTCGTGGAAAAGTAAAAACTATTTTGCTATAGGTTATAATAATATTGACTTTATGATTTCATCAAATGTTTCTGGTGTGAAAATCAAATCAAATTATCGGAAATCATGTTTTTTTCCATTTTTTTAAAAACAAAAATGCTTATATTACAACAAACCATTACTATTTTAATAGAAATATAATTTAGTTTGTATTAATATTCAACATACAATTAATGATTAAATAAATTAATTAATTCTTCATTGTATAATTTCTACTTTTCCATCGTACATTTTGTCTTAGAAATGTAATTTTAAAATACGGAGTTTTTTAACACTTGAATAGTTTCTAGACTATTACTGGAATTGTCCCGCAAATTAATATGGACATTAGAATACACATACAATTTAATAAATTTTGTTAGCAACATTATTTTATTAATACGCACAGTTTGGAAGCCTTAACATATCTAAGAAATTTTAAATATTACATTAATTAAAACAGAATCATAACGGAGTTTTCACTGCAACATATTTTGCGATTTAATAAAATAAAAAAACAGCATCCAATTTACATTTCGCAATTTAAGATTAAAGATATTTTCAAAGGAATTCATAGACAAAGATACAAATTGACTAAAGTTAAAGTATTTCCCTTTAAATAGATAACTTTATTATGAAAAGGTATCTAAAAAGATTAAAAAGAAAAGCAGGTTTGAAGTGCTTAAAGATTTGTTTCTTTTTTCATTTAAAATAAAAATGTTATTTTAATAAGTTTATTAACAATATCAAAATGCTTATCTTTTAAAATATATTTAACACACGTCACTCAATTTAGATAAAATATATATATATATATAAGATAGGTTCTTAAAATCTTTAATTTATTGTCACTATAAAGTTTAAAAATTCTATTTGAATATCGAATGTCTAATTTGAGTTTAAAATGTTTGAACAAATTTTCGCTCATGGATCAACAATTTGAATTGTTTCCGTTAGTGACAAGTTCCTTGTTACAAGCAAACTATATTGAACTGTGTTGTGAAAGATTAATCAAATTATAATATAGTGCATATTATTTAGATTACAATGTGTAAATTTTCAAGAAAGAAATTGGTAACTGGGAAAAGTCAAGCGCATGATTTATTATGAGAAATTCAATAGCAGTTATATTTTGCACTTTAAAAGAAACATATAGCACCCTGGATTTCTTGTGTGTAGGAAACATTATAATTTGGTTTCAAATCGCTAATGAAAAATTATTCGTAAATAAAATTAAGAATGATGGATTCAGCATCATTCCCAATTGTCTAATAAACTATTAAGGGAAAATTATCTCTTTACCAATTAAATTAGAAAATAATTGTTAAATGTGAATTTTTATAAAACAATTTAACTAAAATTTAATCTAGTTTCCCTTTGTGAAAAATCATAAAGTCATTGTAAACTTCTCATTTATATACTATGCATAATTTTTCTTCCTGCAATATAGGAAAGTAGAAGTGAAAAAGGAAAAATTTAATAATTATAATTTTTTACGGAGTGATTGATTATGATGATACCTTAAGTTTTTTCTATGTTTATATAATTCAATAAAATCTTACTCTCTTTTGGATTTAATACATTCCGATAAACATTAACATTATAATCAACAAAACTATTTGAATGAGCTCAAATTAATTAATTTTTTTAACTTAAAATTATTCATTCAAATGAAAAAATAAATAAATTTAAAAATAATAGTAAAAAAAACAACAACATAGAAATGTAAAAGTTAATGTAAAAATACTGTTATTTAAAGCAAATGTTTACATTGCGTTGCGACAAAAAAGGCTTGAGAATTAGAGTGTAGATTATTCTAAGGACTAAAAAGAAATCTTTAATAATTTAGCACGAATTTTGAATGTAATAATAGTATCTTAGTAACACACATGGAAATAACTGCTTCTTATCCTTATCCTGTGAAAAACTAAATTTTTACGTTATTTTACTTTCCTTGTCTGAAATCCAATGAAAGAAGTTCTACTATCAGTATTGATCCAATTTCCTATTGAAACAATTTTAAATTATTTTAAAGGTGTAAATAATTATAAAAAGCAATGTTTAGTATTATCTAAAGATATTGCTTTAGTGGTTTTAGCAAAAAATATGTCATATACGCACTCACTTTCAATAGCTCAAGAAGAAGTAAACCTTAACGATTATCTTCAAAGAAATTAGAACTAAAGCCATTAATAAAATGATTTATCCATTAAAATTAAAAACACAAATCCCAGTGATAATTCTAAGGCATGGTATCAAAATTTTGTTTCATTTGTCATGATGTTAATATTAATTTAACTAAAATTCAATTATGAGTCAACATGATGTACGGTGGTACGTGTTTGTTGGAATTACTAAACGTATTGAAAATAAATTTAAACCTAGAGACCTTTAAGCGTAAAATTTTGTGAAAAGCCTTTGATACAGTTAATGATATTGTGTTCTTGGAGATCAATTTATAATTCTAAGTTTCAATTGAAAATTCAAGCAACCCATTATTTTATTTTACTAAAAAGAATTAATAAAGGCACAAATAATGTTGTTAGAATATTTATACAAAACTTAGTGACACGAATCTAATAAAAAAGCTCACATTTATCAAATCTATGGGAGCTACGATTTATTAAAAGTAACCCCTAATAGGCTGATCGATACCAATAAGAGAAATAATTATATTTAAGAAAAACTGGAAGAGGTTGTTCTTGGATGAAACCAGATGGCTTATATTGATTGATATGGCCTTGAACGATCAGAATATATAAATATATATATATATATATATATATATATGTACGTATGTACATATGGTGTGGCTAGAAAAAATAATAATTACATATGATAACATTTTATTGAATTATTATTAAAATCAAGTTAAAAAAAATCAATGCCAATAAATGAGAGTTATCACTAAATATTTTAAAATATTGTAAATAATTTTCTTTGATTGTACTGTCACAGAATTAGATTTTAAAAGAATGTTGAACTATAATAATGGAATTAAAAATATTTCTAGATTAATCGCGCGCGCGCTGTATTTATAGGTAAAATTGGTAAAAATTGAAATCAATGAAAACAAAATTAAAAACATTTGTTGCCATAATAGTAATAATTGAATCAGTTACAATCATAGTTTCAGAATTCCAAGAAGTACCAACATCTTTGTATGCAAGTGTACTAAAAAAGGAGCAGAAATCATGATACATTATATAGTGAACCACCCAGTGAATGGGCGAGCATGGACAAATTGAGGGTGGATCTTTGTAATTTAGAAGAAAGGATTAAGCAATATACACGAAGACATGACCTGCCACGTCAAAGACATCATTTCACAAAGAGGCCATTGCAACCACTACATTTTACGCGCTTAATATCGTAAAAATACGCGAGAACGATTACCCCACTGGGATATTATACATATATATATATATATATATATATATATATATATATATATATATACAATATATATATAAATATATATATATATTGTACCGAGCTTCGGGGTCCGTGTGGATTGAGAGTTGAAGACAGCAACTACTCGATGAACAAAAGACTTTTATTTATAAAAATTCCTCTAGAAATACCAGCTGTAATAATCACAATCATACAGCTACAATTCGTCGGATACAATAAGTAACAGCTTCCTATCGCAGGTCTCAAATACCTAAGGCAGAGAACAAGCTTCTCTAAACTAGCAGTCATGGCTAATCCTCTTCACTCACTGACTGTCTATACAAAAAATTCTAACCATGTTGGACTGCGGTATTTATACCTGACTTGGCGGAGAAATCTACTAATTTCGCCAAGGTTCTGGAAGCTTCTAGGCTATCTTGCTAAATATTGGTCCTACAGCTTAGGTGATGGATGTTTCCAAAAATATCCATTTCTCGCCAAGTCGCCAAAAATCTCGCCAAGTCGCCAACAATGTCGCCAACTCGCCAAGTTTTCTCGCCAAAACATCACCAAGTCCCCAAATCGTTTGAAAAGCCGCTTTTAACGTATAACACGTCTAAATACCGCAATTTTTGCCCAAAATTTGAGTATTTCCGATCTGTCTGAGATATTTTAAGACATACACAATAATTATTTATAAATTTGTAACAATGTATATATACATATATATATATACATATATATATATATATATATATATATATATATATATATATATATATATATATATATATATATATATATATATATATACTCCATACCTTTTTATTTTGAAATCAAAAAACTTTGTCAGATTTTATTAAATTCTTATGCCAATTTGTTGACCGTTAATGCCTATTTAATCTTTTGAGGCTCATATTGCAAAAATAAACAATTATAAATTTTACTAATCTATTCAGATGAAAATAATTGCATCCTAGTATTTTTTTCTCTCAAATTGTTTGGGAGGGTAAAATATAAAAAATATTATATCTCGTATTAATCATTACTTATCTTTCTTGACAGAAATGATTAGTTAAAGCTTGGACTGATATTTGAAAACAAATACTTAAATTCTAGATACTTTATAGTGTCTGATTACATGTAATCTTATAAGCCTTCCAGACAGTGTTGTTAAATTGCTTTCTTTCAAAGATGACAGTTTTATTCTTATAAAAGACATATGGGCACTTTATTTTATCATTTTGATAGATATAACATAGTCTGTAAATAACAGCAAAATGTTTTCTTTTATATGACAAATTGTATCACCAATACTTTTAAAACGCCAGGTAATTTTAAGGAAGGATAATTTACTTTTAGAATTTGAAAAATTAAAAGTGTAATTTTTGGTTTATCTTTTATTCATTCAATTTTTTTTTTTCAGAGAGATTCAATTTTATTTAGCAGTTTCGTATAATGATATTATATGTTGTTACATTCTTTAAATTGGATATGCAATATAGTTTGATGCAATGCCTTGCATTTATCTGAAGAGATTTCTTTATGAAGACCTCTGAAAAAAATGATAAGAAATGTACTAACAATTTTATCATTAATAAAGTATGTTAACTATATCGTTCATGCATTTTCATATGATTATATAGGTGACTGTTTTAAAATTTAATTTAATGTGATTAAATTTTCTTTTTTTTTTCTTTTTTTTTTTTTTTTTTTTTTTTGCAAATTTATGTTCTTAGGTCTAAAAGTATGTATAAAATTAGATACGTAACAGAGATAATACATAGATATTGTTTTGTTTTTATTTTCCTTATACCAGAACACGTTAGTATTTTTGTTGAGCTTCATTATTTTTATACATATTTTCTCTGTAAATCAGGGATATTTTTAAAAATTATAAATCAACTAACATATTCATATCATTACGGAATATCTTGTCAATATTCTTTTTAACTGATGATTATGTATCGTGATTAGAATATGCACCTCATATGACATAATAAAATTTAATGAGGATTGTATTGTTTCACATAAGAAAATACACTTTATTAATATTTGCAAAGTAAATCAACATTTAAAATACATAATTATTTAAAATGTGATGAAATTAAAATGTTTATTTAAAAAAAACAGTTAATGTGGTAAATATAAATTTATAATAGATTGATATTTACTTATTGATTTAGGATGTAGTCAGCTTTGAAATAATGTCTTTCTAATTCAGAGAGAAAGATAAAAAATACTATTTTATAATCATTGAATAATTACAGCACTAACTAATAGCTAATAATAATAGTAACTAGTTGCTTAATAGCTGTGCATTTTTATGTGCTTTTTGAACAAAGAATACATTTTGTTTAATAATTTTATAAAATGTGAAAAGAAAATAGTATTTTGTGAAAGCTTTCTTTCAATCTTGCTGAGTTATTAAATATCATTTCAAAAATTATTTTCATCATTTATAATAAACAGAAATCGGTATTAATATATTTTATTCCTATTCTGAGAATTAGTATTATTTCATAAATCAATTTGACTAAATAATAATATTGTTTAGATTTGGAATTTTTTATGAAATAAAAATTTGATAGAAATTGCATTTAACCGATGACGAACGCTTTGCAACAATAATATTTATACATAACGTAATCTAGATCTAAGTGGTAGCAGAGGATTTCACTCGTTATGATATCGCTAGCTGGGTACTAAATTATTTACAGCTATAAGCCACTTACAATTACATTAATATTTAGTTTTATGAAAAATGTTTGGCACTGATTTTAAATTTAACATTTCAACCAATTCATGGAGTAAATGAAATGCATTTGTTCAAAACCAGATTTTAAGTTAATATATGCTTTTTGATGGTCATCACAAATTAAATTTTCATTTTGTTCATTTTTAATGACGAATCATCAGCAAAAAGTTTGAAATAATTATAATTCCATTTAAATTTTATAAAAACTTAACAAAATATTATAAACTTTCTAAATATTAAGCACAATCAGCTTCGAAAGTAATCAGACAATCATTTTTTTTTATTAATGATGAATGATTGCTATATTATAAAAATATATCTTCTTATCATAACAAAATATTTGAGGTTAATTGATCTAGAAGTTTATCATTTCATCTCCGATATGTAAAATTTCATTATATATGAAAACATTTTAAATTCAAATAAAAAAATTTATTTAATTTTAAATGAAATTGAAATAGAATTTTTATTATGTCAATTTCCACTAAATATTTGATAGCATGGTCAATAGACTCTTGTTAACAAATTAAATGGAATTACTGAATATTATGATGATCTGCAATAAATGCATATTCCTGACAATAATGTACTTTAAATTGAAAATTGAAAATTTTAATAAATTTTATAAAAACTTAACAAAATATTATACACTTTCTAAATATTAAGCACAATCAGCTTAACTGTAAACACTTAGCTTAACTGTAAAAATCTAATGAAGTCACCATTAAAAAAATGAAAGTTTAAATGAAAGCGATAATCTTCTTTTAAAAGATTTTTCCCATATGAATAGGTTTATTTAAACACAATAACTGTTAATTAAAGCATTACATCCGTATAAAACAAATCTATTTTAATTTTGCTAAACACTTTCAAGTTTTTACGGTATGTTTTCAAAAAAAGCAGGTGGTATTTGGCTTATTCTAAAATCTTTGTTTAACAATGAAAATTAAATGTTGAATTTCTGTTTTTGAATTAATTATCAATCAGATGGAGTGCTTAAGTACATATCTGAATGCTATTAAAAGTTTCTAAAAATTAAGGCAATTTGACATTCTAAAATAGAATTTTAACCCACAAGCAGCCATGCTTAGGTCTTTGAGGCCTGGTCTTTTTTAAGACATAGCTTAGAAACATCCACTTTTTTTTTTTTAAATAATTCCAGATCTTCTCTCTGAGAAATGGTAATTATGCTCAATTACTTTTTACCATTGTAATTCTTACGTTTCTGAATTACTCTTTTTGAATTTTGATGTTAGTGTCTCTAAGACTTATTACGAGAACTGGTGTGTCTAGATTTAAGTTAATGTTTTCTGAATTTTATACTTGGATGATAACAAATTAGTCGTTCAGAGTGAAATTAGAATGTGCTTGATGCTAAGCTAGAAATGTGTCAACAGATGAAACAATAAATGTCTCCATTTAACAATAAATGAAGATATTAATTATAAAAATATTTCTAGAGAATAAAAATATCCAAAGGAATAAAGGTAAAGATTCTTGAATTGGCAATGTTAACACAAGGCAAAGTAATGTCAAGAAACAGGGAAAGGGAATTTCTTTGTCAGAATAGAAGACATTAATAATCCAAGTTAGCCAATGAGAAAAATGTTTAAAAATCTGGCCAAAATGAAATGATATTATTTTTTACCATGTAAAAAAAGATCAAACTGTCCTCAATATGATGAGCCAAATGAGATAAAAATATCTTTGAATGCAAAATCACCACATATACTTACAAAAAATGTGCACACATTATAATAATTTTTAATAATTATTTCTTTTTAATGCGTGCACAATATATGTTTTTAAAAGAAAATAAATTTAGTATGGTTAAAGTAACTTTTTAGTATTATTTAACAAAATCAACGATATGGATCACATAGAACAAGAGCGAAGTTACTTGTTAAAAGAGAGAAGTAAATTCTCAACATCAACTTAGAAAGAATAATGCTTTATGGATACAACTGAAAAAAATATCTGTCAGTATTATGTGGTAAATGGGCTCAGTACTGTATTTTCTAATTCAGATCCGGTTGTCCATTTAATTTCTTTTAATCAGTAGTAAGCTATCTGTTTGCCTGCCTAAAAGTTTTTTAGGTGCAACTTTTCTTCTGACAATTACACTTAGCTAAACTATATTGAAAATTGAAGCAATATTCAGCAGAATTCTTTAAAAACTTTGGATTTCACTTTAACACCATTCACATTATCAAAATACTCTTTTCTAATTTTGTTTAAAAATTTTGCAATATATTGTTTTCTTTGATTTGGTACTAATTTCCCTAATTTATATTTTTGATGTTATTCTGTTAATTTCATTTTTTAATTTGAATAAATCCGAAATTATTTTAATAAAAGTAATTAAGGCATAATTATGTATTCCAGACACTGATCTTTGCAAATTAAATTAAAGGTAAATGAAACCATTTCTAGCTTAAGAAAATATGTAAAAAAAACCATATTAAGACAAGTAGATAAAATAAGATTAATGAATATTTGTTGATTCAAATATATACCTGTATTAAAGGGAAAATGGCGCATATGTATTTCCTAGAAATTAGAGATTATTACTGTAAAATATAATTTATATTGGAACAGAATGTTAGACACAAGTGAAAATCAATTTGCTTAATAGCAATACCTCTAACTATTTCAATTCAATATAAGAATTATTTTAAAATGTGTGTTTGAGATATTTTGAAACCACATTGTTGAAGGAAATGATTTAAATCATTAAATTAATGTCTTCTCAATTTATATTAATCTAATGTAACTTATATAGCATGTAATGTAGCTTATATTTACATTCAAATATATTTTAATTTAATTTATTACATTAATAAATGTAAAGGAATTTATTAAAATAAACTTGAAATACATTTCCTTTCTTTTTTTATGCGAAATATATACATTAATTTTTTAATATTGGTTTTAAAATTTTAAAATATAATTTGTATAACTTGTTATTTTTATAATGATATATTTATCACTTTTTATTAATATGCATTTATAAAAACTAATAATGTATACTTCATTTAAAATTTACATAAAATTATTTATTTTCCTTTCTTTTTTGTTAAATGAATTTTTTTCCATTTATTTCTCCTGTTCGAAAAAGTATCACTATATATAAATAAATAAATAAATATATCTCTATATATATATATATATATATATAGATATATATATATATATATATATATATATATATATATATATATATATATGTATGTATGTATATATATATATATATATATATATATATATATATATATATATATAATAATCGGTTCTCTGTTGATTGTTTAACATTCATGTGAGTGTGTATGAGTGCATGTGTGTGTTTGTGAATATTAAATTAACAGGTATTGAATCGGTAAATTAAGCATTATTTTAAATACGTGAGATAAAAATCAAACATTTTAACTATATATAAAGAGAATCACGAGAGAACACCCACACATTTTAATTTTAAACTCCTTAATTTTATGTATGAAATAGCACTTTAGAAACACTTTAGAAAAACACTTTAGAAACACTTGGGAATTTCAGAGTCGACAATGATTCTAAAGAACACAAATTGACATGGAAGAAAATATGATAAATTTATTTAGTCATAAGAAATTAATTAGTTATGAGATTAATAATTAGTTATAAGAATATTA
Organism: Latrodectus elegans; assembly: GCA_030067965.1. Classification (NCBI taxonomy): domain Eukaryota; kingdom Metazoa; phylum Arthropoda; class Arachnida; order Araneae; family Theridiidae; genus Latrodectus; species Latrodectus elegans. Next base: position 42,264,299 of record CM057816.1, on the reverse strand, counting down.
ATTAATCATAAGAGATAGTATCCGAATATCTCTCAAATTACTTATTTAAAAGATAGGCATAATATATTAAATTAGCAATATGTGAAATACAAAACAAAATGTAATTTCAGATAAAAAAAAATTTTAGGAGTTAATTCAACATCATCTGCAAAAATTTCAATTTTGGATCCACTCGTTGCAACTATATATTACGGCAGATTTTTTTTTATAATTTTGCTAATAATGAGGTAAAATTCACAAATGCTACTGAGTAAATTTTGATATGGTAAGCTTTAAACTACAGATGTAGACAAACAAACATCAATAATTAAATTACTCATGTTAATTATAATTTAAGATCACGATTATTCTTTTGGAATAATTTGATGCGCAATTTTTCCTCTATAATTTTCTTCAAAACTTTTATTATTAACACTTTTTACTTAATAAGATTTTAAATGCACATAATGCTATCTTAACTATTCGACACTCTTTAACCATAGGCTGTTTTACCCATAACAAAAAGAATGCAGCACACAAATTATCTTGAAATAACAATTATTTGAAATGGAGAGAAGCTTTCCTATGAATTTAAATTACAGTATTTATATCGTTTATAGATTTAGTGCCTAATTTTTCTCTTTATATATTAAGTTTTTCTTTAAAGATGAAAAGGAAATTTAAAAGATAAATATTTGAAGATACTTTACTTTCATGCATTTTGTGATTTTGTAAAGTAATTATAAACTTCTGAAAATATAAGATCGTAAAGCAATTTCATTAGTTTTTTTAAACATATTTTCATTTTAAATCTTTGATATTTATCTTTGATTACTTTAAAGAACTGTGTATGAAAATACATAATTCATTTTCAATTTAAGAACAGAAAATACTAGGACAAATACAATATTAAAAATTTAGAAAATTTCACTTTGTCAGGTACGTTATTTTTTCCTACTGTCGATATAAGTCTATTAAAACAAATTTTTATTGGACTCTATATTTGTTTGCTTTGTACTATATAAAACAGTTGAATCAAGATTTCTAATAAAATGTACTATAGGCTTATAACAAAAATATTTTTTTAGTATTTTATATCATTATCATTCTGATACCATGACATCATGAATACTGAATATTTAAAATCAATACCGACAATTGTAGATTTTTGTCAGTTTTTTTTTAAATCACGTATCTTATCTTTAGTGAGGATTTAAATATCTTAGTTAAATTTAAAATAAATTTAAATTAGGAAATTTTCGTTGTGTGAAATTTATTAATTGATATAAATGCTCTTCATATCGATAACTTTTTCGTTTTGTTTATTATAATTTCTAAATTCTTAAGGAAGTTGTCTGTGATTCATTATTTCAAAAAACTATGATTGCAATTTGAAATATATAATGATAAAAATTATAAAACTTAACATGGTATTAACCAACAAGATATTTTTGTTTCTGATTCCAGATTAGGTACAGTAATAACAAAGAAAAACAGCAATTAAGAAAAAACACAGAATGCAACAAATAAAACTGTAACACATTCTAATTTCTTACTTGCCTTCCGGTAACGATCAGTGATGACATTTATTTATAGAAAAAGACAATGTAAAATATGTGCGAAGTCCATCACCTCTCCAGAATTGAACAGATGTCATAACAGAGTAAGAACAATTCTGAATCTATGGAGATGATTTCAAATGCAATCAAGTCCGGTGACCAGCAGGAATTCAGCAGTTGTTCTATGCCTTATGAAAACTTTAAATAGATTTCTTCTAAGATTAAAGCATTTTTTGTAAAAAAAAATCGACTCTCTTATTACCTGTGGGAAGATGATTTTATTGTTAACATATTTAAATCACAATAAAGGTGTTTACTATTATATTTAAATCAAATATATAATATTTTCCTTTTTATAGCTTGTTTCTTTTCAAATTTTATCTCAGACATGGAAAATCAGCTGTCAGGTATCACAGTATCACCCATTAAATACTAAGCAAAGGAAATATACTTTTAACAAAAAATAAATCATTCGTGGTATGCTAATCAATGATAATAGATACACAAAAAATTGTATTTTTTTATAATTCAGTCAGTGATTGTTAATTTTCATAGAATTTGAAAGAAAAAAACTATATTTGGGTTCTGCAACTTTAAACAAATTTTACAAATGTTTATCACCTTCAACCTTTAAAAAGAATGGTGAAAATTGTATAAAATTGAAGAAAAAGCACTACATAAACATATCTGCAAGCACGTACTACAAATTTTACTGAAATGTGTTATGTGTTAGAAATTAAATTATTTGAAACAGCAATTCTTATGTTTTTTTCGATTTTATATATGATGATATAAGATAGAAAAATAAGTATGTTATTTTGTTAATAATTTTGTATGATTTGCTGTCTTAACTTTTGTAAACAAACAGATTTAATTTTATCCATTATTTTAAGAATTAAAACTTAACGAGGGATGTCTTTTCAAGAACACCTTTTTTAAAATAAATCCACTATGTGTTTAATTTTTCATTAATAATATTTGAAGTATTTATTTTTAAGATATTTTGAGTAATGAAATCTTCGTGCACACACACACACACACACACACACACACAGCACCTTATATACAATATAATTTATATTAAATTCTTAAAATTATAATGTATATTATGACCATCTAAAAAATAAAATTCTTGACCAGTACTGTTATCTTTGTATAAAGATCAATTATTGTTTTACAATTTTAATATAGTTTTGAAATTTACTTTTTCATTTTTAATAATAAGAATTATAGTTTTGGACGCATTGAAGACTGTAATGTAGTTAGTTTTTTAATTATTTTTGCACGAATTTTCTTTGAGAAGTTAAACCATGAAAAATACAGGGAAACTCCAATTCTCCTCTCACATTCCTATTTAATGAATAGCTGGAAGTAGAGAAAATATCTTAATTAAATTCTACATGAAGAATTCTTGCTGGTTCTAATTTTCCATTTCATTGTCTTTTCTGGAATTTGTTGGTAAAAGAAGTAAAATTTCTATGTTAAGGCTAGAAATTTAAAATAAATTCCATAAATATGTCAACCTGAATTGATAAATAAAATTTACAAGCTCTTGAAAAAGTACCTTTGAATAATAAAATACCTTCAAATTTAAATATATTGCTATAATTTACTTACGCAATTAGAACGATCAGTAAAGTAATTAGTGTCACTTTATTATGAAAATAATTATAGTTTAAAGATGTGATAGGATTTTATAATTTATAGGTTGATTAACTTATAATAATAATAAATATATAATTAATATTTAAATTTACTACTTTTAAAATACTTCTTATGATGTTTCAAGAATTTTTTTATTTTACTGAATGAACAATTAATTTATTTTAATGAAATGAGTGCAATTTCCTCAATCGTCGTTTAACATCAGATATTATATATATATATAAATATATATATATATATATATATATATATATATATATATATATATATATATATATATATATATATATATATATATATATATATATATGCATATTACATGTATACATATATATATCATATTGAAGCAGATCCAATAAAAACTAAAAATTTTAAAATCGCAAATTTGATTTTTCGATTTTAAATTCCATCAATCTGTAGAGGGTTTCTCATATGTGAGAGGAATTTTATATAGATTAAATTTATTAATTTATGTATACAAGCTACATACATCTCTAGCGTCATTTCTTTATAACGAACGCAATACGATTTATTAATTTAGAAGTAAAGATGAGTATGAAGGTCTAAATAACTAATTAAATGTAGATATATTTCCTATACCAGATTCAATTTCAAAACGTGAATTTAGTATTAAATTTAATCATTTCCTTAAGAAATATAAACGTGCCAAATACCTTATATCAAATTCAAAATTTTACATAGAATTTCTTAAAAAATAACTAAAGATGGTTCAATAATTTCAAAAATAAATGAATACATAATTACTATAAACCAATACCGTTTTTTAAATATTTCATTTGATTCAATATTATTAATAAATTTACTTATATCGGAAATTTAATACTGAAGAATTATCTTTAAAAGACTTTAAGCCCAAGGAAATAAAGAGCATTTACCTTTTATTTAACATTATTTGATATAAGAATATATCTATAAGCTAAAATGGTTTGAATTTAAATATAATGATACATTAAAAGACAATTATGTATATATAATTGAGACACACTATTATTTCTGTCATTATAGTATTTTGAAATTTAAACTAATTTATTTAGCTATTAAATTCTATGTACAATTATACATATAAGGTATATATATATATATATATATATATATATATATATATGATTTATAAACTACAAATGAATATTAATTGTAATAACCTCTCTTATTATTTCTTAGACATGGCTTACAGCAATTTCAAACGAAGATTGTAGTACGTCAATATGTCATTTCTGTAACATGTATTTAATGAAAAATACGAATAAAATTTAAAGAATGCATAAATCTGAAAACAAAGACTACTTTCACATAACATTTCCAATGTGCATACTGTACTTTAAAGAATAATATAATTGTTTTTAAAAGTTATCAATCAGCTTTAGAATTGCAGAATGATTAAGTTTTTGATTAAGTAAAAAAGGGTATTAAATTGAAATAAAATAAGATAATTATTAAAACAATTCCATAATAATATTAAAATTATTGTTTTTATGCAAATTTATATTTACCTTTAAATATAAATATGTTGTTACATTAAATATATGGTACCGATTGAAATTTTATTATCATACCAGTTTATTTTCAAGTTGGAAATATTTAAGTTTTACGTAATGAAACATTTTTCTGAAAATACTTTACACAAAATTATTTGCATTAAACGTAAAAGTAAAGGCCGAAAATATGAAATTTTATCAGATTTGTTTTATCCCATAAAATATACATATCTTACAAAGAATCACCATTTTCTCCAAACTTCTAGCTTAAAGAAAATTGAGAGAGACATATTTTCAAGTTTTGAAAAATCTTTACTCATATTCACATACATAAATTTAAAATCAATTTGTAAGAAATATTTTTTTTTAAAAAATAACATGTTGACGTTTTTATTGAATCTGTCATTTTAATATTTTTGGAGATTTGTATAAATCTGTTACAAAATACTTTGTTTGAATTGAAAAACAAGCCATTTTTAAAATCGAGCAAATAATGTTGATATTATTTCTGATAAAAAAGTTGATATTATTTCTGTTAATTGAATTTTTGAGGGATGCATAAAATAATTTTTCAAAAGACATTCAAAAATATGTTATCTAAGATTAAATACAGCAAGGAAAACATTCGTTTCAAGCTTTTCTGTATAACATTGAAGTTTGTTTTTGGAAAAATTAAAATCATTGTCATTTAAAAATTTTTATGATTTTTTGTGTAATTTTTATGCGTAAGAAATAAAGTAATTCCCCTTAATAGTTATTATCCTTGGGTAATTGCAAATTGCAAAATTTTACTTTTCTAACTTTCAAGTAAACTGCAGTTACTTTGAGATAACTTTGTACATTTTATATATCTTTATATAATATAAATTTTCTTTTATTAAAAAGAATGTTTTTCATAATATAATATTTATTGTGAAAAAATTTATCAGCTTTTAAGCATAATTTAAAATACATACTATAAGATATCTGCTTATAAATTCGTATGAATTAGGAAAAAATGCGAATATTTTCTGATTAGCGAGTGATAATAATAAATATTTGATGAGAAATTGTCATTTAAAAGCTTTTTGGTTAAAGAATAATTAAATACAAGAAAATATCTATATATTATATGCTATGCTTATAACATAATTAAATGTATTAGTAATTTTTCAGTTTTGTATAATATTTTTATCAATATTAAGTATACATCATTTATATCATGGTTTTAGTTTACTACTTCTTAGTTTAAATGCTATATAATGAAATATGATTATGCCTTTTTTCACCAAAAACACTTAAATTAAATATTAAAAATTGAAAATTTTAAACTATCACAAAATGTTTCACAAAAATTACAAGTATATTGTAATATTTATGAAATATTACATAAAGTTTTGGAAATTCAGGAAGTTCAGCAAAAATAATATGAAATATAATAATGTGTAAATAATTAAAATTGGAAATAAACCCCAAAAATTAGCATTAAATAAATTTAAGAATTAATATTATAATCTTGAATGAATCAAGTTTATCAGTATATTAAATCTATAAATTATACATAAAATTTAAACATTTTGAATTCAGTCATTTTGAAAAACATAAATCTAAAACCTATTTAGCCCTAAGGATATATTTTGTTTACAAATTAATACTTTCGCAGCTAAATATTTTTCAAATAAATGTTTCCTGAAATAGAATGTTTTAAAATCATATATTTGGAAACTATTTAGTAATAAAATTTATTTTAGAATTACAATGCTTATCCAAAAAACCTCATAAACTACATAAAGGAAGCTTTGACAATATTTAATATTATTTTTATTATGAAATATACTCTGTCAAAGCGATTTTTCAAATACAATGTCACAGGCGCTTGTTCAGAAGCACTGCTCGGCTCAACCCGTTGGAGAGTAAAGTGTTGTAAAACTGTTATAAATGTGTTCCTTGTCACCCAAGTATCGATAGAAATATAGTTATTTAAAAGACCCTAAACAAATACAGATTTTTTTACAACATTATTTTTTAGAAAAAAAACGTTATTGCTTTTGATATATTTATATTTTTAAGTATTTCATAACATTTATTTCCCATACACACGTTTATTTTTTTTTCTAAATTCGTGAAAAACATTATGAAAACTTCATGCACATATAAGAAACAAAATACATCAAATTGGAAACGTAATCAATTTTAAATAACCAGCTAGAAAATCGTTTTAAATGTGTAGTAAGTCAAATTATTTAAAAATATTAAGTATCATACTTATAGGAATTTAAATTATTGAAATAAAGTCTCCATTGAATTGAAAAAAAGAAAGTAGTTAGTTCAACGTTATCGGTGTTATAAATTTGCTATACTTTGAAAAGAACAATGTATATTTTTTATTTAAAGCTAAAGGAAGTTACGTAATTTGAAGTATCATTGAAACCATTGAAAAATTATTTTATTCACTATACGCAGTATATAATTAAATAAATTTTTGTCAAAATTACATTAATAATATCAATTTTATAATTTTAATTGGACATTTTTTAAATAGAAAAGCATTGTTTCACAGCGTTTTAACTGAAGAATAAAGAAGTGTGCTTTGGTTAATTTATGAATTTACTATTAGGCTGAAAAATCTCTAATGATAATAAATTTCAAAGTATTCATTGTCAAGATTTTAATTAAAACTTCTATGGAAATGAGAATTTTGAATGAGTAACTGGCATTTGACAACGAAATAAAAATGCATATTTTTTTTATTTTTCCTTAATTAGAAATTAATTATTTAATGGAAAGCTTTTTTAATAAAGACATAAGATTAAACTAGCCATTTTTTTATAATACTTTAAAATCTTCTGTTTTTGTGCATATATTATTTTACATCATTATTGTATCATATTATTTTTTAAATATTTTTATTTTCTTCAATACCTCAAGAAAGTAATAGACTTATACAATGTTGTTATCAAGTGACTTTATAACAAAGAAAACAAATGTACATGCTAATTAAAAGTATATGATAATTTTTAGAAAATCATAAAATTTTTTTACTGATCGAAATATTAAGTCTCAAGGCATCACAGAAACTAATTTTAACCTAATTAATATTTTTTTCATAAAAATTTATTTATTGTATCTTATTTTGTAATACATTTGAAATGGTATTTTCTGGATCAGAATGAAATTTTTCACATTTATACAATAAATATATGTTTCAAAATATTTTTAAATCTTTCTTTTGCAAATAAATGTTAATGAAATATTAATTATAGTTGGTCGTAGCAGATTAATTAAATTAATATTTAAAACATTTTTTTAGATTTAATGGAGATTTATTTTACATCTAAGTAAAATCAATTATAAAACTGATGATATTAGATCAAAGTTTCAGTAACTGAAAATAGTTTTTAACTCTTAAGAGTGTAAAACAATTTATAATTTATTGAGTTTATATTATACATAATAGATTTATCTATTGAAAAAAATATACTTTAGAATATAATTTATTTGATTTTAAATTGGGTTTATCTAATTTCTTAAATGAATGTTTTAAAAATCAAGTTTTAATATCTGCTTATTTGTTGCCTAATATATCAAAGAATGTAAAGACGTAAAACAATAATTTTGAATTTGCCATAATTCTGAATAAACAACCTGAAAGATTGTTTGAACTACTCATATTACTATGACTAATTAGTATCCTTAAAGTGTTAATTAATGATATTTAAAAAATCATCACAGTCACACACAATTAATTTTGATAGATTCTCCTTTCCTACAGTTGTTTGAATTATTCTAAAGGCAACATTTATCCAAAAATGCCTTCAATTCATCATTTCAATCAATTTTACAAGAAACTGAGTTTATTCATTTGCCGCGTAATTTTTTGAAAGCAATTGCTTAACTTTCACGATAGTTTCCAAACGTTTAATGCTGATTACAATATAAAAGGAAGTAAATAAAATGGTAATATGATCATAATATATTTTACTACATTCAATGTTTCTTTGCAGCCACTCACATAGAACAGATTATTTTACATAATTAATATATAATAGCTAAAAAAAAGTGAAATTGAAATGATCATTTCTGTACTATATATTTAATTAGAGTATGTCACGTTTTGCTGGAAGATCAAATGTAGAACAATTTGGTTTGTTAATTTTTTTTAAAAAAAATATGATTTATATATATATATATAAAACATTTTAAAAAAAACTAAAAAATCCGGTTACATTCTTAAAATCCTAATAAAGTGAAAATTATGAAAGAGATCTTAAGAGTTTCAACAAATCCTTTTCTATAAATTGATACATCCGAATTCATATTGCGTAAGTTTAATATATTTTCAAAATATTCCCACAAGTAATTACAATCCTAACTGAAGTTTGAAAGATTCCATCTTAAATAGTTTCGTTTTTTAATGAGAATTTCAACAAAATTCTCCCTTAGAAAGTGAGAATTTTCAAAATATATGCGCTTGTAAAGCTTAATATAATTAGTGGTTTAGTAAATAATAAAAAAATATTTTACAAATCAAACATATGTCATTTGCAGCAAGTTAACTTTGTATTCTCTTAATTAAATTCCTATCTTATTTCAGTGTGGCCTCTTTTACATGATATGAAATGTTATAACATAAAACATTTGATTATATAAGTGCTTTTTAACAAAATAAAATTAAATAGTACTACGAAAGGTGCTTAAAATAGTTTTGTAAAAATTATGAAGCGATTGAATGTAACAAATATGTTAAACATTTTACAGAAAATGAAGAAAGTTTATTACTTTGTTTTGTAGATTTGACATTCAGGTGCTTCAAATATTAAATCATTCATGGTATATAATGTTTACCAACTTAAAAATACAGTAGAAACATATCAAAAGAACTAGTTTAGAAACAACTTTGTTCAACGAAATTAAGATTAGTAACAGAAAATTTTATGGATGGTATTGTTAACAACTAATTTTGAATACCAAATAAAAACTGAATTGTTATAAAAAGTTTTAGATATGAAGATAAATGATCTGAAGCCCAGTTCCAGCTCTCAAGAACAGATCAGAGGTTCTATCCCGGGCGATTTGAACACACCCTTCTCTCGATAGATTAAGTACCAAGCATTTTTGGAAATTAAACACTAGGGATTTACGATCGGCTGATCAGTTAACCGGAAAATATGTTTTGAAACCCAAGGTTTTTGTCAGGAAAACAGATATGTGCTGTCATACCACAGCTTTAGCTTAGATAATTGATGTAGAATCAATATTAAGAAGCGTAATTTTAAACAGAAATTTTTATTGTAAGGGTGAATCCAAATTTAGTTATTTACCTTTTAAGCAAATTTTATGAATATTCCTTAAACTGTAACACGTGTGTTAACGTCGTGGCCATTGTACATCATTTTAAAAGATGAGGATCTCAATTCTACTTTATAATAATTATGTTATACTTTGGTTCTTAAAAAGCGCGATCATTAAGTTATTTTTTCAACTTTTAGTTTAGTTAGACTAAAAGTAAAAAAATATCTATCTATCTGTCATGCATTCATCTATTAATTTACATATTTTCTGAAATGTTAAAATAATGCATTTTAAGAAATATGAAACTTGTAGACATTATAAATTTACTTAAAATCTTGTATTATTTCCTTCATTAAAATGTATAAAAATTAATGTTATGTTTAATACTATATATTTGAAGAAAAAGGTAAACTATTTTTGTTTTTTATATTTTTATTCAGAATTTATTATTATAATAGTATCTAATAATTGGAAATATCAATGAATCATCATTTAAATGAATAATAGAAATTATTGAAACCTATTATATTCAAGTTTCATACAAATATAAATTTTACTTCGATATGAGACTAAGATAACAGTCACAGACTGATAACATATAAGTCACAGATTTTAATAAAAGAAAATCAAAACAAAGTTTAATCACATTGATTTACACTCCCATATAGCTTTAAAATTAGATATAAATCAGTTTTGTATGACCTATTTGGGTATGGCAAAAAAAATTTTGCTAAGTGTAAAACGATATTCATTTTGAAATAAATACACACTCGAAAAATATTTTTATCACACAACTTTAATTAATATAACATCTCTATAGGATTACCCTTTCTAAACTCTCATGCATATTAAACTTTCATAAGTTTGTACTGACGACTTCATCAGATATTGATGTCAGAATCCAAAAATATTAAAATATTTCCCTTGGAGTTGCATTGAATTTATGCTCAGCATTCATAACTTTCATCTCAACTCCAGTGGTATCTGTCTTCCTTTCTTCAGAGGATAAAGTTACTTGATAATAACTTTATAATTATTACCCCTACTCATAACTGCAAAATGATATTGATTTTTCATCCACTCTGAGCTTTTCTCTGTAACTCTGATGTTTATGAGGCAAATTTTGCATTGAGTTCTAAATTTGTTTCGTTGAATAATGTCAAATCTCATGATCATTTTAAATTTCAAGAAAAAGAAAAGACTGTTCAGTTTTTTTATTTTATGTATAATTTATAAAATTTATATAAATAAACAATTTTTGAAGAATTTAAAGCATCAAATTAGAAAGAAAAATGTTTCAAATTAAATTATCTGATTATAAATGGTATTTTTTATTTTGTCGTTTAACAGAATCAAAGCGAAGGTGCAAAAAATGATATATCTTAAAATTGGATCGGTATTGGCAATTATTTTTATATGAATAATCATTAATGTTAGCTGTCTTTGTCATGACTGTATAATTTAATACATACAAACCAATCCACTCCTGTGTTTTGTGTTGACTTGGTGTGATTAAACTAAAATATTGTTCACCTGTAATGTTAAAGTTTAATTTTGTTTCACAATTCCTAAAACAATTATACAAGATTCACATTAAAAGCAAAATTGTATATATTATTGGAATTTAAATTGAAGAAGATTTCAAACTAATTGAAAATCAGTTCATGAAGTAAACTCTGATTTAAATACCACTACTTTAAATTGATTGAAAATTATAAGAAATCCAAACTAAGCAATTATAGAGACATAAAATATTTTTGTTCCAACATACAAGAATATGATTCATTTTAACAATTGTATTGTTATTCTATTCCGTGTTCTTCAATCATAATTTTGTAAAAGGGATTGTAGATATAGTAACTAGAGAAACATAATAATTATCAAAAATTGCACCCTACGGTGGCATCAATAAGCACACAAGCACGGGTATACTTTGAAGTTGAAAAAGAACAAATAAGATCTGTTGTTACAAATCCCATCCAGAATAGCGGAGCTACACCAGAGCCATGATTCCATGCACTCTCAAAAATCAAGAAAATAAGGAGTCTCCAAGGAGCTCGGTAATTGAGTGCACTCAAATAAATGTTGAGGACTAGCCTTGTTATAGTTGCACTTTTTACAGATAGGAAAATGCTTAACAAGCTAGTCAAAGGACAGACAATTGATGTGTCCCCTAATAAATCTACTAATAGCAGTCTGGTCAGCTCTGGAACCCTCAAAATCAATGGCTGCCCCTGGCTGCCTACGGCAGTACCAAGCATGAGCAGAGAGATACTACCAAGTATTTGAAATAGCATCTTTAAAAGCAGAGTATAATTCTGAGTAAGTAAGATCCAGATCTGGAGAAGCAATAGCGGAAGAGCCCTGCTTCGCCAGTGCGTCATCTCGCTCATTTCTGAACAAACCCACATGAGAGGGGACCCAATGGAAGTGAATATCATAGGAGGCTGAGAGATCAAATAACATACGAAGAATATGGGTCCTAGCATGGTCTGTAACACTAGCGCAATTGATCAAGCACTAGAGGGAGTTACGACTGTCAGTGCGAATCCATATATTATTAAAAGAGGCTTTATACTTGATTGAGTCCAGACCAGTCTGGATAGCCAAAAGTTCACTGCGAAATACTGAACAGTAATCCGTGTTTCCGAAAATCTTTGAATCACTAGATCCATCAGAGTACTTAAGAAAAGTTCCACTGCCTGTTTGGTGTCTATTATCCTCACTTCCATCCATATAAATGTGGAGATCATTAAGTGGAATATTATTTATGATCTCCAAAACCAACTGTTTTAATAAATCTGGGGAGTCATGTCTTGGTGATTTCAGAAAAAAGCTTTGTGTGATAAAAATATTTGGTAGGTCTGATAATAGATTAATAGGACAAGTAAGGTACTGAATTTTAACATTATGGTTAATAACATTAAGTGAAATGGCTTTAGAAAAGGGACTATCCTTTTTTAACCTTTGACCATTCTGCAAGTTAATCAGGTATTCCGAAATGCGATTTTGATTCGCGTAGCTGATGAATGTGCTATAGTATTTGACTAGATTCATTTCTCTTCGCAAATTTAAAGGCTGAAGATTAGTCTCATATAAAACTATGTCATGGAGGCACCTTCTACTCAAACCAGAGCTTACTGTTCCAGCACTCAATTGCAATTGCTATAGCTTTTGAAGGTTACTGGCTAAGACACAAGAATAGACCTGAAATCCATATTGCAATATAGGTCTCACCAAGACAATAAAATTAGTTCGAAGGACCGTAATATTAGCACCCCAGTCTCTACTGGAAATGAATTTGAACACATTAAGGGGTTTTCTACTGTTAGCGACATCAGAATCGATATGCTTATTACAATTTAATTCAGTGTCCAAAACATAGCCCAGGTACAAATAAGAAAACAAGGATACATAATTTAGAAAAATCTCGTAAACAATTACTATTTTTATTTATTTTTTTTTATAAAGAAAAGTAGATAGTATTAGGAAAAATATATGCTCACACTTGCATTGTAAATTTGAAGTCAATATATTTAAAAAATTTGAATTTAACAATTATATTTTAAAGAAAAATTTGATAAAGTATATGTACGGTATGAAATGTCCTCTAACATGTTTTTCAGAAATTATTCATAATTATGGTTCAGAACATGTCACTTATGAAGAATTAATTCGGTGTTATATTTTCTTTATTTAACATTAAATAAGTGTTATATTTAACATTTATTATTAATTATAATTAACTTTATCTTAGCAATTATACTATGTTTGTCATTCATGACTTTGAAGAAACGTTTCCTTCCTACAATATTCGTAACTCAGGATAAATCAGTTAAGTTCTGACATTTCATTCATAAGTTTACGTTGTTAAGGGTTATAGTACAATTTCTGTTATTAAGTTGAATAGCTGGCTTGTATGAACAACAACGGGCATAATCATATAATAACAATTCTCGTAAAAACATTTAAAGGGATATAAATTATTTTTAGTTCCTGCTAGATCATGATGTCTTGTTCTAGTAGTGTAGGTATGAGCCTGTTTGAAAGTAAACTTTAATAACCTCGTAATCAACAAATATCTTTTCTCATATAATTATAGTACAAATAAGGCAATAGGATGTCGATAAATAATGGTTTCATATTCTAAATTGTTTGAGTTTGCAGTGTCTAAAAATGAATATAAAATTTACAAAAATTTATATCATACTGATTATTTATAACTAATACTTAATTTATATTTTTAATCATTAGAGATATCAAATATTCGGGAAAAATTTATAATTTTATGATCTCCTTTAAATAATTTTTAAAAAAAATCTTTTTGCGTATTATTAAGAAAAATATCATTAACTCCACAACGATAAACATTTCATAATCATGTTGAAAAATTATTATTTAATGGCTTTAATGCAAATTTAATTCAATTTTTAAATGATAAATAGCTAAAATATTGTCTAAAATTAGTGGTCAAATCTTAATACTCTGGTTTTAACTTAATTTCTCCCACATTAATTTCCAGTTTAGCCACGAAAACTTAGCAGTGTTGTAATACCCCCCCCTCCCATTTCAGTTCTCAGATCCCACAAACTAAATTATTATAAATTGAAATATTAAAATTTAAAACATAATATTTTATTAAACTAAATATATATTTGTTTTCCGAAATTTTTACAATTTTCAATTTTAATTTTGTTATTTTAATTTCTCTGACTGTTTTGATGTACTCATAACAAATGATTACATTTATAAAAATAAATATTTATCTTACGATTCATAAAATGTTTATAAACTATAAGAGATATCATTTAAAGATCTTTACGCGTATCTCACAATACTAATTTATAATTACGATTTTAGCTGTTGCTTACACGCAATTTATGTCAGTACAAAAAAAATATAAACAAATTTATTGGTGACCTAAAATTGAAAATAAAAACCATGTGTAAAAACAAATTTATTTAAGGCCTAAAACTGTAAAAAAACCATATGTAAAAACACATTTATTGATAACCTAAAAATGTAAATAAAAATTATATTATAAACGCATTTATTCATGAACTAAAATTGTAAAGGGAAATCACACTTAAAAACATGTAACAGTAAATATACCTGAAAGAAAATATTATATTATTAATCATAGTGGTTTTAATCATTTTTATTAATTTATAAATAATTAAGCACAATTATTTTAATAAATAATTATTAACTCATTTCATTAAAATAATCAAACTTAACAATTTTAATAAATAATTGTTAAGTGAACCAATCCTTTATTTTTAAAGTAAAGAATGTATATATATATATATATATATATATATATATATATATATATATATATATATATATATATAATATATATATATATATATATATACATATATATACATATATACATATATATATATATATATATATATATATATATATATATATATATATATATATATATATATATATATATATATATATATATATATATATATATATATATATATATATATATATATATATATATAATATATATATAATATATATATATATATATATATATATATATATATATATATATATATATATATATATATATATATATATATATATATATATATATATATATATATATATATATATATATATATATAATATATATATAATATATATATAATATATATATATATATATATATATATATATATATATATATATTATTGCGGTTGAAATGCGCCGTTATATTTTTATTAAATTATGATAAAATTCCTAATTTGAACTGATGAAGTAATATGTTTAGAATAACTATTTTCAGTGCTTTATATTTAATTAAATTTTTCCAGTAAGATCAATAGCAATTGATTTTCAATGATTCAATAAAATATTATTTGAAAACATTAAATGAACCTTTTTACTTCAAGTGCTTATCTTCAATTATATTTAAGAAACTTTTCTCATTAAGAAAGATCGATTAATGTTCGGAAACCACACTAAGACACATTTCAAAACCAGAAGATAATCCATTAATTCTTTAAAAACTTATGTCACATGACAAAGTTATCAATTGAACTGATACTATCACACTAAATTTGAGTTTGCCAATGTACGAGCAAGGCTTTTTGGGATTAAAAAGTTCAATGAAGTATAAAATTCTGTCAGATATTTTTTAGATAATAAACATGATACTAATTTAACTTGGATCACCATGACATGTGAATTTTAAAATATAATTTTTCGGGAAACAAGTGACAGTTATTACATGTTTTGGAAAATATCTGACCGCTAAGATTAGTTTCCTGGCACATTTTTTTTACTTTATTTATTGATAATTTTAGCTCTGAAAAATAAAATTTAATAATGAAAGTTTACTTTATTAATGAATAATAAATTATTTTACCTGGTTTTTAAGGAAACTCCCAAGGAAATAAAAATCATTCATTGCTTTTATATTTCCTGTCTCATGCTACCAACTTGCAAAAATTAAATTTTCTACTTTTGCACTTGTTAATTTAATTATGTTTTAAATGTTTACCTGCAAACTTTAATTTAAAATTAGAAATGTCTCTATCAAGTTTAATTTAATTTCATTTAATAATACTATTTTTAATAATAAATTAAGTAAATAGAAATTTATTTTAAGATATAAAGTTATGAATAGTTTCATACATTGATAAAAACATTGTAATGTATTATAATTATGAACATTTTCTATATATAAATATCTAAAGATTATCTAAATCTTTATTTTCAAGAAGTTGTAGAGGAAGGGAAATAAATGAGTTTCGAATTATAATGTAGTATTGCATTATGTCTCATTTTATTTATTTATTTTTGTCTTTTTACGAATATACAAGAAAGGAGAAACTATGGATGATGATAAAATCAGTTGTTTACGTAGTCATTATTGTTGGTTATTATTACTGGGACAAGTAACGACTTTGAGAGAGAGAGAAAGAGAGAGAGAAATCAAAGAGTTTTCGAAAGTATTCTTTGAGTATAGCAGTAGATCTTTCTTCCACATATTCCTTAAGTGGTGCTGATGTAGTAGCAGATGTAATATCCAAAGCCAATTATTGTGCAAATGTAGACAACAATTTGTTTGGTAACTGATCAAGGGCACTAGCGGATCAATAAATCAAATTAATCTTGAGCACTGACAGTCATGTATTTTCAAGTATTATTCTGTTAGATTACAACTGTTAGCTAGAACTTCATGTATAAGATGACAAAGGCTTTAACACTTCAGAGATCTAGCTCAAGCTGTTCAATGAACTGACAATGCGCATTAAGAGAACATAAAAATGAAATTCAAAAATAACAAAAAAATTTTTATCTGGAATCTATATCGGTATGGTGATGGATAGCGTAACTGTTAAGAAAGCATTAAACAAGGTTTCTAATTGACTAAATTGTCTGTGTTGCAAAAATAAGATGGATTCGTTTGTTAAAACTATGTCATTCCATTTCGATATTCACCTCCATTCCTCATCAAACCACTAGTAGAAAATATAACTGTAGTTCTGAGTCAAGATTACAATCATTAAAAATTAAATGTATGAATGGATGACTTGAGAGCAATCCACACAGAAGCAAATGACGTCGAAGTAAATATGCGGGCACTAAATGATGTTAAGCATGTGGTTGTTTTAATGTGTGCTATGTGGTTTAGCGATCCTTCATTGCTTGGAAAATAAAATGCCTTTTAACCCTTGCATAACAGTAATAAGGTGAATGTAACCAATTATGTTCTTCTCCTGTTTTTTTATTATTGTGGAACTAGCAATTGTATTTCTGCATCACATTGTTTAATTTAATTTTGTCCAGCACGTTAATTAATTCCTCAGAAAGATAATCTGTACTCCTTTTAGGGAATATATTTTTTTACTAGAATTCAGAAACTTACTCATAAGACATTGAATATCTTCTACGTAACATAAGTGAACAGGTTGCTCAAGTAAATGCATGAAAAGATAATTGTTATAAATAAAATTAGCAATTCTTTTTTTCTCTATACGGTGCTTGAAGGCATCGATACGATAATACGGTCACCCATGATGCAATGCTAATGATTTGTATACCTCATCTTTGTTAACAAATGACACATTTTTCGTACTACATGTATGCTTCCTTCAAGGTGTTGCATTCTGTATGTCTCTCCATGCAGATACGTGAATTCACTTCTATATTGAGAACACATTGCAAAATGTTGGAGAAGAAATGTAAGCCTTATTTTATTATATTTTTGAAAAATTTAATATTATTTTTAATAAAACTAAAGATGATTATAATTGTGCTTTGATAAATTCAAACTTTTCTTTTATATACAGCTCTAGTATCCAGTATACTCTAAAGACATCCAGTGTTCATCAATTCTCATAAATGGACACATATATACCTGTATTATATACACCAATTCTCATAACCGGAATCTTTATACGCAACAAACACTTGTATATCTATATACCTAATACCTTTCTCAATGGACATCCTTTGCAGTGAGAAAAAAATCCCAAGCAACTTGGTTTGGTGCTTTACATTGAAATTGCAAGCAACAAACACATGGACTAGCTAGTAAACATCGCCAGAAAGAGACTTAATATTTTGAATTTTATCTCTGAATGTGATTGGGGTGCTGATTCCAGAATATTCAGGAAAACTTACATTACATATCTCAGGCCTACTCTTGAATACGGGTACCAGATATATCAAGTTGCCTCAGATACAAATCTCCAAAAGCACAAAAGTGTGCAACTGCATGCAGCTTGCTTAATTATTGAATTTCATAAAAGTACTCTTACACATATTGTTCTTTATAATGCAAATTTGAAGCGTCTGTGGCTTAGATGTATCCCGAATCTTACAAAACACTTCAGTAAGCACTTGAGCTATGGAAATCAAAAATCGTACGTCAAATTTTGTCTGTGGATGGCAAAATAATCCAAGACTAAAAAGAAATAATATCCTTAATCAAGCTGAAACACGTGATCTGTCGAAACCTACTGTTGAATTTAATTTACTAAGGTCTGCTGCGTTCTCCATAATTTCTTTGTCGGGAGTATAATTCCGGGCTGGATTATTCACTCATACCAATAAATCTACCCATCACCCAGAATACTTGAGAAATGCTACTCTTGAAGTAATTGACACTATCCCTGCTGAGGCAGCTCAGATTTATACAAACAGTAGTAAGAGATATGGTTGCACTGGGAGTGGGACTGTTGTCAGATTAGGTAGTGCAATTCTTCTTAAACGCTGGAATTCTGATAATTACTAAGTTTTTGCCTCTGAACTGATCACCATTGACATGGCTCTAGATTTCATTTCTAGGCAACATTTATCAAGTGAGATCGGATACTTTGGGACAGCCTTAGCGCCATCCAATAACTAAATATACTTGGAGACAGATAATAGAACAAAAGGGGAATGGAATTATTGAGAAGCTCAGGACACTCTCATCATCTTCTAGTGTGCATCTTCAGTGGATGCCATCGTATATCACTTTAAACAACAATGACATGGCAGATGGAATGCTAAAAGAGTGAACTTCCATGCCACTTTCGGAGGGGGTTTGATTAAGCTACCTTGAGCAATACTCATTAAGCAAGATCTCAATAAACATGTCTTGTAGGCATCCACTTGAACATCCATGCTATATAAATAAAGGTTCTGGTACATGGATTGACTTCGTATCAGGACGTGACAAGAGAGACCAAACTGCTTTGGCTCGACTTCGCATTACACATTTAAGACCCTTTGATTTTTCAATGACACCAATATATTCTGAGTTTTCTCCAAATGCTACATTGAAGAGGCCGAAACATCTTTTAGACTGCGTTGGTCTATTTCGCAAGGATCTCGTAAAGCAGCCCGGTGAAAAGCTCCTAAGGCAGCCTGTGTTGAAATTAAAAGCGGAAGACCTCATTGATATGATCTGATTTTTATTCCTTATTCAAAGTGTCTCTTCTTACTTAAATAAGTCATAATGAGTTGGATATAAAAATCAAATACATATCCTTATATTTTGCTACTACCCCTGGTTCAGTATCCTTTAATGAGTAACCATTTATTGATATCACAGTAGATACCATCTAAAAACTTGATAAGGATGTATGCACTTGAATATTCAATAGGCTGGTATAGGAGACTATTCCGGTGTCCCGGTTGAGCATTTCAGAAATTTGGCAAACTATCTTTATCATATTTATAATGCCAATGATTTTCTTTTGGTACAAGAAATGGCGAAAACTTAACAAAGATCGAATTGCTACTGCGCACCTGTAAATACATTTTGAAACATCATTAGACAGTGAGAGAGAATTGCCTAAACACGAGGCGTGCAGACACGTTTTTTAAGTCTACTGGAAAAAAGGCAAATCTAATATAATAACGGCGTAACAAAGATGATAAATAAAAATAATGGGTTTCAAAAGTCAAAATGATAGTTCATAATAAAATTATTTGGGTAAAATGTATAGCTTCATCGCGCTAATTGTTACAAAAAAGTTTAAATCAAGAATTTGAAAGATCTTTAGTATGTTAAGAAGCGCTTCTACATTAACATTAATAACAGGATTTAAGTTAGAAAGACTGAATCGCAATTCATAGAATTAAAAATTTAAAGTAAAAGTAGAATATGAGAATTTATAAAAAGAAAGCCTTACACCAATCTCCGAATAAAAGGAAGCAATTGTAATTTTTTTAAAAAAAATTAAATTATTTTAGCTTGGATAAAGTCCTTATTACATTAGTATTGCCGATATGCATGGAGTGCAAGTCCAATAGACTTAAAAAAATGACTTCACACTGCCAGTTGAAGCCATCGCAATCCATGTCCAATGAATGATAAAGATTTATTTCAGGTATGTTGTAAGAAAATAATGGTGTTACTATAGATTTAATAAAAGATTGCTTTTCTTACAACAAATTTTAAGGGTGCTATATTTTACTCAGTAGATTCCAGATTTCCTGATAAATTCTTATTTAAGAATTTTGTTTGTAGCCAAGTTTTTTAAATGGTAATTCATACATCTGATCTTATAAAGTGGATTTCCTTTGTTTTATTTGAATCAATTTCACTCTTACATTTTCAAATTACTCACTTTTAAAAGTTAAGCACGGAGAGGAAAATGCTATTTTCCGGACGTCAATCAGAATTGAAGAGGATGCAAATCGCTGCAGAGGTAGATTGAAGTATGCAAATATGTTAGGTAACAGCAAATCGCGGTTTAATACCGAGAAATATACAAAAAGGGCAGTCTTATAAGATACCAGCTTTATGAAGGGTTACAGAAGTTGATTGTAAGCGCTGATAGAAGGTGTTTAAACTTTCGTACAATTTTTTTTCAAGACATACATGTTACTTCGACTTCAAGAAGAACTTACGGAAAATTCTGAGCGCTGCCTTGATGCGGGGCGAATTGAAGCAGGACAGTTGATTTCAGATGTTGCTCTTTTCTTCAGTGTTCATCATTTTGTTATTTCGCGTTTATGGAAACAATTCCAAACCACACAAACAGTTGTCCGAAAGTTCATCGCCGGTCGCCCAAGGGGTACAAACCCCGCGGAACATCGATATATAGCGATTTTAGTGAAACAGAATAAAAGAGTAACCTCCACACCTGTGGCATCTTTGGTTACAGCGTCTATGAGTAAGGTGATCTCTTCAGCTACTGTACTCCGAACATTACATATGAGTGGACTGTATGCCTGGGTACCTCATGTTTGTATTTGTCCATCCGTCCAATACAGAGGGGATGATTAAAGTGGATGATGGAACCTCCATGACCTCCTCCTGCCCCACAGATGCAATGTTACGTGGCGGCAAAATTTCATCACTAGTGTATCCTTTTATTACAGGTATGATGTTTGAAGATTTTCCCTGTCAATTGTACGTACTAATGATATGATATTATTGGAATCTTTTTTGGACGATATCGCGAAGACATTAGGTAGCCTCTGAAATCGTGGTCGAACGATACGTCTTCGTGGAAGGCTCTCTAAGTGACGGAATAGTTTTAAGACAGCGTCGATGGTCTTATATTTCTGAGACTACAAAATCTGGTAAACGTCCTCTG
This sequence comes from Latrodectus elegans, assembly GCA_030067965.1. NCBI lineage: Eukaryota > Metazoa > Arthropoda > Arachnida > Araneae > Theridiidae > Latrodectus > Latrodectus elegans. The sequence continues at coordinate 42,242,264 of CM057816.1, read as the reverse complement.
CAATTCCCTTCATGTGATGAGCCACTTTCTCGTCTTCAGGCATAGAGTTGTTAACTTTTCGGCACAGGGAAAGTACATTTTGAATGCAAGATTCAGATGTCTCACCAATTTGTTGCGCACGGGTGAGTAACAGTCTTTCTGATTGACGTTTTATATCAGTTGCATATCAAAATATGTCTTTTAAGGAATACCAATCGGTAGGGTAGCAAGTAAGGTCCCAGCAAATAGTCTCTAATGATTCGCGCCTACTCATTGATGACAAAGCGATGTTGCGCAGCGTGACTTCAAGTACCATGCAGGTTGTGGTCAGCCCAGACATGTAAATTGCGTGTATTGAACACACCTTCACGAGTGAATGAAACTTCATCTGTAAAAAGGAAAGAAGCGAGTAAAATGGGATCCACTGCATCCTTCTGCATAAACCATTGTACAAATTCCACACGCTTCGGATAGTCATCGGGTTTCAGTAACTGCACCCTTTGCAGATGGTAAGGATGCACACGTTCCTCGTGCAGTATCCGCCACACTGATGACTGAGAAACCCTAAGATGATTAGAAATAGATCGTGTGCTGGTATTCGGATTATCATCGATAAACTGCACTACTTGTTTTTTAAAGTTGCCAATCGGCCATGTTGCTGCGCAGTGAACCACTTTCACACAGATTGCGATGAACGCGAGCAAACATTTCATTCTATGGTATTCTTCAGTTGGGGTATTGGTCTTCATAAACTTGCCTAGCTCGGGGGCCGCTTTAGTCAGCTGCCCCATATGTGAGATGCATATTCGTTTGCTTTTGATCCGTGAAAGGATTAATCTTACAACTTGCAAGTCATCTTCCACACTGATGACAGCGAGAGTGCCCTCTACATGCGCATGTGTACATTTGCACATATACTTTCCTATGTGAAAAAATGGGTTTCCTGACGTATTCCCTACCTCTCCACGAAATTTGTGCGATACGTTTTGAATCACTTTATAAACACCTTTGGAATCTTCCAGACTTGAAAATCCAGAGAAAATTGGGAATAGAAATTTTTATAAAATTTCATAATTAAAATGTAAAGAAAACAGAAGAAATTTTCCAAGGCGACTCACCTCACTTGCGTTAGAATCCGCATCTTCACTTTCACAAGTCCACTGCTTTACCGACTCAGCCACGATGTCTTTGATTGAAAAGAAGAATTTTATAATTTTCACTACAATAGAATTTAATATTCCTGTCAATTACAAAAATAATTTCAGACATATATATATGTGTGTGTGTGTGTGTGTGTGTGTGTGTGTGTGTGTGTGTGTGTGTGTGTGTGTGTGTGTGTGTGTGTGTGTGTGTGTGTGTGTGTGTGCGTGTGAAAATGCAAAGAAGTACAGAATAAAAGTTTAATATTTAATACAAAAATGAATTGATGTAAGATACCTTGATTACAATAAGGTATACATAATTTTTTCTAACTTACAAACTTTATTTTCTCTTGAAATGTAAATATTACAATGATTTTCTAAACTATGTCAGGGAATATTATAATCATATTAAAATAAATAAAAACACCATCGTAAAAAATCAAGATAATAAAAAATTAAAATATTTGTATACTTTTTTACATTCTTGAAAATTTTCTATTGAAAATTAAGATAGCATATGAGCTATAGCTAACTATTTAATATATATAACAGTGTTTTTGTATAATTGCATAAAAATTAAATACTGTTTTTTTAATACACAGCATTAATTTTTCATATTTGTATAAAAATGTTTCAAATTTTCAATTAATTTTCTTTATATATTTATGGAAGCATTTAATTGATAAATATAGCAGAAGTAGAATTTTTTCTGATATACGGTTTAATGCTGCTGTATAAATATTTAAGCGTTTTTCTATGCGTTTAATGTATAACAGAAAAAATAATTAAGTAAAAAAATTTTTGTCACAAAATTAAAACTTTAACAAATATGAAAGAAAGAAATTTAATGCAAGATTAATTATTTAATTATAATATTAGCTAATGCTCATTTTCTTCGAATTTAATGCCAATTTCATAACAATTTTTTTATTTTGTTTTAACTTGGATAATAATGATGTTTTTCAATGTTAATTAAACCTAAATGTGAAAAAAAGAATGAAAAATGTTTATAATTTACATGAGAAATCTATTCCATTCAGTAGAATACAGGGAATAAAATTTTTACTTACATTTTTAGTGCGATCTTAAATGATGAAAAGTAATTTACATGAAAAAAAATTACTTTATTTGACTTATGCTTCTTTCTTATTTACAAAATAGTTCACTTTTACAAAAAGAAATTCATTCTGGTCTTGATGAAGATGTCTAAAAAAACTGTTGTTACAACTCATCGGAATTCCTTCACTAATTTTGAGAATTAGTGAAGTAATGGTGAAGAATTTTATCAATTTTCCTGGAATTTACCATATTCATATCCAGTAAACAATTCAAAAGTTACCAGTTTCATTTTTCCATGAATTTTAATAGAATATAGTCCATCTAAGCAATCATGATGATGACCTATATGTTTGTTTTAAGAATTAATAAAATTCAGCATTTTCAAGTTAATTTTAATTTGTGTTCTCTAACTCACCTCTTCAATCCAAAACTAAGTGTTCTCCACAAATGCAAAATCAGATATAAATCTTTCTCCCTTCCACATGGACTTAAATTCTTCTAAAAAACACTCGTTGATTATATGATTTTCTCTCTTGTGGTTTATAAACCTCAGAAAACCTCTTCATCAAGACTTTTCAAAATATCAATACAAATCCGAACGTTATGGCAGTATAAAATGTAGACTGAAAGATTCATAATATTCTCAGTTAGTTTCATCTGAACCCTTGTACTAAGGGGAGTATCATTTCTTGTATCAGATTCTTCACCGCAATAGAAAGGAAAATTAAGAGAATGACCTTCAATTCCACAAAGAGCCAACAGTTATTTCCAAAACATAATGGTTGACCTCGTGTAATTGCTTCAAACTATTCTCATTGTAATGAAGGATTGTCATCTGCAGAGAAGTGTCCAGATTTCTAAAAAAAATTATAATTATATCAAACAAAGGTTTCACTTTGGGGTATCGATGGTAGACATATTGACTTACAGTTCCGTTGTTCACGAAGTGCAAATAAGATCTCTTCTTTTGGAACTAGTTTTGCAAGGTGAAACCAAAGCCTTCAGCACCTGATCAGTAGTCAAGTTCACAGGAAATTGAATGATAATCAGTTAGAATCGAAGTTCCTATACAAGAAGTATTTCTGAACAGTAGTCGCACAGTTTGTATTACAATAAAATTTTTGAATTTACTGAAATGAAGCTGCATTAAATGTTCTGAGGGAACTTTATCTTTCGGTTCAGTTTCCATCTGGTTGATCAAGTCATTTGCTGATGAATTAGTCTGTGTTTCCCATTTTGTTAACTGCGTTGATTTATCCTTTTACAAGATGATTAATGTATTTTAGCATTTTCTGCTCTTTGTTAAGAAACACTAGATCTTTTGGATGGTTAAGTTCTAAACTCCAGAAACCCAGGAATATTTCTTACAGTAATATCACCGGTTTTTAATTAATTCTCATTCCCTTCATCTTAATCAATTAGTTTACTGATATCTGGTTGTACCAGTAATTTCAATATTGCTTCCACCCGAATCAAAATTATAATGAACAGTTCTAATACTTCCTTTAACTTTAGTTATATTTGCACTAGCATACGATAGCATGTGTACAACACTAGATGCGAAATTATTTTATTTACTCTTTGTTATAGAGATAAAGAACGTAACAATTGCATTGTCCTGTTTAGAGGACAGTTTAAAAATATTGCGCAAAAACTTAAATAGCAATATTGCTGTAACGGGATGATAACGAATTAACTACCAGTATAATGACGAAATGATAGTTTCACATAAAGATGAGTGTCCAAAGTAAATTGAAAATAAATTCTGCAACTACTAATTGATAGTACAAACCATGCTAATAATGCGATGAATAAGCCAAATGTCCAGACGAAGGAGGATAGAACAAGACAACTTAAGGTAAAAGAAGCTAATACATAACCTTATGTATTTCAGCTGGGGGATGACTCCAGGAGTGTAAATTGGATAAAGAGGTAAAAGGGGCTAACTGCAGAGTTAGTATCAATTTCAATTTGTATTGTGGATATTTTAAAATTAAAAAATTATCTAACCTGAGTCTTTAAATTCTTAGTTTTGTATCAATATAATAATGTATAGTGTAAGTATTTAAAAGAAATCTTTCTACCATGAGGCCTTAGACTCTATATTTTTAAAATATTTAGCTAGCCCACTTTATAATTTTTAAATATTTGTGAAATATCAGTGTATGATGATTACCGCTTTCTTCATTTCTTCATCACATTCCACCAATTTAATTTAGTCATTTCAATAAAATTGGCGTAATAGAATTTAAATTGACATATTTAATATCAATAATAAAATGCAATAATATCATGTCCATAAATGAGAAACTACATAAATCTTAATATTTTCATAACCAAATTTCTTAAAAATATTTTATATCTCTTTTATAAAGTATCTAATATAAAACAAAACTGATGATAATGTCCTTTAGTTTTATTCTTCATATTAATGTATTTTAACCTTTTAAAATAAAATCATACATTTTATGTGAAACCATAAATTTTATTTAAATTTATGATGCTTACTGTATAACATTTTAATGATTTATTTTGATTCCTAAGAATGCAAAAAATTGAACTGAAGAGCTCCTGTATTCCATTTATTTAGAGAAAATAACTTTCTATTTTAAGGTAGTTGTTATTGTTACCTATTACATTTTTGAAATGACAAAAATAGTTTCACTAACAAGTTCTTTTAAGAATCTTACTCTTTTTAAAAGAATGAATAAAGGTTTTGTAACTGAAAATTGGAAAAATAAATAATAAAAGAAACTGTAAAAATTGACGATAAAGTTTAGAGTTTTATTTTTTTTTTCGTTAGCTTCTAAGTGATTTTTCCCAGAGGAAAGTTTTGCAACATAGTTATAGGCACCATAAAAAGTCTTTGTATTTTTTTAAGCCACAAAGAACACTGTAAAAATAAGTTGTATTTTCATTTCTGATTAGGAAGTGTGACGTAGCAACTAAATCTTGATATTATTCAATTATAAGGACACAATAACTCAATTTTTATTGATTGTTTATTTCCTAATACTGTCCAATTTGTTACAACTATCAATGCTCTAATGTATATATACATTTATCAGGTTTAACTCATTGTAGAGTATATGGTTTTATATAATTTGATATTTTCTTATAAATTTGGGATTTTTGCTAATACTTTGACATTGATTGATAATATTTAAACCATTTAAACAGAAATATTATAGTTAAAAATTTAACACCATATACTCAAAAATAATAATTATATTAAATGGGGGCTATTTCAGAGATTAAATAAGTCTTAAATTTACAAGTATTCTTATTTACTTGTTTATTAATTTCATATTATTAATAATATGTATGTTACATAAAAAATATTAAAGTATTGAATATTGTTTTAATAACTACTTTTCTCAAATTTAGTTTATTTAATTTTAGAATTTATCATTTTCTAATTTGTTTGAATACACTGCCAAGCTTAGAAATTTATATTTTGATTAATAACGTAAAATTTTATTTTTGAAATACACGTATTCATATCAGTAACAGTCATAAATGTCGTTTCTTATTGTTACCTTCATCTTTCTTTTAAATCAAACTTAGGTAAATTGCTTAAGTGTTTACATTCTTTGATCAATATTTAAATAACAATAATGTTACTCAAATAAAAATAATGCTACAGTTCTTTGAATTTTATGACTTAAAATATTTTGATACATTTTAATAATCAAGCCTCATATACTATTGCACATTCCTTTCCTTCTTCATTAAAAGAAAGGTTTTTTTAAAAAAAAAATGTTACTTTTAAAATAACTTTTTTTAATAGCAATAACTAAATGCACAGTAGCGTGCTTTGTGATCAAAAATATTTCCGGAAAAGGCAGCTGCATTTTAGTTTCAATTCAAATATAATTATAAGTAAGCGATGTAAACTTTTTTTAACAGTAATCATTTGAATATTTTGAAAAGCTTTGTATAGAAAAATAGAGTAAGAACAAATAATGTTCTATGAAATATGCACATTTTTTAAGTACTTGTGTATTTTGAGTTATTATAATTTTGTTATCTCTGTACTCTTTAATAACCTGTAAGTAAATTCAGTAAAAAAAAAAAAAGTTAAATATAATGCTCTGCTTGATGTTGTAAATATATCAATTTTAAAAACACGACATATTTCTTGCAAACTAATACTATCAAGGGCTTTTAAGGTCTCATCAATAAGAACTGTTAACATTTTGTGTTTAAAAATGTTAAATTAAAAATAAAACAATAAAACTTAAGTTTTTAATACTTATAAAATATTTTTCAATGTATGAAGCATTTTAATAACTCAAAATAATGTAAATCAGTTTCGTATATTTTGTATTATTGTCATAGAAATCAGAAAATGAAAACATATTACTTATTGTCTTCATGAATCCTATACAAAAAATATATAATATCATCAAATGGGTTTTTGACAATCGGATATTTTCACAAAATTATATATATATATATATATATATATATATATATGTTTGTGTAAGTTACCGAGACCTATCCCAATCCCATTTGTAATCGCAAAATCACAAAATGCTACAAAACCACATTTAATAGCTGTATATCACTTACCTTTAGGATGCTCTTTTGCAATTAATCCTGGAAAAAACAGCAAAGAAAACCTGACAGTTATTATTGAAAAAAATCATAACTTGAATAACGGAATTTTCGATTCCACATCAATAGATTCAAAAAGTAAAATTCATTCTAATATAAAATTTTCAAATATAAGATTTAAAATATTTTTCAATAGATGATGCTTTCAACTTCTATAACGATGAATCAATCAATTTATGAAAATGGTATAAATTTAATGGACTTTTGCATGCAGAATAAAGCTTTAAAGAAAATGTACAATGAAGTTTGTCAATAAATTTTATTTAAGGTAAAAAACAAGTTTTAAATAAAAATTAAATGAATAATCAATAAACAATAAATTCAAATTCTTTAGATAATATTAACACTGCATGATGTTACATAAATACATTACATAATTTTTATAAGTAATATATAAAAATATATTACAAAAATAATTTAAAATATTAGAAATTATGACATAAACACAAAATACAAAATCTTTGTCAATGTTTAATTTAATAGCGTAACTTTTACTGCTTAAGCTAGCAGTGGTAATCAGTAAAACAAACATTTACAAAGAAATCTTCGTCATATCCACTGAAGAAACAAAATAATTAACAAGCAGTTATCTAATAGCATTTCTATTAATAATGTAGTGTACGGTTTCAAAATTGTAAGGTACCAACTCATTATCACCTTAGCCCAAGACAAAAGCTTAAAAATATTAGCATTCTTTGAATATTATCTCGTGATACTTTTACAATTTCAAATTAGTGTTTTTGGACAATAATAATATATCAATAATTTATGTCATATTTCCAAAAAATTTATGTGAGTAATTGCAGGCTAAATAACTTTCAGATCTAAAATTGTTCAGTTGTAGCATTTCATAAAACATTATGAAATGTTGCGATATAGATTGCGTAAGTGAAATGAATAATTTGAGTTACTGATTTGAACTTTACTTTGGGTACATAAGATAATTTAATATTCTTATATATATAAGTAATACACACACAATTGCCACATGCAACCCAAACATTTTTCTTTATCTTCTCAAAGTATTAGTCCTGAATAATATGAAACAATCTTAAATTGGTTGGCGATATTAGTACCAAATATTACTTGTACAAAAAGTGCCAGTTTAAGTAAGTAATAAGTAACCTAATAAGAAAATGTAGCCATGGTTCTAGTTTTCCGTATTTTAATGAGATATATCCAAATTCAATATTTCTGCAAATAAAGTTTTAAAGATTATGTAATATTGATAATATATTAAATATTATGAAATATTGAGACCAAATATCATGTTTAGAGTTAATCGGAATATATTAATACAATATGTTAAGAGGAACGGCTTATAAAACTAATTTTGAAATAATTTATAAGAAAATTGAAATCTATTTTAGAAAAATTATATAAAACACAATATTTGAAAGAATAATATTAAAGTCAAATATTTTAGACTCATGAAAGCTTTGTATCACATTTTATTTATTTCTTCTCATAAATATAAAACATTTGGTTATTTTGTAACGAAATTTAGAATATTTTGAAATAAATTGGAGTATTCATAAAGAAGCAACGTTTATTTTACAACTGAAGCATTTGTATTTAAATGTTTTGTTAACTTATACTGTTTTTTTAATGATATGTTGTAGGATACAGCATTTGAAAGATAATCTTATGATTACCCGCATACAGTTTATCCTTATTATTATCTACTTATCATGCATACAGTTAATCTTTATTATTAGTCTCTATGTAAGTACAAAATATTAATGACAAAATAATCCACTGCAACCCTTCATAGAAAACATTGTTTTCCTTATCTCCCTAATCTTTTCTCATCTAAGTAAACAACCAATTAATTGGGAAATTACAATCCATTAATATATATTTAATGGCTGAAAAAGGATAAATGAAAATAACTTAAAATAATTTCGAAAGGGATAACACTTATTTCTACAAATAAACATAAAATATTATAGTCTTCAAAAAGCAGCAAAAATTTTAAAAGACGTTTCTGTGATTGTTTAATTATTTATCACTAAATTATGAATTAGTTTCATAAAAAAGAAACAATTTAACTATTAGGAATTATTTAAAAATTAATTTTAGTTGAATGTTTAATAATGAATGTCATACAATCGCAACGCATATATAATCGCAAACAGTAATATAAAATAAACTTTTAATTTCCTTAAATCATCGTATGTGCATACGATTTGTTCTTGTTCATAAAGATGAAGTAAAAATATCATTTTGAGATACTCGCTTGAAAGCAATTTTTTTCAATGTAACGAAAATGTGTTAATATTCTTTCATAGAAAAGGCTAACCTAAATCGTATGGATATATTTATGATGATAAGCAAATCTCTAAAGCAATGTGTTTAATTAGACATCCCTTTAATGGATTCTTTTATTAACCGATGAGTAAAGAGCTTCCTTTTCCGTAAATAATGGAAATGCGAAACTTTAATGGACTATATTTCATACCACCATTCACAAGTACTTTAAACTGACCTGCTCATCTTAATATATAATCAGTAATTGTAATAAACTAAATATATGAATGAAAGTAAATAGCCAAAGAATGACATATGTGGAAATAGAATACACTTCAATCTACCCCCGAACATAAAATTTTTGCTTTAATTGTTTCAATATATAGCTTATTTGAAAAATTAATTACATAATTACTTATTTTTGACCTGCTAGGCATATCAATATTTTATCTAAATATATCGGTATAACTAAAATAACATTGACTCATTAAATTTAAAATAATATTTTTAATTAGTATGCTATTTTAAATTATATTATTAAAAACTTAAAATTTTGATTAAGAACAAAAAGAATTTATTTATACAAAACAATTTAAAATTTTAAATGATTTAAATAGTATTTTTTCTCCTAAATAAAATATTGTATATTATCTTTTATCAGAATTCTTCTATTCTCTAGCAGCAGATTTCGTTAAATCTCTCCAGGTATAATATTTTATTGTTTGCAATTATTTCGGTATCATTAAATCAAAAATTTAAACTTTCAAAGATATTTTTTTAAATTTAAGTAGCATTGTCATACATATAGTTTCAATCTTATACATATTTTTATCAATCGTATTTTTTTAATTATCGAAGTATCTCACATAATAATTATAAATTTTAGATGGTGTTTGAATACGGTCTAAGAAGTATAAAAGAATAATTATTTATTTTCATAGTGAAATGGGTTAACAACTATTATCTCCTTTAAACTAAATGTTTGTAATATTGAATGCTTGCAGAGGAATAGAGAGAGACATGTACATCCATCTAAAATTTAAAATAAATAAAAATTTTGAATAAACTTTACTCGTCTAAAGTGTTTGAAAATTAGTTTCGTATTTTTCCTTTTTTACGTTGAAATATATATATTTAATATTTATTTTCAAAATATGCTTACAGTTTCAAGATGACTTTAAAATGTAATATTTTAATTTCAGTTTGTATTTAAGATATAATAAAGATGTTTTTAGTTGATTCATGGAATGAATTGCAATAAAAAGTTAGATTTTCACTGTTTATTAAAAAAGTAAACAAATAATTAATATTTTCATTGAAAACATAACAACATGTTGCTCAAACCACTTTGGTAAATGTATCTAATAGAAATAAGAAAGATATTTTTTAATTTAGTGAAACAAAGAATATTTTGGCTGGTACGCTTTAATGTAAAAGGGCAAACATACATAATTTACCGTAAAGTTTATTACTTTGATGTTTTTTTTCCTAAATATTAAATTAATAAAAATGTTAAAAGATAAAAATGCATTCAGAAAGTAAATTAAATTAGGCCATCTTCTTTAAAAACATAATTTTCGCTAATTTAATGAAGTATAAAATTATATTCGTGATTTTTTTTCCTTAAGTTTAACTTTCTTCAGTATCTTGTATTATATATTTTGAAAGTTTAAAAATATTTTTAAGCAAATCATGGAAATTAAAAATCCATTTCCGTTTGATAACTTTCTTCATGCCTCCTGATAACAGTATACTACGTTTAGAAAAAAATGATTAATATTTAATAAAATCTTTTTTAAATTTGTGATATTGTTTTATTATCTTTAATTCTTGCTTATGTGAATTCCTATTTCTAAAAACATATCAAGCAACACAAATTTAATAAGCCATCTGCTTATTACGGTGTTTTAAATGAAAGTCTTAATGGACATATATATATATGTTCTCATGACTTAATTTTAAAAAAAATATATTTAACTTATATTCACTTCGTTTATTCTAACCAATGAAAATAAAATTTATTATTTAAAACATTCTTACATAAAATTAAGATGCACATTAAAAGAGATATTCTTACATAAAATTGTAATGCACAATTTTTTTATTATATATCATGCAAATTTGTCAATTCATTCAAGTTATAATGACAATAATCTGTTAATAATATTCTATTCAAATCCTTTTGCTTACGTTTAGAAGTAATAAATCATTCCACCTATTTTCTTACAATGTATTTCATAATTTATGCGTTTCCATTTTTATTATTTATATAACAAAATTAATTATATTATGCAATTATTCAGTTTAAAAAACAAAATAATTGCTAAAACAATTCAATATTTATTCTACCAATAACAATTTTAATTGATTAAAATTAAAAACTTTTAAAATCTTTACAAAGAAACTTAATTATATACATAAAATTTTATATAACTTCTACGAAAACTTTTCATAATTATGGGACATAAATAATGCTTATACAATAATTTTAAATGAATCCTGAAGCATTATCTGTTTTTTATTAAATACATCTATTAAAAAACTCTGTTAAAATATTTATATAATTACTAATGATAACAATTTCAAATTTAAAATAATAACAGGAAAATGTTCTAAAATGATACCAGAAATTTTGCTGTTGGTATATATAATTGTATGTTGACATTCTCGAAAGTCAAGCACATTGTGTAAATCTTAAATTTCTATAAAATATAGTGAAATTATTCTATCACATTATTTGAAATTATTATATATTTATAATTTATCTTCAAACTTTAATAATGCTGTTTCAAAATCGAAAGAATTATATTTATTAATTCTTAAAATATTGATTCCAAAGTATACAATGTTATTTATCCTCATAATAAGAAATTTTAAGTATAAAATAACCAGCAATCATGTACATAACGATATTCATTAGAGTCCCATATGAAAAATGCCAAGAAGTTGAGTTAAGAAAAGATAAATTAAAGGTATACTGATGGAAAAAAGATTTCCAACTAAAAAATCAAAGTAAGGGACAAAGCTTTCATAAGGGACGTTGTGCGGCAGCCTAGATAATACTCTCTTTTGTAATGCTATTTAGAAAAGAAGTTTAAAATTTCACTTTGCACGTTATTTGTAAATTGTAGCTTTTATTTTCTTAAATTGACAATTGAATAATTTTCAATGAAAACAAAAATGAATCGAGTCAAAGTAACAAATAAGAAAATCAACACTCTTAAGTAATCATTTTTTAGTAAAAATATTTAATTTTTTCCTTGTAGAATGAACAAAATTTCGAAACAAATTGTAGAGTTAAATTATATTTTTGAATAATAATAATAATACAATTCATGGCCGTAACTGGTATATATATTAATCAAATTGCCATACCACCAATACGCTTGGTTAATAAAAATACATCTTTGTGATGAGTGATAACATTTAAAATATTTTTGTTTGATAATAATGAAAAAAGAAACTTTTAACTAAAAAATAGTATCTAAGTAAGCTATACAGTATGTGTTACGCTAAGCATTTGGGTATTGCTGAGCATACATTTCATTATAAAATCTTTATCAGGTTAATTATCTAACTTAGTTATCTGTTTAGTTTTACTATTAGAGAATTAATACTGTGTTCAGTTATGCACTAATTTCTATATATTTATTGTATTTTCAGTTTATTGGTATTATTTAATTTATTACTATAAGTAAAATTATCAAATATACACCGTATAAATTACTAAAAGTACATAGAGATACTTATTTTAAAGTGCTTTCAACAGGTGGTTTTTGATGGTAGAGATCTTTTCAAATGAATTGTATTCAACATTCTTGCAAAAAGAGCAGTGTCTAAAGACTTGACACACAGATTGAGAAGACAAGATTGAACAAGTAAAATAATGAATAAAAAAGAGAATCAAAATATGGACATTAAGGAAGATTTTTAAATGTAAAAAATGGACAGTTGTCGTAGCAAGTTCCAATGAACATCTGGTTTTTCAAGTGTCAATGAATATATTTATAAGAAACATTCATAATCCAAAAGTATTACAGAGTAATAATTTCCAAGACACTTATTCGATGTATTAATGCAAAACACGTTGTCTGCAGGTATTTCACACTTACAAAATCTTGTCTATTGATAAATGAAAGAAATTACAGTAAGACCCCGCTTTCAGAGGGGTATACGTTTCATCACAGTTAACGTGAAATTAAATAAAATTAAACGAAGTTATCACATAATGTAAATAATGCAGTTAGAGGAAGATCAATAGAAAATTGGTCTGTTAATTTACCGTTAAGTTTATTATGTATGCTTTTCTAACCATAACATATGTCTTACAAATATGGAAACAAAATAAACAAATATACATATATAAATAAATAAAATTCTGATGCTTGCTAAAGGAGCAGTATGTAAAATGACTTAGTATCTTTACTATCTATCTTTACTTAGTATCTTATCTGACTTAGTATATTCAGTCTCTTTTGTATATCCGATTTTCTGCCTTATTATCAAGAAGATATGTAATTTGCATTTTTTTTTGCGTTCTGTTAGAAGATGTTGGTAAGAGGATAAGACATCCACACTTTCTTGCCTTTGAACTCCTTTCAAAATTTGCATCATTTTCAATAAATTGGTCCACAATTTCTGTTATGGTGGTCTAACTGGTTTTCAGAAACGCTGTTGAAAGCTCTTTTTTTGCTCATCATCAAAATCACAAATTTAAATATTTTTGTGGTCTTCTGGATCCGCTAATACTTTGAAGTCATAATTAAAAAGACTTGCTGCAACTTTTTGCACTGTTCCTCTGACATCTTCCACATTTACCTCATCTAAACTGGTTTTTTTCACGAATTCCATTATTTCTTCGACTATTTCATTCGTATCGACAGAATGTCTACTGTCAACATCCTTGTTTAGATCTGACTAATATTCTCTCTTAGCTCTTTAAAGCATTTTGCTTTTACCTCATTCCAATAAATGCTTATGTTTTCAATAGTATTCGTGATATTATACCCTACATTATACCCAAGCTATCTTATTGATTGTTTTTATTTACAGTCTATTTGTTTCAAACATCTGTATAAATGTTCACCACCGATTTAAAATTTGATATAATGCCTTGATCCATTGGTTGAATTAAGACAGTTGAGTTATATGGCAAGGAAACCACTTAGACTGGAGTTCATATTATTATGTCATAAAAATTCATTTAGTGGCTTGGAGCATTATCAATCAAAAGCAATGCTCTTTATTCATGATTTTTTTAATTTGCAATAATCTTTAACAAACAGGCAAAAATATTCAGTGAACCGATTCTGGAATATTTTCATAATTATAAATGAATTTTAATATACTCCTAAATGAAATGCAAAGTTTTGCCTCATGCATTCATTTAATCGTTCTGGGTTTTTGGAATGGTAAACAAGCAGTGGCTTCAATTTGAAATTTCAAATTGCATTACAAATGAATAGAAGTATTCGGTGATCATTTGCAGCTTTAAATCCTCGCGCACACTTTTTTTTTCAATATAGAAATGATTGTTTTTGCATTCTTTTTTCGAATTATGCCTGTTTCATGAACATTAAAATACAATACTGCAGAATAGTTTTCTAGTTCAATTATTATTTTTAATGTCGCTCGGAATTCTGCCGCAACATTCGTATAACAATTTGTTGCTTATCTTATAATCAGTCTGTTATGAAGTTTATTTCGATGTTTAAATCTATTAAACATGCCCTGACTTGCAACGAAAGTCTCACTTGCGCCACTTGCCTCAACCTGAATGTAATTAAAAATTCTTCTTACTATTTCTATTATAAAAGATTTTCTTAATGGCATATCACGTTCCATTTCGTTGTCAATCCATACATAAAATTGTATTTTTGTTTTTTCTATTATAATTATTTTTAGAACTGGTAATTCGAGTTACAGAGCTTGTCGTAGTTACTGTTGGCGATAACAGTATTTTTTCTTTATTCTTATTATTAAAGCCGGTAAATTCTATACAGTACTAATTTGATATTGATGTTTACCAGTAACTAATCTTCTAATCACTTACATTTTATTTTCAAGTTAATTGCTTTTTCTTGTGCTTTATTTTCATGTTTTTACTATGACCCATTATAAAAATCAAAAAGAATATGATATGTCATGTCAACAAATGTTTAAAACTATAAAAATACGTTCGTATAACACTGCAGGAAAGAAGAAACACAGATAAATTGTTTCGGGCATCAGGAAACCGAATGCTACGTACAATTTTGGAAAATCCTTATAATGCAAATAAAAGAGTGTTAAAACGAAACTGCGCTAAATGAAACAGCAATGTGCGTGAATTCTACTGTAATAGGTATTGACAAATTACGTACCTTCCCGAAATGCCCTATTTGATAATGTTTTACACTTTTCATACAACAAGATAGGTGAATGTTTGGAAGAAACTTCTTAAGTTTGTCTTCCAACTGGCAAGAGCGGACGTTGATATGTCATGAAATCATCAGATTAACAATATGATCAATCGTAAGCCTTAAAGAAATGGCCACTTCTTACAAGAAAAGAGAATTCATAGTTATACATACTCATTCTATATTTTAAACTTTGTTTCCCGCAGGAGATGAATCGGGATTCAAAATAGGGATGCAATCTGCTTAGTCCCTTCGTATGATGAAAACTTTTATAATAGCAGCTGCACAGAAAGCATATGAAATGTTCTTGATTTTTTATTCATGTAATAAAAGTTTAACCTAATGACACTTCGGAAGAGATATATATCAAGAAGGATAATAATCTTTCAATAGCGATTACCGATTACAGATCCTCCATCAGAAGTGAGCAACTCAGTTCACTGCTTCAGCATCATGTCTTCAAGACGGAAACTCTATGATCGCTTTAGCGGTATTTTTCTGTGACATTGCTTGGATCCCTTATCTTTTTAAATCAATTGATATAAAAAAAGCTTGTGGTATTGAAACCACTCTCATTTATAAAAACGCAAAACTGCATTGATGGAATGCGAATTATTTAAATTTGTTGAGCAGTTCTGAATGGAGGCACTGATGGCAATCTTTGACTCGGATACTGCCTTCCGGACGCGGAGTGAAATTTCAGTTTTGTGAAGGGGTCTGGTTATGGAAAGCCACGACACTTTACATCCCGTGGTGGAATATAGTTACTGAGCAATAGGGTTTACTGATTTGCTTCAAGCAATTTGTTTTGCAGAATGATATGTTGCAGGCTATCTCCAGTTTTTTCAGATTGGGTTTCTACCACTATCTTTCTTATCAAAGAAGCATAAAGCTTGAAAGCTTACTGACACAGCACTATAGTTGATTTTAAAGATGCAGCTATGTTCATCATATTATTTTCCTTTTCCATCTTTACGATTATTCTTCAATTTCATGTGAAAAGAATGACCAAAAATATTATTTATCCTAGCCATATGTCTAGAACATGCAGAGAATATCTTCTCTGTCCTTCCAGAATGATATAGTCTTCATCCCCATGCAATAACCACATGCATTTTGCATACGGTAACATCACTTGTGTTGATTCAATATTGATATTTTAGTTTGGCTTTTTAGGTAAAGGTAATGAACAATTGAATAAAAAATTATATTTTCAAGAACAACGTTTCTGCAATATCATGGCTGTCAGCTTAAAATATGCATAAGAATATTATCAAACTCAATTCATCATAATCTTACAATTTAATATGGTAGAATAACGAATAACTTTGATACTCTTATATTTATAGTCCTCAAAGTTCCCACATGAATATATATATATATATATATATATATATATATATATATATATATATATATATATATATATATATATATATATATATATATATATATATATATATATATATATATATATATATATATATATATATATATATATATATATATATATATATATATATATATATATATATATATATAGTCTGTTCTTAAAAAATGTGTCTTAAGTTTCAAAATTATTCTGCCCGGCAAAGGTAATTATGGCAAAGGCAATGAAATATTTTAAACTTGTTTTTAAAAACTGGTATAAAAGATATTGGCTGTATATAAACTAGTCTTATGCTTTAATAATAATCTAATATTGTTTTACCAAAGCCATTTTTAAATAGTTAATTGAATATAAATTTAAGCATATAATTTACTTTTTTATATATTAAACGCATCAATCAATCTCTAGGGATTGTTCTTTTAATTTTCCATTTACACACATGAAAATTTATAAATATTGAGTGACTTAAAATATTAATGCGTGAAATTTTAATTGCTGGAATGATAAAATATGTTAAAAATTATATATCAATTAATTAAAATATTCATTTTTTAAAGTTTTATTAATTTTTTAAATGTGATTAACTTATTTTTGTAAAAAATGGGTTCAGTAGAATATCATTAGAAAAAAGCTTTTTTAAAAAAGCCACGGAATATTTTTAATTTTTTTATTGTCTATATTTTATTGATTAAAATTTTTTCTCAGCGAGAATTCTGGATATTTTTTTCGCTTAAGGATTGCTTCTGAAATAAACAATACCAATGATTACTTTTTGACATAATTTTTTGCAACGAAAATTTGTATTATTGTTTTGAATTTCTTAAACAATCAAAAAAAATACATGCCATTGAGTAGAAAATTGTCCTTGAAGGTAATTAAGCGTATAGCTTTTGTGTTTAAAAAAACATTTGTTTCCCATGAGAAAATATAGGAATTACTTTAAAGATTATCTGGAGATATCTTCAAGTTAAATGGTATTTTTTTAAAAAAAATGTTTCCTTTCTTACAAACATTTCTTTCAAAAAATGTAGTTTTTAAAAAATTATCTTAAATAATAAATAAATTGTTTCTACTTAAAATGCTTAAATTCCTTTCTGTCAAAAAGTAATAAATTATAATAATATAAATAAACAATCAATATGTAATTACAACCATGACTTTTTACAACTATATTATATATGTATATTAACAAGAAACTTTTAGCGTCTTTTACAGCTTTCAAATATATTTTTAAAGGCATAATTTTTAAAGAATATGAGTTCCTTTTCCTTTTACTTGATTGAATTATTTACTTATTTTCTGAAGATTCATAATTCATTCTTAAAATTCATTTTATTTTCAAAAGCCTACTACATAAAACATTTTCATACCAAATAATGTAAAATTGTATGTACCATTCATTTATTAGAATAAATAAACTTATTTAAATTTAAGTATTTAGTGCTAAAATTTTATCACAAATTTTCAAAAAATGGAAAAATGAAAAAATAATACAAAATTATCAACATATTGATAACAGAATATTTTAAATATTTATAAAAAATACTTTCTAATTAAATATTTTTATTCATGTTTAGATATACAATTATGTGTACAACAGATTTAATTATAATCAATAGCATTCATATTTTTATTTATGTTTTGTCACTATCTGTTTTAAATTAGCGAGTTTATAATTTTTAATCCCATAAAATTTATATCTTATAATTAATTAAAAAAATTATTAATTGCATATACGTTATAGCCTATATATATTGAGATAAAATAAATATTAACACTTATTTAGTTTTTTAAGAGAAAATAATAGGCAACAGTATTAATTTCCGTTTAATAACTAAGAATTAAATTTTCATATCTGCTTTTACATCTTTAATCTGTAATATTTGATTTCATTTGGAAATAAAACTGAAGTCATAATATATTTTGAATAAATTTGGATGTAAAAATTAAACTGAAAAACTCAAATTGTATCTATTATATATAAATGTTACAGCGTTGATGAGTAAGTTTCAAAAATTTTTGAGAATATACACCATGAAAATAAAGAATATAAAAATGGATGCATAAATGTCTTATAAACAATATTTATATTCAATCATCTTTAAATTTACTGAATAAAAGCTTTGTTTGATTACAGTTTATACTTTTAACTTTTCTCTATTTACCCATGAGTATTATGATTAATTGATGTGAGAATGCAAAAACATACCCTTAGATAATATTTTTTATTACTATGTTCTTTAAATTCATCTGTTAGGTCTAGTACATCATTACTTTAAGATTTAGATCTGATTAGAAACTGAGCAAAATATTTGTCTAAAATGTTATCTCATTAGTTTTAAAATACAAACATAACGCAACAAGTTCAATTCTATAAATAGTATTATTGTAATAATAACATAAATTTATACAAGATTCTATGTAGTTATTCCATGATAGAGATAAAGTATATATATTTATTTTTAGAAACACATCTGTGTATTAATTAATTATATCATTTTTAAAATGTCTACGTCAGTATATGTCAAAATAATTTATTTAGAAGTAACACGCAATTTTAATAGCATTAACATGAAAAGGTTTGAAACATATTACTAAAGAATTTATTAATTTGTTGAACCAATATTTATTTTCATATTATTATTACTTAACTTAGTTATTATAAGTGAAATTTATGTTAAATAATCAATAATTTTTTTCCTTTAAATCTATTTTAAGACTCTATTTATGGTTCATATAATAATTATAAACTTCATAAGCTGAATGAATACTGTTAAAATGAAAATGGGAAGCTAAAACAAACACTAGTTAAGCAATGGATAACAAATTTCTAATTGACTAAGTTAAGTTCCTGTTTCCATTTAATAAAATTATGACTCAAATTTTGAAAATAACTTTTATTTGCAAAGAAATATGTTACGAATAGGTATTTATACACTACCAGTGAAAGAAAAAAAATTAATTTTTATTATTATTTTACTCAATGTCTTTGTTATCAACACTAAGTTCAGTTGTTTCTGAATGGTATACTAACATTTTCTCGAATAAATATTTTTAATATAAAAAAATATCAATAATGTGGGAAATATAATGTATTAAGAAATATTTTGAAATCAAATTCAACACGATATTTTTACTCTGTTCTTCAATAAATTGTTAAAGAAATATGTCACTAAATTAATAGTAAACGTATAAAAAAGTGTTTAAATTAAATTACATTCTTACAATAAAGGCATTTTGTAATCCTGAAAAGCATATAATTCAATAAATACGTCAGTTTTGATAACTTTTACTTATTTAAACTTATTACTACTCAAAATATTGATAATGTTAGCATTTGTATTCAGATTTACCTATAATTTTTTTATATTTCTAAATTATGTATATTTTCTGATATCCCAATAAATTAAATTAAAAAACAATAAAATATTTTTGCACAAAACAAAAATAAATTCCGTTATTTTATGTTAGCCTATTAATAAATATTCGTTTTTATTAACGATATATTTTTATTTTAAGTGTTCTTAATTTAAAACTGTGATATTTCAAGAATAAAATCAGTTTTAATAAAACTGATACTGTTGTCAATTTATAATAAAATATAAATAAATCATTATTATTTATTTTTATTGCACAAATGTATTACTTTCATGTTAAATGAAACAATTTAGAAATATAAAAGGATTTTATAAATATATTCAATAAATATATTACGTCCTATTTTTCTACAAAAATGGGAAAAACTAATCGTAATGCATTTAAAATGCGAGTAAATTAATTAGACAATTGTATTAAAGTGAGGATTGTATTGATTACCCAAATTTTTAAATGTGTTACTAATTTTAATCTCATTGAATAAATTAAATATCTTCTTTGTTTAAAAATTTAAAATTAATAATACTGTATTACCGTTTGAATAAAGAAAATTTATAAATATAAAATTGCATTATATTTGTCATTTTCTAGAAATAATTTAAGTATTAGAAATGTGACAAAAAGTGCACGTAAATATAAGCGAATCTGAAGTCCTATTTTAAAGTAATCATTATCAAATGAATTAAAAGATCAATTTATTAAGATGAAATTATCTTATTCCGTTATTCTTCTTTTAACCAATCACAGTGATGTACGATTATAAAAATGTAAAACATATGAATTATTTTTGATTAAAGCATATTTCTCTTATGTGGTTAACATTTCATCCCTAATAGACCGAAAAAATATTTCTCCGAATTATAAATGCTCAATATTATCCTACTGTGCTACGAAAATTATGCTTAAAAAAATTAAAATACAGAAAAGTTACCATTTTATTTGTGACAATTTAAGATTTCATTAACTGCAAAGAAGAAAACAAAATATTTGAAAACGGAAGATATAGAAATGTAACGTGAACTCATTAGCTATTTTAAGAAAATTATATAAAAAATAATAATATTCCAATTAATTTTATTTTAAAATATGTAGGAAGTAGGGAATCGCTTGTAAGATTGAAGTAATGCGTAGTTTTAATAACTACAGAAGGGCCACCCAAGCATTGATGTTATTACAAGAATCCTGCAAACACCTACATTTATATTTTAAATTTAATCTAATTACAACTGGCAACACTTCTTTACTATAATTTTAAAATTACTTTTGGCAACTTTCATACTATTTTCATATATAAATCCCATCTGATTTGATGACTTTGGCTTTATGTATTTAAATTTTTTACTGTATGTATATATGTATGTTTCATTTATGAGTATCTCTAATTGCATTTATGTTTAATTTATTGGTATTTCTAATTTTCTGCATTTATATTTATTCAAATGTTTTAACCTAGGTTCATTGAATACGAACACTCTTTGGGGGAATTGCTCGAAGATCTTTAGACATTTGTCCTTCGAGCATGTCAGAAAAGAGTGCTCTTTCTTTTAGCATAGCTGGCCATCTCCCTCCTGATGAAGACGTGGTCCCTATGCTTTTTTCTTCGTTTCATCTGTTTCATATATTTCAGTGCTTTTCCATATTTTTCATGTTTTATCTTATTTATATTTCACTGTTTTTCCAATTTCATATTTTATCTTATTTATATTGGCAAATCTTTCTTTAGCTGCTTTTGCGCTGGCTAGATTTACTATTGTATTGTATATTCTGTATTATATTTTTATATATATTTATATTTTTTGTTTTATAATTATATATATATATATATATATATATATATATATATATATATATATATATATATATATATATATATATATATATATATATATATATATATATATATATATATATATATATATATATATATATATATATATATATAGGGTTGTTAGTCTTTGTAATGGTATACAAATTTGGTTATCTTTTTGAAAGAAAAATAATTGAAATTTTATAAAATATTTTATTTTTTATAAAATATTTAATTTTATAAAATATTTTATTTTTTATGTAATTTTATGTAGTTATGTCTGTAAATTGATAATATTAACGAATATATCTTGTGTGCCCAAAAGAAAACAGAGCTGAATACAGTATTTAGATTACAGACCATCTATTCCAGGATTCAATTTTAGACATGTATGCACTTAAAAATATAAGTTGAGGGAGCTTGTGTTTTGAAATTAAGCCAAAAACTTCCACATGAAATTTTTGCTATAAAAATATATGAAACTCTTGAATTCGATGCACTTCAAATTTAATAATAAACAATTTCACAAACACATTAAATTAATGATAGCCCAAATTTTTTATGCTTAATTAATAGAACAGACATGATATGGAATATGTCAATGCAAACCATTCTCAAGTAATTACCAAGTTCGTCATCATATGAATGTTTAAATATATTAGAAAGTTTCTTTAAAAAAAAAAGGTAATAAGGTTCTCAAAAGTCTTTAATATTTTAAAGTTTTAATTTGTTCTTTTTATTCCTAGTGTCTGAATACTTAGAAAAAAAATTTAAAAGATATTTTACAAGTTGCCGAAGTCATTTTAATGATTTATACTGTCGAATTTATTTTGTCTTGATTACTTGATTATTTTTATGATTCTAAATACAGTTCTCAGCGTTTCTCACATGTACCCGCCGTTTTTTTTCTCCTTCATTAGCAGTTCATTCTATTAATATCCCAAAAATGTTTTTCTGTTTATTTAAAAAAATTATATGGCTTTTTAATAATTTTTTCTCAGTGTGATTAAGATTGATAAAAATATTTTATAACGTCATTCCAAGAGTTATTTTTCAATAGTATTTATAGATTCTTCAATCGCAAATAATTGCACTTCAAAAATAAAATTTATGTACTAATAAGTACCTAAATATTATTATTCAAATTACTTACGTGATTAGAAACTCTTTCAAAAAATAATTTAAGTAAACTTATGTGTGTTGATTATTATAGGGTTACGAATCTACTCGCGTAGAATCCTTAATTTGGAGATTTATAAACTCCAAATTAAGGGTAGTGGGGATTGTTTTATTTAAGCATATTATAAAAAATTTGAAAAGGATGGATCAGGATAAACGTGTAAATTTTATTTTGTGCTTAAAGATACTAATTTTGACAGCTGAGAAAATTCGATATATTTCCAACGCTTTTAGGCAACACTGAGAATTATTATTTACTATGTTTATTCATTACGTTTTTCTGAAATTGGATTATTTTCCACTCCTTTACTATACTTTCATTAGTAATCCAATAACTTAAGAATAGTATATTAAAATATACAATATTATTGTTAACCGAAGTTCAGATCAAAACATTCAAGGTCCAATTAAGATGCTTGTGACTTAATTCTTACATCACGATATTATATAAAAGGTATTTAAAAGGAAGTGTTCATATATTTTTTCTCATAAGATAAATTTTCTGATAAAAAATTTCGTTCATTTCGAAGATATAATGAAAATTCAAAAATCGTGTCGAAGATATAATGTAATTTTGAGTTTACTTGCATATATGATTTGCTTATATTTTATCAAAATTGACAACAGCTATTTTAGAAAGTTTCACAATTTTCAAAAAGTAAAAAAAAACATCTAGGAAATGTTAAAGGGGCTGTGGTGCTTTACAAGTGTAAATTTTCATTTGAAATTTTATTTCTGTATAAGTATATGATTGTTTTATCTGAGTTAAAAATTAGCGTATTGCTCATAAAGTTTTACTTATACATAAAGTTTTACACAAATACAAAACATGAATAATATAAATCATGTTTTGTATTTGTGTAATTTTAGAGGCTAGATGTGTTCTTCAATTTTAGTTTATCTTCACTAAATCACTTTACTGATGTCAAAATCGGTTATTGAATTTGAATTATGTCTTTAAAGTTGATGTTGAAGATATAATGCAAAGTCAACAAATGTGTTTTAAATTGTACGTTTGTCAGCCACTTAGATGGACAAGAACTAATTGGGGATTCTCACAAAAGCAAAGATCAATATTACACAAAACTATTGTGGAAAGGATTGTTGCCCATGGGTCCATAATCTGAGAAAGGACTCATCGAGTAAATAATCAACTTCTCCTGAACATCACATGTGCATATAAAACTACAGCCACTAAAGCACTACAAGTAATAACAAGCATGTTACCCTTGCCCCTGCAATTTGAGAAAGAAGCTCAGCTGAAACACATTTTCAAAATCACTGGCACCAGAAAATTTGAGGACAGAGTAGCAAAACTCACAATGCATCCGAGTGTATTCAATATAGAAAATAAAATTTGCCTAGAAATGGAAGCCCAACCAGCTAACCTCACAGATACTGGCCACATTTATTCGGATGGATACAAACTGGAGGATAGGGTTTGTACCGTTTTCCTGGCCATCCAAAATAACAGCGTCCTCCACTCGGAAAAAATCTGCATAAGAAACAACAGCACTGTTTTCCAGGCAGAACTTTATGCCATCTATCGGGGAATCAAGTGGGCAAACCGGCAAAATTCAAATGCAACGTTTGGTCGGATAGTCTTTCTGGAATTAAGGCGGTTGGAAACCCAACAACTACTAGCCCTATAGCGAGAGCTATCCAGAAAGTTCTGAACTTGACAAACACAATAAAGCTTCGCTGGATAAAGACACACCTGGGCTTTGAAGGCAATGAGCTAGCCCATAGATTGGCCAAAGAGGCAACAACCCAAGAAAGCCCATGCGTCGTCCTCCCAACGCCACGCTACTACTATAGGAGACATCTAGCAGAAGAAGCCTATCAAAAATAGCAGGCCAGTTGGGATCTGGCAGAAGCAGAATGGCTGGTATATGATATTATACCGAAGGTCAGAAATAGAATAAAATAATGGCCAAGACAAATAACCCTACTTATTATATTGCACGGCTCCTGCCCGACTAACCTTCACAGAACAGGTGCCCTTCCAAGTGAATACTGTGCCAGCGGGGACATAGGGAACCCGATTCATTACGTAACTGACTGTCCAATCACGAGCTTATGGTATTTCACCAGGCTCAGTGCCCATCTAACAAGGGAATGGACAAGTAACATAGTGAACAATGCCCATTCAAGAACCAAATTGATTGCCTTAATGAACATTTTAATAAATCACAGAGATCTGTTTATTCCGAAGTACCAAGGAGAGGAGGATGACCAGCAAGGAGAATTGGACCTCCTGGACAATGATGAACAAGTACAGAGTGCTTAAGCCTTGTATCTCTGTGCAACGTAACAACCTTTATTTTTCTAATTTTACTAACACTTTATTATTGACAAGTTTGTACTTAAGTTCACTTTTCTTTTGTTTTCTTTCTTTTTTCATAATGTAGTTATTGTAGCTAATGACCAACCTATCTGCATTATTCTTGTTGAATTGTAAAGTAAAATTTTAATCTGTATATAGCTTTCGTTGTAAGTAATGTCTAATGTTAAATATTATCTAGCCTTTCTCAAGTACCATATTATTTATATTCATATTAAACTAACCTAGGGAATAACTAGGAGAACTAACAAACTTGCTGAACCAAGTCTATTCAACAAACCTTCTATTTCTTTTTCTAAATTTACTAACTCTTATTATCTTGCATATTTGCTTAAACTAAACAGAATAACCTGAGGTTAAATTGTATATCTTGTAATTTACATTTTGCCATTGTTTTATTGCAATTTGATGTTCCATAAACTTGTTTTGATGTTCTATAAACTTGTTTTGATGTTCCATAAACTTGTTTTGATGTTCCATAAACTTGTTTTGATGTTCCATAAACTTGTTTTGATGTTCCATAAACTTTTCAATTGAGGGCAGCCAGAAGCATCTGAAGAGTGCCCTCCAGATGTGTCTGGAGCTGTTGCGCGTGGAGTTCGGAACTGTTGTGAAGGCGGTGCCACTTTCTTTCATTCTTTCTAGCAACCACCATCTAAACTGGTAGAACACTTCTTGGGTTTGGTACAGGAGAGTTGGCTGGTGTATAATGTAAGTTTGTGAATGCATTAGCTTATCTTAACCAAATAATAAAACCAAAATAATTACCTTTTCTTTCTTCTCTAATTTTCTTATGAAAGTTTATATCATTATATTTAATGATTTTCGATTTCGAAGTTTTGAATTCATAACATTTTCTTTAAGCCTAAATGAAGTTTAAAAATTAAAAGTTTTTCTCTGAGACTTTATTTTTTAATCCGTGTGCTGTATATTTTCCAGTATATCACAAAGTGGACAATGCAATTTATAAATGTATGGAACAAATTTTTTTTCTTGAGTGTGCAATTTATAAAATGAAGTTTACACATGCACACACACAGACACATATATATTATAAAACGAAATGAAACTAATCTTTGTAAATACCGATGAAATATTTATCTTACAAAAACACATTATAAAATTTTATGAAGAATATAATATAAAACAAAAGATTATGAGACAAATTAAAGTTTTTTAGTAGAGATTTCTTTAATTAACAGATTTTTTTTTATCTGAAAAATAAAGAATATTAAATATATTTTTTCTGTATATTCTCAAATGTTGTTAAATTAAATTAACTGCCAATATACTTTAATGAATTAATTAATAACATTTTTCATGTATCTAAGCAAAATTGAATATATTTTATGAAATGAAAAACACAATTAAATAATGCATGAATATATTTTGCATTAAGCAATTAAAATAAGCTTTTTCAATTATATGAACCATTATTTAATTTAATTTACAAATGTATTAAAGTAAATGAATCTATGAATTGGATTTCGCAAAATATTTTTGTCTTAGAAGAAAATAAAATCAGAAAAAAACTTTATGTTTACCCATGTTAAAGAATTATTCTGTTGTTTAAAAACATATTTATAACGGTATTTGGTCCATAGTTATTCATAAAGTTATGGATTTTATTAAATGCATTCAAGAAAATTTAATGAAAGAAGTATAACATTTTTCCAAAAATATATATTCATGTTACTCAAATTTACTTTAATTTTATAATTCATTGTTAAACTGAATTAATCTTCATTTTCTCAGTAAACATTTTGAAAGACATAAATCTGTGTAACGAACTTTTTTTAAGAGAGATACAAAATCATATCTTACTCATGATACATCTCAGTTACATATTTTTTTTCATAAATGCGTAAATTAATCGGATTTACAAAATCATATCTTACTCATGATACATCTCAGTTACATATTTTTTTCATAAATGCGTAAACTAATCGGATTTACAAAATTATATCTTACTCATGATACATCTCAGTTACATATTTTTTCATAAATGCGTAAACTAATCGGATTTACAAAATCATATCTTACTCATGATACATCTCAGTTACATATTCTTTTCATAAATGCGTAAACTAATCGGATTTACAAAATCATATCTTACTCATGATACATCTCAGTTACATATTTTTTTCATAAATGCGTAAACTAATCGGATTTACAAAATTATATCTTACTCATGATACATCTCAATTACATATTTTTTCATAAATGCGTAAACTAATCGGATTTACAAAATCATATCTTACTCATGATACATCTCAGTTAGATATTCTTTTCATAAATGCGTAAACTAATCGGATTTACAAAATCATATCTTTCTCATGATACATCTCAGTTACATATTTTTTTCATAAATGCGTAAACTAATCGGATTTACAAAATCATATGTTACTCATGATACATCTCAGTTACATATTTTTTTCATAAATGCGTAAACTAACCGGATTTACAAAATTTCCGAAATTCCGTGTTCATTCTGTTACAAAAAATTGAAGTGATTTATTTTGCATTTGTCTTAGGAAAACCAGTTAGAGTAAAAATACGATAGAAGTAGATATGAAAATTATTTTACACATGATAACATTTCATTTATATATAATTTTTACAAACATTTGTGGGCTAATTTGGTTTATTAAATTTACGAAAATAATTTTTGATTGTTATTAAAATACAAAAATAATTTTTTCTCCATTTTATTAAAATAATTCTCAATAAAAGCTTTATCAATAGACATCTTTCTTTTATGTGTACAAATATTTTTTAAATTTTCCAAAAAATAATAAATTTATTGGTGAATCTACTTATCAAGAAAGAATATTGCCACTCTAGATATGTAATTAATTTAAACTCGAAATTCATGCATTGATATTTTGAATTGTTCTACTTTATCATTTATTTCATACAGAAGATACAGTATGATAAAATATAAAACATTAATATAAAAAGTTATTAACAAAATGTACACAATAAAAGTAATGCAAATTTTTACATTTTTCTGATAAACTATTCTTTCAATAACAATATCTATAGGACATCATTACGTCTAGCATTTAGACAATACTAAATGTTGATGAATATTCGTAAACATTAAATATTGGAAAAATATCAACCTAACATAAATTACCCACTTTAAAACTATCAAAATTCTTTAAATTAAGGGCTCTTAATCCTACTCATCGTAGAAACATAAGAATTTCACTTAAACTTCATTGAAATTATCTCGAATTAACTCAGTATTTCCTGTAAATATGAATTGAGCAATAATATAAAAAGAAATTATCTATTTTTATGTAAGCACCTCTCTTTACACATCCCAGTAGAAAGAGCATGTTTTTAAAGTATAATGCATTTCAGATTAAATTTAAAATGAAGGGTTGCATCATTTGTCTCAAACACAATATAACTGTGCAAATAGTAAATATTTTGAAAGAAATGCTTCTGTTTTCATGACTCTTCCCATAATTATTAATATAAAATGCAAATATTTTTCATTTAAGTCTTCAAAAACAATTTACTGTTTTAAAAATGTCTTATATATATATATATGCAATAACTGTACAAAAATATATATATTAAAAAAGGATTTCAAAATTTTTCAAAAAAAAACGTTTTAAATTATCTATTTATTATTGAAGGAATCGATCAACAAATACGACTTTAGAAGAAAAAATATATCACAAGCTGAAGTAACCTGTTCTGCGTCAAAGGGGTTACTAAGAGTTTAGATGAAAACGGTGGTTTTATCTTTTATCAATAAATCTTAATTATCTCAGTACTAATGCCACTGAAAGTTACATCAGATGTTCTTCAATGTATAAAAGTTATATACTTTTGCGAAATTAGATTAACAATATTCTTAAATATATTAAAATTATGTTTGAAATAAAACATATTTTATAGTAAAATTTTAGTGTCAATTGAAATAAGTTTGTAATTTTTATTAGAATACATATTTTTAATTTTTATTATTTGCTTTTTATCTGAATTTTTTTATTAATCTAACAATCATTAAAAATGTTACACATGAAAATTTAATATAAATAAAACTGCATTATACTAATTACTGAAAATTATTTGATACTAATTTTATTTTCATGAATAAATGAATTTATTGTAAATTTAATTTTGAAACTCAAGTAAAAACTGTACTTCATATCAATATTTAACTATTAATATAAAGATTTATTTATGTTTATATATGTTAATATATGTTTCATTAATTTATTATCTATTTTAATCTATTTTATTTTTTATATAAATACTATATATATATATATATGTATATATATATATTATCTTTAAACCAAATTTTCATAAAATTAATCAAATATAATAATTTATATATTTAATGCATTCTCATGTCAATAGTTTATTTTGTTTAATTTATAGCAACACGCCATAAGCATTTATGGAACTAATTTTCTATGGTAAAACTTAATTTCACCTTCCCAAATTCATCTCTTGCAAGATAAATTGATATATTTTAGCCTTATTATAGTTTAATAACTATATCATATTCTCATTAATTTTTGACTCAGATTTCTGAAAAGATTTGAACAAACTTAAGTTGAGCATTTATATTTGATGCTCTAAGAATTGGAAAAATTAATATTTAAAAATGTAATTGCATGTAAACCCCTTTTAATAAAATTTCAAATCATAAAATTATTAGATTTAGTTCTAAATTATTTGATGACTTTACTGAGCAGATAATAAATAAATGTTTTTCATTTATAACAAAAATATTTTACTCTAGTTCTTTCTATAAAAACATTAATATCCTTTTACATGAAATAAAATTAAAAAACAATATTTTCTTTTAAGTTCACAATATTTTATAATTCTACTGAAAATGCAAATTTATACATGAGGATCTTTATAATTTTATTTATTTACAACCAAATTACAATTATAAGTGGTCTATTGTATCCATAAATCTCAGTAAAATTAACATGCTTCATATGATATATTATTTGTTATTTGCATAAAAAAATGAATATATATTGAGACCAACAAGGGAATATTAAGATTCCAAAAGCGATTTTAATCAACCTGAAGTGCCAAACTAAAAAAGCGGAAAACTCGATGCAGAAAATTAAAAAAGACCAATATTCAATTGTTGGTATTGAAGAGTCCCATCTGCTGTTCTACTAGAAAAATGGAGGAGTCAGTTGAAAGCGAAATAAATTATATTGTATACAGAGAAGGAAGATAAACAAACATGGTTATTTACGTTATTTTAAATATATTGAGAGTAATGATATTACTTTTAAAGCGTGAAAATAATGTCAATTTAAATATTAGCGCTGAAGAAAATTTAGATTGCTTTTTCATGTAATTTTCATTAAAATATTTTTTTGATAAAGAAAAGATTAAAAACTATAAATTTCCATTTTCTTGTTTCATTCATCTTATTTAAACATTTAACAATATTTAATTTATCTAATGTGCACACTGATATAATTTCACTAAAAGTTAAAACCTATTGCCAGAAAAATTAAAACTAAAAAACAAAGCAATTATGTAAATTTATCCTAAGTCTTCAATTTGAGAAAACATTAGGATCAATTTATATGCTTAAGATTATTTTACTTCTTCGAATTTATTGCACATATATGGTTACAAATATTTTAATAACTTAAATGAAGCTATTTTACACTAAATGTTTATTACACTAAGAAAATAGTTACAGTGATTAATGAAATGAGAGGTTGATTAATGTGATGCATCAAAACATATTTGATAATTATTTAAACGGAAGCACACAGATAAATAACTATCAAGTTATTACATTACTAATGTTATGTGCATTATATTTTAGCCCTTTAAGATTTTAAATAATAAAGCAGAATTTCGAAAGGCTAACTCTGAAGTAAATTATTTTTAGACTTATTCAAAATAAATTTTCTTTTGTTTTCAATTAACTTATCTACAACTTTAGTTAATTCAGTATTTTTCTCGCTTCTTAAAATCTAAATTTTGTGATAAATTTTCAATATTTCATTCTTAAGAAATTTTTATTTGTAGTAATTCTTTGTTTTTCACTCCTCTTCTGTGATATATTAATGACATTATTTTCAAAAGATTAAGGAAATGCCATGCAGAAAAATTTATAAGATTCAATCAATGACCCCTGAAGAACACTGGAAATATTGATCTTTATACGATGACAGTATATTTCATACTAAAACAAAATATTTATCTAAATTCTTATTTTTTAAAAAAAATATTGTATTTAAATAAATAAAGAAATTTTATATCTGATAAAATTTAAAATTTCAAAAATTAATAAATTAGAAATTAAAAATTTAAGAATTTAAAATAAACAAATTATATTTTTTTTATATTTTCTTACGCACGTTCAATAGCCAGATAATATTTAGAAATAAATAATTGTCTAGTTTTCGTTGCTCTAATGCGATTTCATAAAAACCGAAATGTTTGTATTCATTTATAAGGAAAATGAAATTACTTAAAAATTAAACTATAAATTTCAAAAATAATGAGTAATAATTTGAGAATATTTACGTCAATACATAAAATAGATTGTTAAATTTACATTTTTTTAATAATGAATAAATCTCTCGGTTAATCTTATTCATGATTTTAAGCAAATAATAAAATTTTATTTTCAAATATTCCATTTTGATCTTTTGAGACACTGTTCTTTGTTATTATAACAAAGCGTACCTTAGAATTTCATCTGTACCTCAAATACTGTTTTTTATTTATTTTTGAGTGTTGAAATAATATTTACTGTTTTGAATTGATGGATTCTCTTCTTTTTAATTAATTTTTATGGTGCAGGCTCCTATATTTAATCTTCTAATAATGCACATTATTTGTCATACTTTAAATTATAACTCACTTTTAAGTATTTTGTATAAGAATCATGTTTAATATTTATATAAAAATATCTCACACATTTTCTCTATTTTAAATCCCCTTAACTTAGACATTTCTTAATATTATGTTAAAGACTTGTTTAATGAAAATTTTAATTTCTGAATATTTTTAAATCCTATGCTACATATAAAACTATCCCTTTTGTTCCTTCCTTGTTTTCACCTCTGAAATTAACTAAGAATCTTATATGAAAATGTTTTTGTAATTTTTATAAAATATAATTCTTTTTTATACTCGATCGGATTACATTAACTATTGTATTTTTGGCATTTTGGCACATTTAAAGAATTTTTTACTTTTCTTAGTTAATGTAGAATATTTTCCACTTTCACACTTTGTCATTTTTGACGTCTAAAAGAAAGACTTTAAAACTTTCTGAAAAGTTTTATTGCAATTTCACTTTTTTCGTTAACCTTTTGTCTTTTGATCCTTCTAATATATCTTAGAATTTTTATTCAGTATAGCTTTGTTCCCAAATCTTTCAAGCCCTTCCAATTCACAATATCTGCTCATTTTTTTTTAAAGTTAAGCTTATTTACTCTAACATTTTGCTACTTTCTTCTCAAGTAAATGGTATTTGAATGTATCAGCTTAAAGTAAAGTGAGAGTAAAGTGTCCTTGTTTAGCTCAGATAAACGTTTTCAACATAACAGAAATAATAAGTTAAAGTAAAACTTAACAGAAATAATAAGTAATACTGTAATTATATTTGTCAATATTTTTCAAACTTGATTTTTATTAAATTTTTACAGAATTGAATGAAAGTAATTACACTGCCTAATGTTGAAAATGCCAACACCAAAAAGGAATTGCCAGAAAGTGTCGAAATTTGGCAAACAAAGAGTGAAAGCAACGAATAATAATAATCTGTATTTCAAAATGTTATGCACAACACAGAGATATGACAAGGTTGTGTCAGTAGGTTGTAAGACCACCATGGATTGTGATACACGAAGCAACACATCTAGGCACAGAGTGAATGAGAATACGGATGACATCTTGAAAAATGGATGTCTATTATGTTATCGACCATTTGTCTAAGTGTGTCTCCTGAGGGAGGCCGAGGCAGGGTCTATAATTGGAATCCAATCACTTTTCAAACGTCATTGACTGGTAGACCTTATTTACCACTATTATGTTTTTGTTTTAAAATATGGTAATATAAAAATGATAATACATTTTTGATTTATTTTCTTAAATTGTGTATTTTACAACCATTAGCTTCCCTTAAGATTTCAGATTACACCATGTTAGGAACTGAAGTTCTCATTTTTCCTCTTATCTAATGCATTGTGTAACCTGAAATGCTATTAAATAAATTCGATTTTAAGCGTTAAAAACCTTAACAAATTTTCCTGCTTACGAATTACATTATTGTGTATGTACCTTATAATCAAGTAACTTAATATTCAAAACAAAATAATGCAAATATATTAGTAATAATTCAGAAATAAATTTGTGTTTAGTGAATCAAGATTTAATCAACCAGCATGCGACAAATGTAAACAAGCGAAACCAAACTGTGTTTCGAAAATGCTAATATAATGCATCCAATCAATCTAATATCCAAAGAAACTTTTAAAAAATAATTGCCTTCAATTTTGGAAAAACGTCATCTCTAATTAAGCATTATGATAAACAAACTTATTATAGAATTTTCTTGAACTAAATTGTCTGGTGAATTGGCTTTTTAGTATTATTTTGTATTTACTCTGCTTGATCACATAATACCTTTCTCTGTTTGGACCAATTGAAAATTTATATTAGAAACATATTCGTACACATCGCTGTTAGCAAAACATATTGGGCAATTGTTTCTGATGCTTACAATGAAATCATAAATCACGATACATTTAGCTCTGAAATCTTTTACAAAATTTTCAAATTACATATGGAAATATGTTGTTACAAAAACAGAAATACTTTTGATTGATTACACAACTCTATTAAATATCAGTGTTATAAATTCAACTTTATTTCAATAATCAGGTAAGAAAAACTTTAAATATATATCATAAATCCGAAACTAATTACTGATTTTGCTAATTACGCTAAACTTATAGCAAATATTCTCAATTTACGTCAATTTGTATTTCCGTATTGAAAAATTACAAGTTAAATAAAATACTACTACTGAGTAAAATACACTGTTATCTACTTCATAGTTATTAACCATTTTCAAAATCCATTGCTATGGAAAATATATTTATCTTTTATTGCTATCTAGTTTCCAACACATCTTACATTTAAAGGGCTTGCTAAATTTATCTTTTTTCTCTCATTTAAAAGTAGTCATATACTGAAAGCCAAACATCAAAATCACACTTTAATACTTTTAAAATATATAACCATCATTATTAACAAAATCCAATATATAATCTCCGTCAGCATTAAAGATATTTTCTCCAACAAGTCCAAGCAAGCTATAGGTAACTCAAGCAGATTGATGCATTTTCTAATAAATAGTAAATAAACAATGGATGATAATAATAATATATAGTTAATATAATATTTAGTATATAATCTAAATCAAACTTACAGGAGTAATGTACGAAAAGTGTGAGTTGCAAGCTAATAATAATTAATCGATTTAGCTATCTGCTCTATCTAAGTCTAAAGACTTAGACAGAGCTGATAGCTAAATCGATTAATTTTTGGCAATTGCAAGAAAAATACAATTTGAATAAATGATTTAGAAGATACAATCAATTAATTATTAATTAAAAATATTCCCTATATCATTTCTACAACTTTTAGGAAATATACTTTGAAATTCTTATTTTGAAATGAATGAAACTTATCTGAAGAATGTTAAGATAATTTAATACTATTGAACTAAATTTTTGACATTGAAGATTAAAAATCAATCTATTCAAAGTTATTGAACTAGCACAAAATGTATTTTTCTTAACAACTATGTTGTTGCTGTTAAACAAAATCTTTTTCTTTATCATATTTCTTATTAAGATATAAAACATATTGAATATCAAAATTGATACTTTGTTATAAATCATCTTTCAACCACAAACTTAATTTTAAATGCATCGATCTTAATGAAATCATCTAGCTTGATTTATTAAGCATGGTAATTTGCAATCAAGTAGCTGTCCTTCCCTGTAAGTTAATGCAATTTTCCACAAGCACATATTGTCTAAACTTTTTGCATATCCATAAATAAATCTTTAATACCTAATATTTTACAAACTTTTTATTGAAAACTTACACAATATATTACTCCACTCATATTTTGCATTTTTATTTGCCTTTGTGAAAAATAAAAAATGCAAAATATTATATTATTTAATGTACTGGAAAACAATATTGTAATTATTTCAAGAAGTTATCATAAGGTATTCAAATATTTGGATAAAAATAGCTTAAGCCATTTTCGTGATCATTACAATATTTAGTATGCCGTGAATATCATTGAAAATAATTAATTATTATAAAGAATTTAAATATATACCATTTATTTTAAGACCATTTTATA
The DNA here is from genome assembly GCA_030067965.1 of Latrodectus elegans. Classification (NCBI taxonomy): domain Eukaryota; kingdom Metazoa; phylum Arthropoda; class Arachnida; order Araneae; family Theridiidae; genus Latrodectus; species Latrodectus elegans. The sequence goes on along the minus strand of CM057816.1, from coordinate 42,206,310 downwards.
TTAATTAAGCAAATCAAAATATGATTATTATATATAAGTCATATTAATTAATAATACTCCAAATTCCAATTAAAAATATTTTTCAGTACCACTTTATATAAAAATATGCACAAAATTGTTATTTTCGTAATAAATGAGAATGCTTTTATTATTTAAAAAAATTCAATTTGATAAAAATTATAAATCATTAATATTATTTATATTCACTTTTCAGAATAAGATACTTTATCCTTTAGATGAAAAATGTATTTATACACTACACTTATAATAATTAATTAAACAGATTAATGAAGTTTTAAAATATATTAATTAAGCAGTAAAATTACAGATAAAATCTACAAAATATATTATATAGATATATGTTTTTCAACAACAATTTCAGTTAAATCCTAACAATGCATAAAGTGCGAGGACATTCTATCGAGACACATTTCTTTATTTATTTAGATATATTGCAAATTCAACATTTTAATACTTTATACAATAATTTTATGTCGTCTGATATTTAATACCATCTTACAAATAGTACGATCAGCATAAATCTTGGAATTCAGTTTCAGTAAAATACGAATAAATTTCCAAAATGTGCTTTTATCTTTTTAATATGCTTCCAGACAAAACTAAAGCACAGACAGTTACTTTTTTTAAAAAAAAAATATTTTCAAAGCTGTAAAACGAGGTAAATAATTCTCTTAGGATACAATTTAACTTTAAATATTTATATAGATACCAGCATTTTACATATCTAACTATTTTGTCTTCATATTAATATGCTTTCTAAACTTTTATTCTAATTTGACATGCTTTCCCAGGTAAGGCATTTTTTTGCAACTGGAATAAAGCTATATCTCTACACAAATATTTTGAAACGTTTTCTCCATGCAGTTTTATTTTCTTTTACGTCTCTGTCTTGACTGTCTGAGTAACAAATATTGTATATATATATATATATACATACATATATATATATATATATATATATATATATTACATATATATACATATATATATATATATATATATATCAATTCTGTTTTCAAATAATTTAATCACCTGATTTTTTAAATTCTTAATATTTAATAAATTTGTAATTATAAATATTCAGTGCTAAATTAAAATTCAAATTAGCAATGAAAGTGTATTTATACTACTAATGAGAAACTATTTCAATGTTCAGAATAATTCATGAAGATTATTATCTCCTAAATTTAATTTTGTTTGATCTGAAAGTAGAATAGGACCATTGAACTAAATTGAAACAAAGAAACTGATAGCAGAAATAATACTACTCTATGTATGTATTTGAAACTTAATAAATTTTCAAATTAGTTACAATATTTTTTATGTCTTCCTATTTTGTCATTCTATAAAATAGCACAGAATAGAATTTTTTACCATCAAAAGAAGTAAAAAATAATTTATAATAAATTCAAAACTTATATTATTATCAGCTGATCAAATGATTAAAATCAACAAAAATTAATAAATGTATTTTTTACAGTATACAAAATGCAGATATAGTTTTGTGTCTAAGCTAAATAAAATTGGATTAATATATTTTTTTAAGTTTTCTTTTTCAATTCCTCATGTAAGCAGCCTTTTGAATAAAAAAAAGTACAAAATTCTTAATAAAACATATAACTATTTTTTTATTGCTTATTGTCTTTAATCAGTTAATATTTTGAACTTTTTGAATTATTCATATTTTTCAGCGACGTTAATTAGTTTTTATTTGTTTTAAACTAATTTATAAATAATTTATAAGAAGAATATGATAAAGTTATTTTCAATTGTTAATTCTTCAAAAAAACTATTAATTTTTCTGTGTGTTGTCTTCAGTAGGGAAGAAAAATAAATGGTTAAATATTTTGACATTAAAGAAAATATTTTGTCATAAATGTAATGGGATAATTTTCAACTGAAAATTTTAACTACTCATAGGAAATCTTTTTGTTTATTCTTTAAAAATAAGGTTCTCTGCTATTTTGAATAAACCAAATAATTAATCTAACATCTCAAGAAGAAAAATGGTATTAAGATTTCTTAATATTTTCAGGGATATACATTCATTTTTATTTCATAAATACTTAATATGCTATCGTAGTTTCTTCTTCATGTACAATCAATAAATATTCAATATTAAAAAACTTTTGAAACTTTGTACTAAATTAGTATATATAAAACATTTTTGTGTACTATTGCTAATTTAGTTCTGGATGAAATCCGTTAATTCAGCCATTATCAAACAGTCAAAATTTTGTTTAAAATTTTTAATTTTTTAAATTTCTAATTAAAATTACAATTTTAAAGATCAAGTAGGAAGATAATGAATTTCTCTTAATATCTATGACACATTCTTTGTTCTATAATTTAGAATATTAACAAATAATCAAAAGTAAATTTAAATTCAGAATTTACTATAGTTTTCTTATAATTGTAATTTTTTTTATTTCAATTTATAATTGTATTTCCATATATGTTTATAGAATTGTGTTTGTCACTTGAGATTCATTGCATATTTCCACTATCACTAGTAATGTTTATTTTAAAATTACAATTTACATAAAGTAGATTGAAAGAAAAATATCTATAAGAAAATTTTAAAATGCCATTGATTTTTTTTATTGATAATTTTGTAGATCATCAATTATGACTCGCATTTGGTAACGTCTTTAAATTAGAATTTATCAATCATCACATTGTATATTATAAGTTATGAATTTGATTGCATTTTAACGTTTAGTTGAAACTTAAAAATATTTACGCTGTGAAAATTAATGATAAGAAATTATAACATTGTTTTCATTCAGAAAAAAATAATTAATAAGTAAAATTGAGTGATTAACCTTTCTTTTATAAATAAAATTTGAAATTACTAATTTTGTAATATTAAATAAACAAATAAATTAATATATTCAATATTCTCTTAGTACATCCAACTATAAGACTCAGAATGAAACTAAAATTTATAAAAACAATACATTTTATTTAAATATATCCATTTAAAATATTTGATTTTTTTAATTAGCACTTATTATTTTAACGTAATAGACAACATAAACGAATTCGTACATAATATTAGTAATCATAAGTACTGAACTCAAGAAAACAGAAAAATTTATTTCAAGTTTTATTTATATTATATTAGAAGCGCATGTTCTCTAATGGATCAAGCCATATTATTTTAGTAGCATTGCAAGGTACGCGTTCTAAGTATTCTTCGACTGTTAAACTAAACATAATGAAAGGATATATACATTCAATTTTAAGAACACATCTGAATACAAATTTTAAATATGTAACTGTGTGTTCTTTTGGGAAAATTCAAATGTGTATTTTAATTTGTAAGAAACAAAACACTTAAAATGTATTTTTAAAAGCAAAGAAGTATTTCTATGAGTGTGCATTATTAAAACTATTGAATAAATATAAGCGTAAAATATAATTTTAATTTTGTGTCTGCAGATAGGAACAGTACTTATTCCAGATTTTACATATTTATAAAATAACTTCGACTGGAAAGATTATTTAGATTGTATACATTATTAAAAATAATACATAGAATTGAGTCATTGTTTGGATAACTTATTGAAATTCTGTATTGTATTTTTTAATTATAATATTTTATATAGAAAAAAAATTGGCAAATCCAACTCTACGACAACTTTGTCATTGTTATAATGCAGTTTAACATCGTAATAACGGACTATTTGTAAGTTTTTGTATATATTCAAATGTATGAATTCATCTTTTATCGGTATGAAAAGAATAACAATGTTTTGTTTCATAATTTTTAAATATTTTTTAACATTCAGGTAAGTTAGTATATGGGATGTGGTATACAAAACGCCTCAAGTATATAAAAATATATTAATTACCCCAAAACACTTAAAATTATAATTTTTTCATTGAAAGGAGCAAGTAGTGTTGTTTTCAGCATTATTTATAAGAGAAGAGTTCATTTTTTAATCCATTGTTTAATGTATTGTGTTTTTTACCCATAGCTAGCATTAAATAATAACATTTTCGTTTTCCTTCTTAAGAAATTGAAAAACAATATTTTATATCCCTTTTTTAAATAAAGAATCTAATGAAAATAAACTGAAAAAAATGCTCTAGGTAGTTAACAAAGTCATGTATATTTAACGAATTAATATTTTTGCTGTTTATATCAGAGAAATGCATGTTTTAAGATAAATGTGAAGTTATCCAAGGGACGTAACTTGTAATTGACATAAAAACATAATGGGCTGTCTTAATAATTTGCATATAAATCAAAACTATTTAACTAATTTTATTAGAAAAAATTTTTAAATTATTTTTCAATAATATTTTGTTCATTTTTACATTTATTTAATAATTTATTTACATTTACATATTTTACAATTATTTAATAACTATTCGAGCCATCTCATAATTATTTTCCAATTTAGACGTACCTATCTTATAAAATACATTTAAAACAACATTAAAGTAGTTTTGAATAACTAAATTATAATTAAATATCTAATTTATTATTTATTATTCACTAAAAAATAATTTTCATATTATTTTTTGATTCACAGATTGTACTGCCTACCACCACATCAAGAAAGAAAAGAGATATCACAACAAAATTTCTTTTGTACATAACCTGTTCACCAAGTATCAAATGATTAAATTTATACACTGCCTCAAAGATGCTTTGTATGCGGTCTTCGGTTACAACAGGACAATCAGCTTATACACATTGCCAAAGTTAATCTGGTGTGGCAGCTGGGGATATAATCTGGGTCAATAGTTGAAGAATCATGGACCACACATGTTTTCTATCGGTGAAAGATTAAGAAAGCGAGTAAGTCAGTCAGGGAAGCAATTCAATCTGGAGATTGACGAAGAACCCTTGGACCATGCCTTCCACGAGTGACAGTGCATTATTTTGTTGATATATGGCTGTGGGAACGTCCTGAAGGTAAGAAAGGGAAATTGGCTCCAAAACTTCGGAGATGTATCACTGGCTGCTTAAAGTATCGCAATACATACTACAGGATTGCGAGAGTGATATAGCCCATATCGTAATACCCGGTGCTAGACCAGTGTGGTGGTGCATAACACAGCTGTTCAGCATCCTCTCTTCACTATGTCTCCAGACAAGAATGTGACTGTGGTGTTGCAGACAAAAGTGTGGCACTTCAGTAAAGATAATTTCATTCCATTCTGACATCTGCATTCTTCTTTGATCACTCCAGTGGTGGCGGAGACGTCAGTTGTTCAGCGTGAATGGTAAATGAAGCAATGAACGTCTTGCATACTAACCACTCTGTTATAAACGGCACCGAATGGTACGCGCAGACATTGAATGATGCATTACAAACTCGATTTCATGTGTTTTGGTTCATGATATTGCTGAGCAACCCGTCACTGCCATGCGTACAATTTTCCGGTCATCACGTGAAGTAGAGTGCTGCGGTGGCTGCTAGCCAACACGTATCTCCGTAGTACCCTTCTGCATACAAATGTCACATATCCGCATTACAGTTGTTTGGGTTTGTCCATCAAGACTACCGATTTCACTGAAAGCAAATCCACAATCTCGGTTGGTCACTATCTTTCCTCTGTCGAATTCAGATATCTGATCAAAGAATGATCTTTGTAACCAACGAGGCATAATTGATTATATTTTCTTTGAAAACAGCTCAAGATAATCACAATTGCCTGACTAGAAATTGTTGAAATCACCATGCTTTAAATAATGATTTGAAGTGGCGCTTTAGGTGCACGTGATTTGCAAATCTCATTATTTGCGTATCTAGCTTCTGATAAAGCATGTTGTAAATTTCATAATATTTGCATGCTTTTTTCAGCATGTTGCATTCACAGTAGTCAGGCGTTTATTTTTAAAAAAACTCAGCTTACATTTATTTATATTCAACTTCATTCCGACACTGAAGTATATCTTCAAATTAGTATTTATTAAAGTTTGCAAATAATAATTTATTGAATTATCTTTTGATAAAATATTTGATAAAAAAATATTTGATATTTATATTTGATAAAAAATATTTGATATTAAAAAATATTTGATAAATATTTGATAAAAAATAAATCTTAAGAACCAGGAAAATAGAATGAAAAATTATAAAAAACTCCAATTACGCTTTCAACACTAAATTTGAAACTTTTGCAGGAATCGTGTGAATTAGAAAAAAAAATAGTTACTTTCATAGTCAATTACTTTTTCGCATTGAAATTTAAACGTTTTGAAAGTAAATATTTCAGATCTTTTGTACACTAAATATAATTTTATTAGGTTTATAAATTAAAGAATTATATATAGCATATAATATTAATATTCGTTTTATCACATTCAAATACTTTTCCTTTTTAATTTCATGATAAAAATAATCACATAAATATTTAATCGATTTCATCATGTGTTTTAATGGACACCAAACTGTAAAATAAATACTTGAATAAAGTTTGAATATGTGAACATTTGAATAAGTTTTCGAATGATTTCCCATTCTGTCATCAGCTTGCCGGAAATGGTAATGGCTTTTTAGAATTTATATATATATATATATATATATATATATATATATTAAAGTATATATAGCCAAGAATAAGGTAGTATAATATTTTTTCAAATATTATAATTTTTAAAGTGCAAAAAGAGAGTATTAAACAATACATGAATAAGTTTAAAACATGTTTCACTAAATCATATTGAGTAATTTATGGAATTCTTTTATGAATAAAATGTATTTTACGTATAAAATTTTGAAATAAATTTTATTTTTTGAAAATAAAAAACATACTTTTCTATTTCATATAAAATTGTATTTATTTATTTTAAATATTTTTGCTACGTTATTTTTAGAAACACTTTTGTTACGTTTTATTTTCTTGAAATAAATGTAATTTCTTAAAAATTATGTTACACATTTTAGTGAAGCCTATTCTTGGTTGAATATAAATTTAAAGATTTTATTCACTAAAGCAAAAATACAAGAACAAAATTTTGTAAGAATTTATATTTTTCTATACCATCTGATACTTCCAGACAATTTTCCTTTCAGTTGAAATCGGTTGCCTTGGTTAAAGAAAAATCAAAGCAATTTTCTTTACGAGTTGCGAAAACTTGTGAATTTGAAAAACTGATTTTAAAAGTTTGAGTAAAGTTTTCATTTATAGTCTTGAAATCTATTGTGTGAGAAAATATTTTTGAGACAGTTTTTGAACGATGCTTACAAAATATTTTTTTTTGTATATTTGAATCAGTTTAAAATACTTCAACTATTGAACATGGAATAAAAAAATTCTTGAAAAATTTAAAATATGTGAAAAAATACCTACAAAATTTTAATACATTTTACTTCATTTGAATTGCCGGCCAACTTGTCTAGTGGTCAGCGTGCCTGACTACGGATAAAGAGGTCTTGGGTTTGAATCCCAGTTAAGGGACTACGGATAAAGAGGCATGGATGTACTTTCCCCTCTATCTATCCTGTCTTTGTCCTTTCCTTGTGTGTGAATGAGGTAGGAATGGTGCCTATCCTATAAACAGGTCCCTATGGCATGTGTGAGGGTGCGATGGGGGTCCACCCCCTGTGGTGCACCCAGTGCAACGCCTCGGTGGCAAAGAGATCGCTGTTTCTGGCCATTTCTTTGGGTATAAGGGGACAATACATCCTGATATTACCCAACCATTGGAAAGAAAACTTCATTTGAATTGTTCTTTGTTATTGTTCACATATGAACTATGTATCATCGATTTTTACTGTAAATGTTTAACATTCAATTTTGAATACATAACTCATCTGCTTATATTCACTACATGAAATCCAGTGACATATCAATATTTCAGAAGATAGTTCATTGCAGGATAACGCTTCCTTCTGAAAAGTGCTCAAAAATGTCAATAAATATTTGAAATTTGTATATATCATCTAAGATATATTAGGAAGAATGTTACACAGACGCATGATTTTTTATACTAGTCAAAGTAACCTGCATAGGGATGAACTGATTTGAAATAGGATAAAAACGTTATAATTTATAAAATATTTTAAGAATTTTTGATAACATTGATGAGAAAGTATGAAAAACAATATTTCCTTTCGAAAAATATTACAGATCATTTACATGAAATGGTATAATATTTAATATTATATTATGTATAATACATACTATATTTTTTTTTCAACATTGAAACTTAAAAAAAATGAGAAATGAATTTATTGCTTAAATTTCTAGTATTCACATTGATATTTCTAAATTTATAAAAAAATAAATAATTCAGAATAAGATGTGTTTCAAATATTTGAAGTATTGACAATTTCCTCTCTTTATCAAAGCATTGGCAAGTATAACCCATAGTCAAAACATTTTTCTTAAGAGATTTTGAATAAAAAGTAATATTCAGTTCACAATCTATAATAACGACAATTTCAAAGCTAGATTTTCTTTAGAAAAAATTATGAATATTTTAATATTATTATACATGTATTGCTGTTCGATTATTTTATTGATATTGAAATAGACCTTCCTCAACACTTTAATGAAAATATTTTAATTAAAAACTAAAGCTTCTTTTAACGAGTAAATCTGTATTTGTTATTACGAATTCTCAAAAGATATGAATTGCAAAATGACTGTTCTTAATTCTGATTATATTTTCATTATTACAAGAAAGCAATGTTGAATTGGTTTTGCTTTATGAGCCCTGATTTCGGGAAATATTATCCAAGATATATTTCTAGTACATTGTATGGCCATTTATACAAATGTTTATTTCTTCTAAGAAATCCCCAGGGCTCAAATTTCAGAGAAATTATGCATTCACATCCCCTCCCGTTTTTACAATTCTTCCACAGAAAACGTTGTTATCTGCAATGCCTTTAACCTAAAATTCAATGATTTTATTTTTTTTTCATAAAATTGTAGAAAGCAGGAGCTTGACAAATCATATTGATACCAATATTTAGCCTGAAATCTTATTTAATATAAGTCCTTTTAATATATTGCACAACTGCCAGTTAATATAGATATATATTTTTAGTACTTTATATACGTAATAAATTGCATGTTTATTGTAGGGTGTGACAAGAAACTTACATGTTATTAATAGATAAATTTCCAAAAGCATTTAATCGTTTTAATTTATCAACATGTGTTTTGAGGATTTTTTGATTTAATTTCAAATAGAATCAAACTATAATTTATATAACAATGTAATTTTCAATATTTTTCAGCAGTTCACTGCCATGCGCACAATTTGTCTGACATCACGTGAAGTGGTGCACTGAGGTGGATGCTATAGAAAGCATTGGTCCGCCAGACTCTCCAGCATGCAATGTTCACGTATCTGCATTAAAATTGTTTTGCTTTCGTCCAACACGTTTATAGATTTTCCTGAAATATATTACATGATTTCGGTAAGTCACTATCCTTACGCTGTGGAACTAGGATACTCGTTTAAAAATAATCGCTGTTTTGTACTAGGCATAATTGATCAATTTTTTTCATCTCTATTTAAAAAGCATAATAAAACTTGAAATCGTCGAAATCTCCAAGACTTATCTAGGTCTTCGAAATGGCGCCACAGGCACGCGTGATGTGGGTCTGCCTTGAAATTGTAATCATTTGCATATCAAACCTCCGCTAACGCATGTTGTAAATTTCATGTTATTTTTATGCTTCCTTCAAGGTGTTGCATTTACGTTGGCCATCATTATATTCAATAATAGACACGCAATTTATGTTATAAGTCATATGAACCTAGTTAAGCATAAATATCACTTTACACATTGTTTGTCAGCAAATATTAAATTTTACTGTCGCATAAGGCATTATGCTGAAATTAGGCTACTGTATCTAGTCTACAAGAGGTTTTGAGTACATAATGTGAATCGGTGCACATGTTTTCATAAAAACACTAATTTATGATCATATGTTTAATCTTATTAATAAATATCATGGGTTAGTCAAATTACATGAAAAATATCAGGAGTATATATTTCCATAGAAAAAATGAAAAATCTAAAATTTGTGATAGCAAATTGAAAAGAGTTATTTCATATACTCTTTATTAATACAAAAATAATATAAAAACAGAAGTAAGTATAACATTTAAATTGAATTATACTTTAAAATACTTTCTATAAATCTCATTAAACGCTATAAAATATTAAAAGTAAAGCATTTACTAACTAATTTTTAAAACAGATTTAAGTTTTTTAATATATTAATGTATTTTATTTTTAACGAAATATAGAGAGAGAGTTTAGATTCAATATATAAATAAATAAATACCTCATTAAATACTACTAGGTGCATCTATCTATCCAAGATATATAAGTATATATATATATATATATATATATATATGTGTGTGTGTGTGTGTGTGTGTGTGTGTGTGTGTGTGTGTGTGTGTGTGTGTGTGTGTGTGTGTGTGTGTGTGTGTGTGTGTGTGTGTAATAAAAAAATTTTTTATTCATCAATGGGTGATATTCCTCTTTTAAAATAAGTTTTATATAAATATAAATTTAACTTCAATATAAGTTTTACATTTCCCAAATATCAATAAATTGTATCGCCATCTAGTGAGATATTTTAAATTAAATTTTGCTTAAAGTATCTTTATATCATATAAAATGAATTCCATATAATTAATTTAGTCATATTGTGCTGCACCATTTTCTTATTAGTATATTGTCTGTTAGATAAATTTAACTATAACTAATTCATCTTCACACTAAAAAATAATTGTGCATAAAACTGAATTTAAAAAATCAAATAGTAAATTGTATCTAAACGAATATATATATATATATATATATATATATATATATATATATATATATATATATATATATATATATATATATATATATATATATATATATATATATATATATATATATATATATATATATATATATATATATATATATATATATATATATATATATATATATATATATATATATATATATATATATATATAGATATATATATATATGTATATATATATATATATGCATATCAGAATAAGGTTAATGGTTGGTAAAAAAAGAATATCGAGTTATTTAAACATGTAATTTAATGAAAGAAAAGCAAATTCAAAATGATAATTCTAAAATATAACTACCACTTTGATTTTCTTCCTATTAATTTTTTTTCCTATTAAATATGCAACTTTATTAGTTTTTTTTTCTTTTGAGAATTTAAATTTTATTTACTTATATATTTAATAAAACTTAATATATTTGATAAAACAAACTTTTTTCATTTCCATTATAGTTCATTTCGATCCTTACTGATTTATTATCATGACAATATATAAGATTAGCTTGATGTTATACAAAATGTTTGTTTGGTTATTATGGATAAACAAAGTTTTCTTTAAAACTTTCAATTTTGAAAACACTAATTTTTAAAAAATATATATTGAACATTTATTATATTTCTTTTCTCTCACACATAAAATTATATCTCGCTTTTTAATATCCTAAAATTTCTTAAACTCGAATACTCGTTCATTAATAGTTTTCAAATTGATTTAATTGATTAATATAATTTAAGCATATTGATATAACATAACTGAAATACTGCCCCAAATTATTTATAAAATAAATTTATGTTACAAAAACATAAATTTATTTTATATATCAAAACGATTATCAATAATTTGATTTTTTGATGGGTGCCAAGTTAAGCAAACATAAAATTCAAAACATATTAATGATGTTATATTGAAGATGTATTTTTCAGTTGGAAATGTTTTTTAGAATGTGAAAATCATCAAAATTTATAACTAGATTGATATTATTTTTTTTTTTTTTTTTTTTTTTTTTTCAAATACTAATTATACCGTTATAAATTCTTACTTATCATAAATAATGCTAACATCAAAATAAAGTGCATGTTTTATCATAATTATGTAAATAATACATTTTTATTCTTAAAAAATTATTTTACAATCTGATTACAAGACTAATAAACTAATTTTTGAAAAACTGAATTATAATTGTTTCAAATTAACTTAAATATGTGTATCAAGATGATCAAATATTAGAAATTAGAAATTATTTGTTTAGGTATGAAGATATTAATAATAAATAAATTCACATAAAAATAATTTTAAAATATTTTTCATGCGTTACTGATTTCTTGATTTTTCCCCCTTTATTAATATATATTAATATTTTAGGTACAGTATTTACAATGTAAGTATAAAAATATTTTCAAAATTATATATTTAACAGTTAGATTAATAAACCTATATGAAAAGATTTTTGACAAATATCATTTGGATCATTAATTACAGAAATATATATATTAATTGTTAAAAAATAATCAAATGAGTTGAAATTTTTTGTAAAATCTAAGCAAAGGTATGAGCAATTTAATAAATTATTTATTAAAGAATATTGTAAGCGATAGATACATATATTTCATTTTCCATTTCCAACTTTTCATAAATTAACACAATGAAACTATCCTTCTAAAAACAATTTTAAAATTTGTTGCTTATTTAATCCATTATTGGTAATAAAATATTTTAATTTAAAAATTAATTCTTTGAACATATTTATGACTGAGAAATATATTATCATGACTGGCTTTAATTTTTATTAACTTTCAAAACAGCAATGAGAAAAGTTGCACATCCTTATTTCAAACAAATATATCACAGTTTTTAAATTAATTTACTTTTAGACAAATAATAGAATACGCATAAGCAGTTTTTAAAAGTTTAAGTTTATAGTAATAATCAGCAAATTTTCTATTAAATATGAGGTTTTACGAGAGTTTTTATTACCAAGAGAAGTGAACCTAATAGTTAACGTAAAAGATATAAAATAAGGCAACTTTTTATATTCTAGTGTTGCAGTGCTTAGGTTCTGAAAATTTTTGTAATATGTTCCTTTATGATTTAATCCTTTGAAACAAGATTATTAATAAGACCCTTTTTACAAAAAGCTAATTAACACAAAACGCTTATAGCCTTTCATTATCTGTTTTAAGACTTTGTTCACTAGGATTTTTTCATTTCTTAAAACTTATGCCAAAGTTTTGTGTGAGTTACACGTTTTCTTTTACTAAATCTTTCATTTTTTTATAATTCTACAATTTATGTTCAGATATTTTGCTTAAATTTTTTACTGATTATGTATATACATATGTTTTTATCCATAGCAAACAAATTGTTGACCCAGAAAGAAGTTGTCTGATAAATTTCGTGTAATATTGCCTATTTAAGAATTTTTGTAGAAGATACAAATTAAAGGTGTTTTTGTTTAACATATTCCATAAAAAAATAAAAAAGAAATAAATAATTATTGGAGAAAAGAGACATGCTGACCATCAGTTCTTCATATCACTTCATCTTCATTATGACTTTTAATACAAAGCACCAGAATATTTGCATTGATATCTAGATTTACACAGTTCTTGTAAAGATAGATTAAAATACACACAGATGTATTAACGAAACCGGGCCAATAGCGGAGTGATTAGTGTCTCTTACTTCGAAGCAGTATATCCGGGAATTGAATAATGGATGGGGAAAAGATGCGCCTTTCTCTCCCTACGTATGTGTTTATCTTTTCAGTTTCGGGGCAAAGATGGCACTCTCACTGCGTGCTTCACTTTGTAAGATGCCATCACATTTGCCCCTTTTACAGATGAAATGGTGCATCTTATGTGCAATCCTGGCATTAGAAGAAAAGCATGTATTAACAAAAACGAATCAAACATATGTATTTATTGATGTAAAAAGATTTGTTTATATTAAATGTCAGTTTGGTCAATTTTCGGAAGATATTTCTCTTAAGATGTATTTTCTTATTCAATCCAGTTGTAAGAGAATGTGACAGATAGGTCACTGAAAACATAAATGTCTTCACCATGCCAGGTTGAAACCAATATCAAGCAGTAAATATAATAATAACTGAACATTCTCATTAATGGTCAATGTTTTGCTCCTATATTGCACATTTTTGGTGTATCTTAGATACTAATACTGATTTATAGGGAAATGTCTTAGATCTAATTTATATAAATTAGAAGAAAACTGAAAGCAATATATTAAATGAAGATTTACTCACAAAATATCTGAAATAGTAAATACTACACTCAATATAATATTTTTGACGCGTTGCACAATACTTTTAATGTTTATCTACTCATTTCCTATAATTTAATGTAAGCATATGTATTGTCATAATGTCATCCAAATGCCTGAGTGGGTTTTTCCATGTTTAAAATTTTTACACAAATCAAGATGGAAATTGTTATTTCTAGATGATTTGAATTGTCTGCCTTCTTGTAGCACCACAGTTGGTATTAAAGCTACAGCGAAGATTTTTTCAATCCAGTGAAACATTACGAGAAAAATAAAAATAAATAACTTTTTCAGTTACTGGTAATATATCTGGTGTGAGATCAAAATGTTTATAACCAATTTAGAGAATATCGTTTTAATTTTATAGTTTTTTTTCTTAAATCAGGAACTGTTTCAATTTCTAGGAAATCAAATTCATTTTCTTCTATATGCGTATAATCTCATTCCCATTAAATTTTATTTTACTAAACATTTTTTACGAATTGTGATTAAATGTCATTAATATTTCTTTTCTATCAACTATGAATACAATTAATTATATAAAAAAGACTTCAAAAAGTTTTGAGTGAATTTTCATATTCTAGAGGCAAATTTTAATTTAAAATCTTAGATTAGTTTTTAATATGAAAGAATTAAAAATTTTTAGGAACTTGCATTTGATGTTAAAGAATTTGTTGTAGACAAATTACAGTTGTTTCTTTCTACCCTTTTGATGTCGATCATGCTCACATAGAAGAATTTCCATAATTGCGTTTTTCAAGATTGGTGACATATTCATATTTCATTTTATAAATCTATTTTTACTTGAGTCCTTAAAATCAAGTGCAGATATGCTACACTATTCAGATTTACTTATATCAGTAATTATGTGACAAGTAAAACATCATATATATATATATATATATATATATATATATATATATATATATATATTATATATATATATATATATATATATTATATATATATATATATATATATATATATATATATATATATATATATATATATATATATATATTATATATATATATATATGATTACTAATATATATATATATATATATATATATATATATATATATTTGTTTAGTATTTCATTTGTCACTCCTATTTCCTTTTGTATCTTGGAAAACATACATAAGGATAATTTCTCCATAAAAAGTCCTTATGTATGTTTTGTGTACTCTCAATTAGCAGTTTGCCAGTCACAATAGACCTAGTTATCAAAGGAATTTTGTAAATAGTAGACTAATAAATAATTTATCCTTAAAAGCCTGCTCTGTATGAGATAAAGATATTTTACCAGACTTAAATTCGTTTATAAAAGCTGACAAATTAATCTGGAAATATTGCAAGCTTTCTTTTTCTTCATCCAACACCTCAAAATTAAAAGGAGAATTATTATTACAAACATTACACAAGAGATATAAGCACTTTATTTTTAAATTTTTCGAGGTATTCTTATTATATATAAGATATATTAAAGACATTCCTCATTATTAGTATCATATTCCATAACTGCTTTAGTTATCATTTATAAACGCCATGAACTAGTGTCATTGAAAATACAAAAATAACTCATTACCATTATTTCCAAAATCTGTTGTAATTCTGCTTGTAAATAAAATTGTCCCATATTATGTAAGTTTAGTGAAAGAACTTTCCCATATGCTTTTTCATTGGATCAATTTTCATCTTTTTGACTATAAATGTTTCCTTCCTTTTAAGTACTATCAAAAGAGTTACATTTCCTTGCATTGTAAATGCATAATGCCGTTCTTATAATTTTACACAATTACTTTAATTGATAAAAAACGACTGTAAATGTTATTATACATAAGAATTTATATCTTTTATTCATAATGAAGATTCATACAAAATTTGAAACATATTTCAAATGAGATCTCTAATAAAATACATACTCATTGATAATTGTATCAACCAGATATGTGCTTTTTCTCAAGCTAGAACATTTTATCTAGAACATAAAATATCTAGATCTAGAACATTTTATCTATGCTATATTGAGTCTACAGTTAACGTCTCTGGAATTTTGAAAATAAAATGAGATTGTTCAAAAAACAAATTTTTATGATTCAAAGTTTTTTACAAGACAATTTAAGAGATGTGTTAATGTATCGTTCTAATATACTTTGCAGTAAACAGTTCAGTTTCGATAAGTTAATATATTTTATTACATCGTTTGGCAAGCAAGTCTAAATTGGGTGAGATACATAATTGCAAGAAAAGAGATTTTTGCAATATTAGACAATCTAGATGTCTTCTAATGTTTTTCCAATGAATCATACTTTCTATTTAGTGAATACCTTTTTCCTGGGGGTTCTAATTATTTTTGATTAAAGCTACTAGTAACCCCTAATTATTGAATATTCTTTTCCTTCAATCTTTTCAACACTGCTTCAGAAATATTTGCGTCAGTGGAAAAAGTTTCTGTTACTTCTGGACAACAGAATAATTTTTATCTCTTTATGAATTAAATACTGTATTTGATCCACTTACTCAATACATACAAGTTTATGAATTACACTTTTTAACTAACATCTCAATTGAATTATACGATATATTACAATTAAAATCATTATTTTCAGTTTTCAAGTTGAAAATTTCATTGAACAATAAAATTTATGTAAGAAATGTTTAAAAGCCAGATGAGAGAGATCTCTTTCTAAGTTTGCTCAAAATTAAGAACTAATCTTCGTAAACAGTTTTTACTTCACATTATAAATCAAAATTTAGTCTATACAAATTACAAGTTTCTAGTCTAAGAAAACAAATTTCATTTTGATTAGTTGCATCGATATATTGTTATTCTTTTTTAAAATTTTCAATGCATTCATTAACTCTTTAGCGAAAATACTTTTCCTTGATATTCTTAATATTTGAAAGCTCTCACATTCCTATATGTTATAAAACTCTTATCTAATTCTTAAATATACTGAAGCTTAGAGAGATGCTAGATTTTTGTTAAAGTACAATTTATCAGAAACAAAATTGTAAGACAATGTCACCTATAATTTTATTCAAAACATTATCGCATTTATATGCCTTTTTCCTCCATTAGAACAATAAACCCACTATGCCTCAATAATTGCCCCAATATCCAGATATATGTTGCTTATTACTACAAAAATTAAAAAGAATATGTGTGCCCAAGAAAATATTTACGGTTATTATTAGTACTTATTATTAGTAGAATCATACTTTCTATTTAGTGAATACCTTTTTCCTTGAGGGTTCGAATTATTTTTGATTAAAGCTACTAGTACCCCTTAATTATTGAATATTCTTTTCCTTCAATCTTTTCAACACTGCTTCAGAAATATTTGCATCAGTGGAAAAAGTTTCGGTTATTTCTGGACAACAGAATAATTTTTATCTCTTTATGAAAATACAAAAATAACTCATTACCATTATTTCCAAAATTTGTTGTACTACTGCTTGTAAATAAAATTGTCCCATATTATGTAAGTTTAGTGAAAGAACTTTCCCATATGCTTTTTCATTGGATCAATTTTCATCTTTTTGACTATAAATGTTTCCTTTTTTTAAGTACTATCAAAAGAGTTACAATTCCTTGCATTGTAAATGCATAATGCTGTAGTTTTGTTGTGAACGTTTCTGCGTTATATTTGGATCAAAACATTGTAGAATTCTATTTTTTTTTTTTTTTGTAACTTAGAAAATAAAGATGTATATATTTTTTAATTTGTAAGTAAAAATGCTGCAATGTGCTTAAAGGAGAAAGTCAGAAAAGAGCACGAGTATTAAAATCTGTCGCTCTTTTTTGTTAATTGATATTGTCTTTCGTATTGAAATCATTGATATTGATATTGATTAATCATTGATATCGATTTTTGTCTTTCGATGATGTCGTTGTTTACTTTTTGATTTGGTAGAGTGTCCTCAGAGAGACAACACACTGGAGGTGAGTTGTCACGGTGTCGTACAATGATATTGTCATGTTTGCAAAGTTGAACGTTGTATATAATGAGTACACATTAAAATTTTATCTTTATTAATAAATGGAATTAATTTAAATTGATAGTATCATCAGATGCCTTGCCTCAACGTGACACTACAAGACATTCCTAAACATGACTGTTTAAACTTGTAATTCAAAAAATCTATTGTTTTCAACAGTTTGATAATATATCTCTCATATTTCTTCACACAAAATCTGGATTTTGGCTAAATTATAATTATTTGCTTAAAATACCTGAATATTTTGGATTTGCTTCCCATGAAAAAGTTATAATAATGATTCTTTGAATTTATTTTTAATGTTTATTGAATAGGATGGAATAAATATGTATGGTATCAAAAAGTAGTATTTTGTTTTAAGTAAATATTTAGTTCAAATTTATGTATGGTAACTTATTTTTGTACTAATTAAAAGCATAAATATATTCCCTATTTACGTTTTATTGTATATGTTTGTCATAAGTGTAATAACTTTGACATAACTTCAGTCGTTAATTATTTGATGGTAGAAAATAAAAAAACCCATTGTGAATTTTGATGCGTTTTTTAGCCCTATTTAGATTTTCAATAAAATTATTTATAACACAAAGTTCAAAAAGTTTAAATTTAATCTGACTATCTTTATGTTACACAAAGAAACTCTGATTGTTTTCTAGATAAATTCTCTGGGGCATTAATTGTGTTTTGTTATTAAATTTATATACAAAATTAATATATAAAACCATATTATTATATTTATATATAAAATTTATACATAAATTTATATAAATATGTGGCGTTAGGGAGAGGCAAATTGTTAACCTCAAAGAGCAGTCTTTCTGCAAAGATGGCTGTCTATATGTTTAACAATAAATAGCATATACTAATGAACACTTTTTTGTAATGAATTATAAGATGAAATTCCTAAATACCATCTCAAACTAAGGTTCTTTGAGGCTTATATAAATAAAAGAAGGGTAACGTAGAAATTCTACAATTTTTTTTCTTCCCATGAAAAAGTTATAATAATGATTCCCTTTATGTAAAAGTAATATATCCCCTAAAAGTAATATATTTGATTACCTGAACACAGCAAGAACACAACAAATCTTTAACAAATTACAATATTTACAATTTATAAGTAAGGAATTTCATGAGCTACAAAACATAAATAAGAAAGAATTCAATTTGAGGGAAAAGCAAGTGAAATCACGTATTCAACATGACATCAATCTAATGACCTAAAAAATAATTAATTTGAAAATCAGATGTTATTAAGGGAAAATTTCAAAATATATTTCAGACCAATTTTCCCCGTTCTAAATCTAAGTCCTTCATATATTCAAAATATTTTAATAAATTCACTTTTAAATATGATGCATTATGACTGTTTAAATAAATGATTTTTACTACATTATTAATGAACATAATATGTAACTGAAATAGTTATTATACTAAAAAGTATTATTAAATCAAACTTCACTAATTCTATTGCTTTAAAAGTAAGCTTATTATATATGTGTATGTGGGTGCGTAAAGAGTAATAATATTAAAATTTTAATTATAGATATTAATTAAATTAATGAAAAATGAGTATGAGTTTATTATCTTCTCCAACATCATGTTACTTTTTATCCTTCTTAAATTCCATTACTATTTGCGCGTTCGGCAAAATAATTAATATTTGACGTTTTGTGAATGAAAAAATTAATCTGAATGTGTAAACTTTACTCCGAGCTTTTAAATTAATAAGATTGGAAAATATTTACTTAAAAGTCAAAAATATATTTCTCTAAATTTTAATTATTTAACTTGTTAGCTAACATTTTTCGTTTACTTCCCTTTAATGATTAAATATTCAGTTCCTTTGTCAAGAAACTTATTAAAAATGGAAAGTTATTTGAACGAGTTATGGCAATATTATGAAGGTAGACACGAAGAATTTTCAAGTAAAAAGAAAGTAAGAGAAGTCTTATCCTGTAACATGATGTACAATATTAAAATGATGTAAACAAAATGCATTAAATTTCGGTGGTGTTTATTATAATGATATTCATTTTAAAATTAATTAAAAGAAGAATTATCAATCTAAATATATTACTTTGCTACAAACAATTACAATATATTACTTCGCTAAGAAAAAAGTGAAATTATTTGATACATACAATGAAATAAGCTAATCAAAATAGAAAATAAACTAAAAATAATATTTAGTTAGATAATGGAATGAATTTGTATAATACATAAATTTAGATTTTTACTAACATAAAAGTATATTTTTATTAGACACATATATATATATATATATATATATATATATATATATATATATATATATATATATATATATATATATATATATATATATATATATATATATATATATATATATATATATATATATATATATATATATATATATATATATATATATATATGCCTAGTCATATATATATATGTATATATATATATGCTGCGGATAAGGAGGTTCTGGTTCAATTCCCCATTCAGGCATGAATGTACTTTCTCTCTATCCTATCTTTGTCCTTTCCTTGCGTGTGAATGAGGTGTGTGAATAGTTGCCTAGTCTATAAACGGGTCTCTATGTGTGTGTACTGAAGAAGTCGGACTCCACACCAAATACGGTTCAGTTGGAAAAGTGGAGCAGCGTACCCCAATTTGTCAGCCTAGCTGGCACACGAGAACAACAACAACAATTAATTAACTTAGATTATCATTTTATCATTACATTTCCATGAATGCTTATATCATGGCAATAGCTTGCATTATGAATAAAGTTAACTTCGAAGTGAAGGAATAATTATTACTAACCCAGGATTTATGCATATCAAAAAAGTATGAATTATTTAATTTCCTGATTATACTTATTTAATTAATTACCTGAAATACAAAAGAATTTATATGGATTTAATTTCCAGTTTTATAAAATGCTGCATTATAGTTGTGATTTTTTAGATATCTGTATGAGTATAAGTTAATCAGGGAAATATTATTGTTCTCATTCAAAAATGTAAATTAAAGAAAATAAACTTGAAAGTAAATTCAGTATTTAGTCAAAATAATTAATGGCAAACTTAAGAAATTTCCATTGGTTAATTAGTTAAAATGAACAAAACGTGTACTTTCTTAATAAATTCATTTAAATTCAGCTATCACTTAAGAGTTAGTGTCTTTTGTTGCTTTATTTTAGGATAAAGGATTTTTCTAACGAGGAATTCATTGATGATATTGGTAAACGATATTTTTAATTTTGAATATTTAATTCATTTTGAGGGGTTTTTTTATTGTGTGTCAAATATTTCAGACAGATGCTTAATTAAAATTTTAATTATTTCAATTCAGAATCGATTAAAGATAATGAAAGCGATTTTTATACTGGTTTTGTGAAAGTTATTTTGATTTTAAAAGTAAATAAGGTACTAATTAAGCTCAAATTAATTAAGAAAACAAAACGGCTTTGTTTCAAACTTTCGTTTGATTTCATTTGATATTTTCAATAACAATATCGGCTTATTTCAAATGCAACACATGAAGAATTTCTTAGACAAATAGCTTTAATTAGATTATAGATTTTCAAATTGTAATCCATTGTTAATTTTTTTTTAGAATTTTAACTCAAAGCTAGTAACGGAAATGATAATCAAATTTCTCTGATCAAAATTGTACATGAAGTACATTAGTATACATGAATATATTTTAAACTCTTTACAGATTTAAATATCTAGAGAAGTACTCACATTGAATACAATGCCATACATATAAATAATATTTAAATACTTTTAAGAGTATTATTATAATATTTAGTATTAATGATCAAAGTTTTTAGGGAAAACATGATTTGCGAAACATTAAGGTATACTTTGTTAATAATACTTGTAATAACATCTTGATACATTGTTAATAATAAATAGTTGTTTTTTGTATTAAGATGAGCATACATAATCCTTTGGTGACATTCTTTATTAATTAGTGGTTAATACCATATCAAAATACAGATGCACTTAGTGTCTTTCTTGCAATCAAATTAAACTCATGAGTAATAAAAAATATAAATAAAAATTATGAAATACTCAGAATTTTAAGAAACAGAAAAGTTACTTAAATTACAATTACAATATTTGTAATGAAAATTCGTTTTAAAAACAAAATGCTGTACTTTGGTAAGCGGTACTTTATCATTTAGAGTTCTCAAGAAACAACATTTAAGATTATTATTCTTTCTCACTCAATAAAATACCAGAAAGAAAACTGGTGAAATATATCAAAAATATTTCAAATTCAAAAATTAGCCAAATATATTTAATTCAATTTAATACCTTCAAGAGAACATAGTGATTTTTTCCCTCTGGAAATTTAATGCAAGAAATTTGCGAAAGAATAGGGACCAATAGCAACCAAAAAATTTAACAAAGAATAATGCCAATTAAGTTGGGTAAATTATAATAACACTTTTCATTTGAAATTAACTTTAAAAATTTAGAACATAGAAATGTTACAGAATATTTATAAGGATTCAAGTCTGTTGGTAGTTTCCATACAAAATTAATGATTTTTATGAAGGGATTTATCTTTGTGGGGAATGTATTAAATCCTTCGTAGCCGGAAATCACTTTTGAACATGCAATCTTGTATTATATGCACAATCTAGTCCCATTTATACGACCATCATGTATTTTTGACGTCGATATTAGATAACCAATCTCAGAAGGTAGGTTGCTCAGTGAAGTTAAACATGTATAAAGAGGGTATGATGAAAACTTAGCAATTGTTGGCGTATTGCAAAAATGAAGCAATTTATCTAATGTTGAAATTCAATAATGGCATCATCATTGGTTTTCAGACAAAAGATGGAAACATTTCCAAAGTGGTAAATTTTGCAAAATGTTTGCGTGCAGCCTGGGTAAAAGTAAACCGAGCTTGTAAAGTTTGATAGTCCAAAATAGGAAAACATAACGTTTTACCATTGAGCAACTGGCCGCTTAGAGGAATCAAAATTCTACCAAAAATATCTCCCAAACTACTGTTCAGCCCTCCGAAGCAGACGCCTGGTTCAAGCACCTGTGCTTATTAATGTTCATCGTCGACAATCGCGAGTACTGCAACTGGAGGATTATGGACTTGCGATAGGTAGTGCAATCTGATAAATCACATCTTATGCTGCATAGGACAAAGGACATTATCCAATACGACCTGAAACCTCTGAAAGCAATCACCCAGAAAAATTTGCCGGAACGGTCCATGGTGGATTCCGTATTATGATCTCGGGAAAATTTCCCTGGTATTCTCTGCACTCATTAATCATTGTACAAGAAACGATGGATCAATTCAAATACCAATCTGTTTCTGCGTAGCATGCCCATTCCAATACGTGCATTATTTTTTCCTCAGGATGATGCTATTTAGCAGAAAGACATAGTGAGGTGTCATGCAGCAGGACATGTACATACGTAGTTTGAAGAAAATTAGGATTGCTTTATATATATCGTTCTTCTCTAGCCAGCAAATTCACCTTAATCAACCTGTGAAACATTTCGATCCGGTTGTTCGAGGCATGGATCCTCACATTTGCTATCATAATTTACTCAAAACCAGTCATTGATCAAAATAATGGCAAGTAGTACAAATTCTAACATGTGACAAGTGCCTCAGTACTTTAAAAGTATCATTTTTTCTTAGAATTTAATTAATTCATAATTTATTTATATACTGCACAGAAATGCATTACTTTAACATTCATCACATCTTTTAAGAATTCCATTCAGATTAAAATATATATGTTATGCCCAGAATTATTTTAAGTAACACTTATCCAAAATAAGATCTTCAGAAGATTGAAAGGTTTCGAGTTATAAATTTCAAACGAACAAAAATAATTTAATTCATTTCAAGGATGCAATAAATTATTCATGGTTTTAAATTTTAAAGCCTCCATGTTTAAACAATATCAGTTTTGTTAAGAGTATTATTTTTCTTTCTTCAGTATATGCACAAGATATTTACATTATTTTCCGCTTCTATATTTTTATTATCTATGTAAAACAAATGCTATAAGTACTTTTATTTAAGAATTTTTTTAAAAAAAATAAGATTTTTATTTTGAAGTCAAGCCGTAAATTAAATCATGATCCTATAAAACATGCGATTTTTTTTATTTTATTGCATAAGTTCAGCTTTAATTTTTTTTACATAGATTTATTTTATTACATAACATTTATTTTATTATATATGAGATTATATTGTTACATATATTTTTTACATACTTTAGGTTTATTTTTTTACATATGATATATAATTTAATATATAATTTTAAAAAATTAACATATAAATTTTTTAGGATATGATATATAATTTATTATAAAATTTTGTTGCATTATGTTTTCAATGTACTAAGGTGAATTAATTTACTTACCATATGATAATGGTTAGCTACTAAATAATGCAAAATAAACAGGTAAGTAAAAGTAAAAATATAATTTAATATACATTTGAAAAATTATTTGAAATCTGAAAAATTGTAAAATACCTTGTTAAAAAATGTAAATTACTCTTCTTTTAAATATAGTTTAAGATAAGATATTCTTCTTTTAAAAATAATTTAAGATAATATCTTTTTAAATATGATTAAAATGCAACACATAGTTGATAAAAGTTTTCCTACAAGTTTTCTTAAATAATATTTTTAATAATTTTATCAATAACAAAATAAACTTATTCTTCCCTTCCTTAAAAGATATGAACTCTCCAAATAATTAATTTTTTGATTCCTATCACTTCAAAAATTCTAAGCAATATTTATATATATATGCTTATAAAATTTATACCATAATGCTTCTTTAATAATATTTCAGTTTTGTATATAGTATCCTAATTATTGTTTATCCCTTTATAGAAAGTAATTAATTTTAGCTTAACTTTAGGCACAATCTTAATTAAAATGAAAACTTTCTGGTTTAAGAAATTAATAAGCTTAAACATATATGTACAACCTATAATCACTTCTGAAATTTAAATATTGAATTTCATATCAAAACGTTTCTGAATGCTTACGGATTTGATAATTATATCACAATTCTATAATCATCAAAATAAAGCGCCAGGCATAAAAATAAATATTAAGAACCTCCTAGATAATAAACATGATAATGTTAAAATTGATGTTGAAGGGTTTGCGAGTGATAAATGTAGAATATTTTCCACAAATCAAATATTGATTGATGCTATCAAATATTGAATAATGTTATATGTATATGATGCAGATTAACTGAAACATTACTCGGCAAGGTTGTGAGCTAAAATATATTCCACCAATAATCTTGTTTGAAATCAAAAATGCTGGTTAATTTCATTAAATGGGGCATGATAATCAAAAAATAAAAAAATATGATATGCTCTCTCTCAATTTTATTTAGAAAATATCCCTTCCGTTTGAGTTATTCCTGATTTCTGAAATCCATTATTTAATGAATTCCTCTTTTATTTTTAATCTATAATTAATCTAATATTAATAAAATCTTAAAGTAGTTTTCTTATGGAGGATTCCATTTTAGTAATTACTCAATTAAAATGAAAATTTAAATTCGCTTGCTAAACAGATATGAGAATGACAAATTAGTTGTTATTATTATGTAAGAAATTTACTGAAATCTTCAGTCAAAATGAAAAGCATATAATTGAAATATTCACTATCGAATGTTACTTAAAATGAAAATAATGATTTAAAGAGAAAATTATTCATAACGACATTTATGAAATTTTGAATCCACTATCAATGTTGAATATTTTATGTGCGTAAATGAATTAAAATTTTTAAACAGTGATACTAAAGAGTTTTCGTTTTGTCTTTGAATCCTCATAAAGTTTTATATGAGGTAAAAAGTTACATACTTTAAAAACACAGTCATTCCAGATATTTTCATTAATTTAAAAGCTTTCCATGGAAAAATATTACCATAGATCAAAAAATAATCCTGGGTTTTTTAATAACAAGAAGTAGCATTATTATTGTAAAAAATGTTATGTAAGATATCAACACGTAAGATATACACATAATGTCAACACAAAAAATAGTTAAACTAAATAACAATAAGAGTTGTGTTTCATATTATAGTCATTTCAAGAAAGTATTTTGAAATCATCTTTATTAAAATCACTATTAATTTGGGAAAACTAAAATATCATATCTAAACTTCTAAGAAAAAGATTCTAACATTTCAAGATTTTAAAATTTTTATCAAACTTTATTTTGAAGACTGGATTTTTTCAATTAACTTTTCATAAATATATCTTGATATTGAACAAGAAACCAATAATATTTCAATGAAGATTCCAAAAACATGATATTGCGGAATCCCGCATTGCGTAAAATTTCGAATAAATATAATAAAATTTAATTTTGAGACAAAATATTACATTCCTCTCCGCCACCTACTCATATAGCGAAAATATTTTGATGCGTGTATCTTGATAGAATAAAATTGTTTTATTAAAAAGTAATTGATTTCTACAGAAAAACTCATGAAAGTAATTGATAAATAAAATTTATAAATTGTGAGATTTATGCATGAGAAACACTTTTGATAATATATAATCTTCTGTATTTTAACAATTCTTCAACTCTGACTTCTTCCATATTTTGCTTATATTCTTCAATAAAATTGTACACTTTCAAATATAATATGCGCCTACATTTGCACTATATTTCAAATATAATATTCTAATACAAATTTACAAATTTTTATTAGAAAATTCTAAATAACTGTATAGATTCTAACACAAAATTATAATATTCTAAGAGTAATTGATATCAATTACTCCATTATAATTTATTATAATATATCTAAAATTTCTTTAATTTATTAAGATAAAGATTGTTATATTCATGAAATAATCATTTATATCTACATACCGTTTTACGTTATGAACACTTATAAAGTACTAATTTATGCAAATAGTTATACACTATTTATAATAGCTAACTTTTAAAAGTATTTATTTTATGATATTAATTTTTATATAGTACATTTGATGATTAATAATGTAATATTTACAATTATCACATTGAAAAAATCACGAATAATATCCTATGTAGCCAAGATTTAGAAATATATATAAAAAACTCTTGTATGTTGTTGCTTATTGATTATTTCAAATTCAATATAAATCTATTGTAAAGTATAAAATTTAAAAATTTGAATTACACAGTGTGTTATCAAATACAATGCTTAGATAAATACATGATACCCATAAGAATTCCAAGTGATCAAACTCTAACAAAAAAAAGTCTTACTAATTTATATCTGCATTCCATACAATAAAATATTTAATTTTTAAACTGACAATGTACAAAAGTTACAAATGAATAAATGTAAGTATATTTTATTACAAAATGTCTAAGCTATAACATAAACTTCCTCTTAGTATCTATTTAAATTCAATACATTTTTAAGTAAGTACCTTAGTTTTTTACTATAATTTTATAATTGATTATAAAAAATATCAAAATTTATAATTGTAATCTTAACAATATAAAAATTACTTTTTACAATGATAAAGAATATTATTATAAAACGTGTTTCTACAATTATGACTGCTAAATATCATTGTATTACGATAACATTTAACTATAGTTATATTCTTTTAATTATATGTTGACTAAAAGCATAACTTGCATTAATGTATCCATTAAATGTTCAAGACGGAATGTAATGTCTTTCTGCCTAAATTCAATTAACAAGTAGAATAATTAAAATGAAAATATTGCTGAGTAATTGTCCATTAAAAATGCAAAATTCTTCATCAAATTCATTTTACGTTTAAATATAAATAAATATATAATGAGAATAACTAATAATTAAGAAAACATATTTGTAAATATTTACATGACATTCTGATATATAATTCATGTTTCCTATTTTATTTATTTTATATTTAAATGATTTAACTTCTACAAATATACAGAAAATTTTAAAATAAGATTTTACCAATAATACAAATTTTAGAATGTACAATTTCATTGCATATCATTGATTTTTTAAGCAACCATGTTCATATCATATTTCAAATAATGTTTAAGTTTTTTTTTTAAATTTTAGTTACTTAATAGTTATTTAATACTCTGTTTATTTTTAGTTATTTAATACTCTGTTTTTTAATAGTGATAAATTTCCTGATCCATTTTCTTTGTAATTTTTTCTGAGGAAATAATTTTCGAGTTAACAATAAAGATGTAACGTAAAATATAACTTATATATATATATATATATATATATATATATATATATATATATATATATATATATATATATATATATATATATATATATATATATATATATATATATATATATATATATATATATATATATATATATATATATATATATATATGTATGTATATATATATATATATATACAAACACACAAATTGAATTTTTTGTATACAATGTATTTTGTAAAGATTTATAAAAGATCCCTTCATTATAATTATCTGCCTTTTAAAAAAGAAATCAATAAAGATATATTTATAGCTAAAAACAAGATAAGATCTGAAAAATTTATTATTCATTTGTGTATAATATTATTGCAAATTTATGACTGATTTTAAAAATATGAACTCTTTTTCCAAATTTATTTAGTAAACAATCTTATTCTTTATAAATATCACGTACAGAAAACGTCTTTTGCAATTAATAATTAACAAATGACACATTTTGTCTTTGTACAGATATTTGAAAATATTTGACTTATACTTTTCTATTTTAAGTACTTGAAAAGATTTTAATTTTTAGGGGAATTTTTTGGGTTTAATGTGATTGTGTGTGCCTGCGCGACATTCTTTTAAAAGAATTTTAATTATAAAAGTTAATTTGAAGATAAGAAATGTGTCAAGCTATTATTAAGTAAACAAATTTTAAAAAGTCTTGCTAAAAATATACCGTTTACTTGAAGATACGTATGTAACAATCATTAAATCCACAATTGTTCATAAAATAAAATACGAGTTGCTTTATCACAAAAATAAAATGTTTTTGTAGTTAGCAATATGCAAATTTTGTAGTAGTCAAAATGGAGTAAAAAGCCCTTATAACGAAAAATAGTTACATAAAAACACACACACACACATACATACATCATATGCATATATATATATATATATATATATATATATATATATATATATATATATATATATATATACATGTGTTATATGTAAATTTTATATATGTTATATTAGAAAGATTGCAAAGATAATTTTGTTTTTACTAAAGTCATACAAAGTAGGGAAACAGCTTTTTACTTTGTAAAGTGTCCTGGTATTCACATTAACAGATATTGAGAAAAATTAGGATTATTTGAAAGCATCTTGAAAAAAATGTGTGAGAATGACAATCCACTACAACACAATATGTGATGAAAGTTAATATAACAAAATCAATGAATAATGACACTTTTGCTGTGAATTAAAGAAAACAAAATCATATTAACTTAAATGGATAGAAATATATTCTGGAAAAAACAAATAAAATTTTTTACATCAAGAAATAAATCTACATGAAATAAAATATTTACTAGGAACACTCACTATGAAGAAGTATGACTACAAAAAATCGAAAACATTGCTGAAATTTAAAAATCTGATAAATCGTAAGCAAGAAAAGTTTCAACAGGTGAAGAAATTTAATTTTAAATCGACATACGTCATGTATTCTGGTATGAACATACGAACTGGAAATATGGATTATGGGGATTGTGATTCACATTTTTTAAATTATATTTTTTTTATTTTATGATAAAGCAGTTTCTTGCAAATTATTACAGATTCTTCTTTTAAATCTCTGATTCTTTATTATAGTATTTTTACTTAATTTATATGCATTCTTGAATTAATTGGTATTAATTTGTTCAAGATGCTTTCTGGAATATGTTAATATTAATCTATAAAAATTGTTATCAAAAACTTAACAAATGATGTGAGCTTTGAATATACTTTTCTCATTAAAATCTACTTTTAATATTATTTCCATGTCTTTAGAATCTTTTCAATATTTAAGGTGTTATTTTTTCATTTTTTATCCATTTTCTGATCCAAAACTGTGTGTGAAAATTTGCACTCATGAAAAAGAATAAATATGGCACATTTTCTCAAAAAATGACTTCCATTTGCAGAGTAAGGGAAAAGAAAATTATATATAATAATAAGTAAGGCAAAATAAAAAAAGTTATTAACATCTTTCAGAAACTTAAACAAATTAAAATTTTAATTTTCATATGACTTAAAATGATTTAATTAATGACATCAAAATATATTTCTTTTACTATCTTGGGAAAAATAAAATTAATCTAAAACTTTGCTATAAATAAAATTGATGGGAATTTTTTTAAGTTCTGAATGACATGTGGAAATTCTCAAACTTAAAATATCCGAGTATATCAAACTCTAATGTGTCATTTTATGCACAACGTTCACATATAGCTGAAATGTGGGACAAAGTAATTCTATTCACATTGAATTTTTATTATGTCTGCCTAAAATGTAAATTTCAAAAGAAGAAATGCACTATGCCTTACACTTCCTTTCCTTTATAATATATTTCAACGACCAATAAAAAGACATGCATCATGTTAGAAGATATACAATGTTAAAAATTTTTAAATATTATATATTTCTAAATATCACTGATGCTCTAGATGTATTCTATTACTGTGTCAAAACAGTTTAATTATCATTGAATAAAAGACTCATTTTTCTTCAAATTATCATTTTGAGAAACATATTTTAGAATATGCAGAGTAATATGATCAAAATAGAAGTAGTTTATTTAATTTTTTTTTAAAAAATACATCGTTTATATTTCCTAATATATATAAAAAATATGTCATATAAAAATATGTCAAAAATATGTCATAAGTCCTACGTTTCATAATCTATATATTTTTATCAACATATAAATATTACGATTTGTAATATTTCTTCCTCTAGTACAAAAACAGTTTAATGTAAATAAAAATATCAAAATTGCAGAGAATGTCAATTTTAAAATGAATGAAATAAATGTGCAAAACAGATATGTCTGTAAACCTTTATGTGTAAGCGCCCAAATATACATTTCCAGCCCCAATTTAAATCATATCTATTCTTATATACTTCTCAATTTATTTCGTATATTATTAGATTAGTAATACATACATTATAAAATATTTGTTACAAAAGTTTTCTTCTTTGAAATGAATTTATAATTCTTATAAAGTAATACAAATTTTAATTAAAAATAAATTAATTAGTTTAAAATAGCATTTTTATTCGAATACCTTTGTAATATACATGAAAATGATTATTAATAACATTTTTTGTTCTAAGCGAAAAAATAATCCTTAATATTTTATTTTTAAAACAAGCTAAAATGTGATATTTAACTTCTCCTAATGTCGACAGAAATTTCCGTGATTATCGATATTTAAGAAAGTAGATAAAATGTGTTTACAACATTTATAATAAAGTTAGAAACTTAAATAATTTATGAAGCATAATGTTTTAGAAAACTAAAAAAAAATAAAATTGTAATTTGTGAATTATCTAAAAATATATCACTCTAAGATTATATACCGTGGTATTTTGATTTTGATAAATAATTTATCTTTAAATCTATTCATATGCTCTTTCATTCATTCAATGAAAATTTCCAATGTTATTCAAAATATTAAAGTAATGCGACATTTTACTACTTGAATACTAAATTATTTGATTATTTCATTTTAAGTGAAATACAACCATCGACGCTAAGATTATAGTTATATTTAAAATTTTGAAACATACTTATTCCTTCTAATTGAGAACTATTAAAATAAAAATTTTATATTCCACATTGCTGCCTTTCTATGGATGTTCTTTGGTGTAAGAACTATTATTCAGGCATGAAAAACCATGTTAAGCTTTCAATCCATTATAATTATATTGAAAAATAAAATTGTGCGATTGTATCTTAATTTGTTCATTTAAATATACAAAGCAAAGTAATCACATAATAATAAGAAAACTCATGAGCAAAAAGGCTTAAATAAATAGGAATTGTTCTACATAAATGAAACGTATCAGAATGTAAAATATTACGTAATTCGTTTAATTGAATTTTAATTTGAAATTGATACTTAAATATTATTATTTATGAACATTATTCGTTTTCTTTATTTCTAATATCACAAAAATTATACATAATTCATTTGGAAATTCATAAATGTGATAGCTAAAAAGAAGTAAAAATATATGCTGAGGATTCTGAAGTGAAGTGATATCAGAAATCATGACAGCCTTTAATGCATTTCAAAACAAATCGAAAATACAATTTTATCACCTAATAAATTTGATAAGCAATTTTTGGCTTAAGTTATTTAATATTATTAAACCTAGTTATATAAATATATAATCAAAACAGGGCAAATAATTATACAATATGCTTGAATAATTAAACAAATTATTTAAATTTATGCCCTTAATTTTATATAAACATGGTTCAAGTAATAGGAAGTTTATATCTGTAGTGGCATTTTTTTGCTATATTAATAATTGTTATCAAATGTAAAAAGTGTTATGTAAATATCATTGAATGCTACCGAACCAATTGTTTTTTTATGTCAGAGCATTAATATATTGTATTAATTTTGAAACAATTTTCTTCAAAACGTTATTTCAAATCAAGGTTTAATGAAAAGCAAATTGTCAATAATCTACTTATTCTTATAAAAACAAAATATTCATCATTATTATTTAACAAATAAATTACTATTTAGTGAATATGTGCTTTAACACACACATTTATAAATAGTTATTGATTCATTTGAAATATAATTAAACAACTTTCAAAATCAAATAATATTGACACATTTAATATGACGTAATTATAAATATTGAACTCTCATATTAATTGTTTCAATGTAAAGGTATAAGAAATGCAAACTTCGTCCCAACATGAAAATTTAAACACTGTAATAAATGTTTTTTCAATGTACTAATAATGTAAAACCAGACTTATAAAATGGGAAAAATTATAAACAAGAAAAACATAACAGGTTTAATTCATAAGACAATTTTCGTCAAAGTAAGAAAATTAATAGGAAAGTAAAATAGTTTATAGTGTAGAGTAACATCACTTAAGAAAAACACTTTCATTTAATTATAAAACTTGTAGTTTAACACAATTTTTCTCTACAAAGTATTTTTCATCAATCTAAAGATATTTCAACTATTTACATGAAAAAATTCCTTATCAGACAGTATTTGTCTTGAATTATTTTTTTTAGTTCCTTAATTAAGAACTTTGCACGGTAGACGCATAATAATATATTTTTCTTTCTAATTAGTCTTGTCTCTTTCAAGGCATTTTGATAATTTTAATTCTTATCGTAGGAAGAGTCTGTCTTAAAATAACCAAAGTGATCATTTATGTTTTATAAGTTAATTCAATAAAATCATTTTTATTAACTATCAGTATTTGAATAATTCGTAACTTTAATATTATTTTTTCAAATATTAGAAATTTCTTATTTAAGTACATAAAATTCTTTTACCAGATTCAATTAAAATATATTATGTATTTGTTTGAAATATATATATATAAATATATATATATATATATATATATATATATATATATGTGTGTGTGTGTGTGTGTGTGTGTGTATGTATATATATATATATTGAAATAACTACAAATTTAAGCATACAAACTAAATAATCGGATAATGTTCTTTGTTAAATAAGGATATAAAATACTGTCATATAACAAACATAAATGAAAGTTACCTGTCTTAAGATCACAGAGCACACATGTATCAAGTACGTCAGTATCTTGTCAAAACTGTCTTCTAAATTTCGGATTTCTCTTTTATATGACCGAAAAACAATGCTGATGTTTCTAGGAATGGTAACATTTAAATTCTAAGAAGCACCAAAAACTGCCAAATTTGTTAATAGCTTATAAATTTTATCAATGAAATTAGCTAATTAGTTGCTTTTTAGTGACAAAAATAAATTTCCAATTGGCATTTTAACTGTGTAATGAAAACCCTGCATAAATGTTTGATTTTTTATATATTAATATTTGAATTTAATGTACATAAGTTTTCTTTATGTTGATATTAAGGTTTCTGGAGCCAATAGCCAATGTTTATTTGTGAGTCATATTTAAAGCTATATAAGATTCATTAGAATAAGAAAGAAAAATATCATTCAATAAACTTATACCCAACTAAAATATTATTTAAAATTTCAGATTAGTGCTACAATGTTTTTATTTTATAAATATATTCAATTGAAATGTAGGATTTTTTTATTTCCTTTTCCTTAAAGTAAACCCAAATTTTTAAATAACTCAAAATTAAATTAATTAGGCAGTTGCTCTAGAATGCATAGATTCTTTTTGCAATTTCAGAGAAAACAAGAGAAGATTTTGGGCATTTTAGTTACATACATTTAAATCATAACTTCCAATTATCTATTTATTTTTTATTACTTACTTGCATTTTTCTATCATGTACTTACTGATTTGAATATATATAGTTAGCTATGAGTTACAAAATTTCTCTTAAAATTTTTATTGAATGATTTACTTTAATTTTTAACTATATTATCCAAGTTTTGTCCTTTCCATTTTTTTTAAATTTTGCTTAAATAAACAAAAAAACATGTATAACACAGAGTAAAACACAGTAATTTACTGATATGGGAATGAAATGAAAAATAATGAACACTTGGAAACTTATGTTTTCATTATTATTGTACAATAATGGGAGTTCCTAATTATATGGTTTTAAACAATGTATCGGGCAAGTTTCTACCTTAACAATATCTCCACTCTTCAGTCGTTTACTAGCCGAGCTGGCAGCCGAATGGTTAGCGCTCTTGCCTTCGGTTCAACAGATCGTGGGTTCGAATCCCACCTTGGGCATGGATGTTTGTAGTGGTTCGGAATCCACTTTAAGCCATAGGTCCCGGTCTAATTAGCCCTCGTGTGCAAAAAATGACCGTAGAACAACCAACAAACCAAACCATTAGTCGTTTACTGAATTTGCTATGAGTTCTTTCAAACATTTCTTCTTGTATTAAAATTTCAAACTCAGCAATGTTATATATGTCCTCCAGGGTGTTGGAACAGTTTCAGTACACCTTCTATTTCAGATAACCACAAAAATCAATCGTATAGGGCTATGTTCAGTGAGGGTCAGGGTCAGTTAATTTCCCCCATGAGAGCGATAAACCTTCCAAAAAACGTTTCCTCAAGCAATTAATGTAAGTGCCACTGTGCAGTGTCACCTTCTTGTTGAAATTAAGTAACCTATATTTCCATTGACTTAAATTCTAGCTGAAAAAACTCAACTAAATTAATTAATTAACAATCTGAATTCACAGTTACAACACGATTTTCCAGGGAAAAGTGAGGTCCAATATAATTCTTATATAGCACACCATTAAGTGGCGCTATTTTTTTTTCTTTTTTTTTTTTACCTATTGACTGAAATGAAAATGTCTTTCATATGAAAACAGAGCGTTTGCCTCACAGGATAATATTGCAAATAAGTCTACTAAAGATGTTACATAATTACATAATCCAGTGTTGAAAACTGTTGGACAATGAGCATTTTATGCAGGTGAAAATTCAGTTCATTATAAAAAAAATTAGAAGAATAAATCGTCTTGAAAATGCAAGACCAAGTGCTTGTTTTCGAGTTGAAAGTTTCAGAAATTGCAGTATTGCTCATCTCATTCGTTAATTATTTTAGGGTATTTTAAAGCTTCTGTCAAGTCCTCTTGATACTGATGACGTATTGCATATCCAAAATTCATTTCCTTAATTTGAAATAAATTGATGTTCACTATCCCGTTATCAATGGGGAAGTGATCGTTTGTTCCGTTTGTTTGTCGCTCAACGGTCATTTTTTGCACACGAGGGCTAATTAAACCGGGACCTACGGCTTAAAGTGGTTTCCAAACCACTACAAACATCCATGTCGAAGGTGGCATTCAAACCCACGAACTGTTGAACCGAAGGCAAGAGCGCTAATCATTCGGCTGCCAGCTCAGCCAAAGGGGAAGTGAAAATGACTAAAGAAAATCAAGCTGCGTTGCATGATGCTGTTGAAAATCGAGAAATACACTTCAACACAAAATGAGTGCTCGTCACGTGTCCGCACCACTATCAGGGCAAATGAACAGCAGATAAATACACACATTCCACTGGTTAGCTTAAAGCACTCCCACTTTCCTCTCTTTGAAATTCTCAAAAAGGAATTCTAAAAGGGCAATTTTTCATGCTTCCCCATGTCGAACTAAAATATTTATAGTTCAATTCTCTCTCTCTCTCTCTCGCTTACTGTGCCTTAATATGATTCTACAATATTTCTATTCATATTTTAAATTAATTATTTGGAAATTTCTTATAATCTTTTTTTTCAATGATAACTAAGTCCATATACTTCAATAAATAGATTTTTAATAGCGATGAATTTTTTATCGCTTACAAATAAGTTTCTATGAATAGATTATGATTAAACTGCTTAAAATTAAAATTATTGGGAATTTTATTGTTTTACAGAGTTTTTGTTGAATGTAGAAAAATGAAATCGAAATAAACTAATCATTATGGCTTAAAAATATGCTCAGACATTGATAAAAGTTTACCAAAAATACTCAATTGAGAAGAATACAAGTAATGTTTTTGTTATAATACACATGTTAAAAAAGAAATTTTATTAACTTCAACTATTTTATAAAATAATTTCAAAATTTTGATTGTTATGAAACAATTCAGAAACTTTTTTATAGACTATTAGATTATTAATTTTGTATGCTTGTTAAATGGAAGGCAACCATTTTAAAAGTCATTTTTTTCAGACTACAAGCATATGATCCAATACACTTGAGAAAATTCCTTATCTTATTCAGTACTCTTAGACACAAAAGAAGAAACATAATAAGGAATGCAACTGTGTTTCTTCAGAAACCAGTGTTTAAAGAAAACATAAAATTATTCAAATTATTGTTAAAACAGATTATGTATGTGATACCATTTAAAATTTAAAATTAATGATTTCACATAATAAATGATATAAAATGATAAGTTTATTTTTGGTTACTGTTAGTTTTAATAATTAAGTAGCGAAATTTATAACAGTAAATAATCAGATTTCCTAATGTTTCCATATACATTATTTTATTTTTTATTAAGTTTTTAGAATATATATATATATATATATATATATATATATATATATATATATATATATATATATATATATATATATATATATATATATATATATATATATATATATATATATATATATATATATATGTATATATATATATATATATATATATATATATATATATATATATATATATATATATATATATATATATATATATATATATATATATATATATATATATATATATATATATATATATATATATCGTTTACTATTAAATTCTTAAATATAAGAACTGTGTTTAGAGTTATAAGAATAAATTTAGAAGTATAAATGATTTTAATGATTTTTTACTTAATAAGTGCTGTAAATTAATTTTACTTTACCAAATAACATCGTGATTAAATTGAAATCATTTGTAACATATAGTGAATATTATCATTTGAAATTGATTTCAAACTTAAAAGTGGTTGCAAACTATAAGATATCGTGCATTCTTTTATTCTTTTCCTTAAAATTAATTTGAATAATTCCATTTCTAAGTAATTGCATGAATTATTAAAATTGATTAGCATTTATTCCATCAGCAATAATTATTATATAAGCAATTGTACTGAACTAAATGCACATTAACCTTGTGACATTTTTATGTGATTAAAATTCTAGTTGAAAGTATTTTACATGACAAAAAAGAAAAATCGTAAAGCAAGCAAAACTTTTTTTTTAAAAATAAAATAATAGTGATATCGTAATAATATATCGATTGTCGGATTTAGGACGATAGAGAAAAAGAAAAAGATATGATAGTTTTCTTGTTGCTTGTTGAACTAATATAAAGCTAATAAAATAATCCCAATCTAACGTAAGACATGGGATAGTGTAAAGAAAATAAAATTGAAAAGAAGAAAATTCCATTTTTATGATAACTTTCCCTTGCTAAATTCAATTTACGATAGTACTGCTTTACTAAATCGTCCATGTTTTACGATAAAAAAGAAATATTCTATTTTTACGTTATTCTACTGATTCAAAAAATTTATTTTTACAGTTTTTAATAAAAGTTTTCCCTTGGCAAATTGATATACGAACTAAAGATGTTTGATGTGAGTAAGTGACCACCAAACAAAGGCTTATTTAACATTTATAGTGTAAAGGTATAACTGGAGGAAATTGTATTTTTGCACTTATATTTGTGAATGTTTCAAATATACATTGTTCAGTACTTCGATTGCTTATTACATTAAAGACGTATGCTTCTTAAACTGTAAACTTAACAAGAACAAACCTATTAAATAATTCTTATAATATATATAAACCATGAAATTCCTTAGTGAACATATTTTCATGATAGTTTGTGATTATTCTCTTCACATTTGATATAGCATCTTTATAAATGAAACCATAACCAATACATAAGTGTATACGTTGAAGTTTGCGTTTAATAGTTTTGGCAAAATAAAACTTTAATATTTAATACAATTGCAGAAACAGAAACAATTTGTGATGTCATTTCTCTTCAATAAAATTCAGATAATATTAATGTGAATTTAGATTTTTCAGCAACTTATGTAAGTAATGAAATGCATATTTAGTATAGACACTAGAAATGTTCTAAATAAATAAATAAATGTTCTAGAAATTTTTATAATATTTACAACAACTAGTTTCTAGTTTTAACTAGGGTCATGCATTTGATATCTTTGTATTTAATATATTTGCATATATGCATTTTAATATTCTTGTTTTGGTATTGTGACATTTCATTAATGAAAACAGTTATATAAGAAGCCTAATTAAATACTGTTATACAGGTAAAGAGATATCATCCTATATTTTTTCCATGTTATAATTTTTTTATGTATTTTACTATCTAAAATCCAACTAAATGTTAAAATCTGTACCTTATCCAAAATATAAAAATGAAGGAAAAAGGATGCTATTGAACATAAAAATTTTTTTCAGTAATTCTTCCTATTAAATGTCAGATCTTGATTAAACAATTCTTTAATAAAATATTCAATTTTCATTTCATAGTTTTAATTTTATAAGATGTTATATTGTTTGATCTTATTGTACGTTTATAATGTAAAAAAGATAAAACAGTTCTCAACAATAATGGAATAAAAAAAAATCTGAAAAAAATTATAGTTAAGAAACATATGGAAACTTTCAGAAAATTGACAAAAAATATCAGAAAATTTGGAAAATATTTTTATTGCTCTCATATTTTAATTAAAGCAATTGTTGAATTAATAAAATCTTTAAATTGCAATGCATACAGATATTTATGGAATGAAACATTCATCATTTCCTGCGTAATTTTCATGCATGTGATTATTTAAAAATAAAAAGATTTACTCAATGTGAGGTTTTGAACTTTCAGAGTGGCAAAATTTTTTAGTTTTAAAATGAATAATAACACTCTTATCACATTCATTTGTAAAATTTTTAGATAAAATAATGATTGCACATATCCATATCAAATCATATATATTTCATCCATTAGGTAATATGTTAAAATTCATTCTTTAGCAGAATATGTTTCATGAGAATAATTCTAATATAATTATCTATTCTAATTTAATTTTTGGGATTGGATTGTTTTATGTGGTGTAAATTATATTCTTACATATCCTACGCAGTGTAACAAAATCTGGGTTAAAAATCAGAATACATTAAAACTGATATTGTTAAATAAGTGTACAGACATTTGATTAATGCATATTTATTTAAAAATTCTAAGTTATGAAGGGTATAATTATCTTGATATTGTATTTCTTTTTTGAAAGAATAATGTTTGTTTTCACTTTTTTTATGATATCAAATTTTATAAGTAAAATAAATTTGTTATATTGTGAATTAAAAAAATGGAAACAAGGTCATTTATTCTCTTTTAATAGTCTCGCGGTAAATATGAATTAATGCGGACTTATCACTAAATAGCGTAATATATGAAATGTTCAATAATCACTAGAAATTTTTCAAAGTAAAATTTGAAAACATTTAAACAGAAATAAAATTTAAGACTATAACAAACGAGAAATTAAAATTCAATGCCAATGTATTATATGATAATATACTTAATAAAATTAAAGTTACATATTATGATAGCATGGATTTCCCTAAAATACTTATCAGTTTGCACTAAGTTATAAAAATAAATTATATTTTTTAATAAAAATAATATAAAAGCTAGTCAAATTTATAATTTTACGTAATTTTGAAAATAAAAGAAGAAGTATTCTGTAAATTCTTTATATTAGAACCATTCTAGCTGATACATATGATATTAGAAAAAACATTGTAACACACATAAATGACAATTTTTTTTAGATATTATTTCTACATACGATTTTTTTAAGTTTTAAGTTACATCTTGTACCTTGTTCTCTCTAGAGTTGAATTCATTATTTAGATTCATCACCATTGCCCAGATCATATCCAGATATTATCGCATATTTATTTCAATTTCTCTCAACTATTCTTAAATCAAGATTATTGTACGAGATTATATTATTAGTTATACACGGGAAACTGTGAATCTTTAATTAAATATAATTATTTCAGCAAATATATTTAATTAAATTAGCACAGTTTCCTGCACATATTTACAGAAAACCAACTATGATATTTGCCAAGATATTCAGAGTTTTGTGTTAACGGTTGTATAAATCTAAATTTTACAACCACACTATGCTCGATCCATTTGTTCATACAAGTAATTTAGATATTTACATTTATGATAAGAATTTTCCTAATTTCGGAAATTCCAGTATACTGAACTGAGAATATATCACTAAATGAATTGTGTTTCTTCCGCTTACAACTGAAGTGGAATTTCCAATTGAACACGTTACAGTGATGATACCAATAATCTTAGAATTTAAATAAAGTCATTAGAGATAACTATTACAAATAACCTTCAATTACGAATGTAAGTCAGATTCAATTAAAATACTCCTTATGTAAACCAGAAATATGTAAGTCAGATTCAATTAAAATAATCCTTATGTAAACCATAAATATGAAACAATGTTTTAAATAAGTTTTATTTCTAGAATATATATTTATTTCGTGAAAATTTAAAAAAAAATTAATTTAGATTATGTTGATTTTATTGTTACTAATATATATTCATAAAATCTGCAAGACAAACTATTAAATTCTTTTTAAAATAATTTACAAAGACTTATTTTATGAGTTTAAAAAATTTTAAATTAAAAAACCTTACCTATAAAAAATCCTCATCAGAAAGTTGACCATTTACCAAAATACAAATAATGCTTTTATTTTCAAATTTAATGGAATATAATTTAAGATTAAATTTTAAATATTTCACTAGCTTTTTTTTCAGCACATAGAATAATTAAATCGCCTTTGGTAAATTTAAATTAACTAAATATCTTATATAAATATTGGATTAGATAATAATAATTGAATACTGATATTAAATTTCGAAATTAAATTCTTTTTTTTTCCTTTTTTTGCAATAGCAATATGTTTAGAAAAATTCACCTATGTTTTAATTTGACTGAATGCTATGATGATATTTAGTAGTATATTAATTTTTCATTGAAATTTAAACTTTCATTTAATCAATAAATATTTATAAAAATTTAAAATTTATATTTAAGTAACAGCACATCTTTGAACAGAATAGATTTACTACTAAATCTTGGTTTTTAAATAAAATAATATGATAGTTAATATAATAAAATAATATAATTTGATGCTTCATATATGTTTAAAATAACTAATATTAAATATTTGTTTTGTTAATGAAATACTTTTATTAATATAAAAATATAGTCATATATTTTGAGTTAATAAATATTATATAGGTGAGTTTTAAAATAAATTAAATTTAGTATTTTTATATAGGCTTTTATATATTGCTGAATATTTCCTGAGAAACTTCATGAAAAACTCAAAAACTTTTAAAAAGATTAAACTAAATTAAGAGATCAAATGCTACAAAACAAAAAATATATTCCTTTTAAAAATTAAATAAGAATATTTAAGTCAAAAACGACTGATATAGAACATGAATGTTGGTAATTTTTTTAGGCAGTTATTGGATTTTCGCATATTTTAATGAAGATATAAATGATATAAAAAGTTATATAATCATTTATAGTAAAATATTTTGTAAAGCAAACTCTAGTTTCAATTATTTTCTATCGAGAGGACGAAATACATTTTAATGCGAAGTTAATAAAATACATTTCTAAAATAAAAGCATTCATCTTCAAAATTAATTCTATAATATTCTAGAAATATTCTGTGGAGCAATATCACATAATGATTCATATGCTACTCTTAGATATTAATTAATAATCTTATTCAAGCACATTGTGGGTAATCCAATTTGTGCTTAACCTTACATTGACTAATATAATAGAGTGTTACTAAATAGTAATCCAATTGTGACTGCTGTGTGCCGCTTCAAAACATTATTATGCTTGAAGGTTATATTAAAGGGCTTCAGGTAGATGCATTGTTATCATTTAAAATCAAATTGAATGTCGAGTTGTTTCTGGAGATAGTCACTTTCACATTTCATTTCTGTTAAATAAATTTGTTGAAAATCTGTAACCAATTGAAATTTAATGCAAGATAAATAATTGGTTCTTATTCCTATATAGTAGACTGTGTTTTATCACATTCTCATACATTGAAATTTAGTATGAGAGAAGATTGTTTCATCATATTCAAACTCAATATTTCTTTTTGAAAAATAATATAAAATTGAAATATGTAAATTTAAATTTAGATTTAATGTAATTAAAATATGTGTTTATTAAAATTTTAAAATAAAGTTGCATTTTATAAAACAGAATTACCCTTGATATTTTAAATTAGGAAATATCTGCTCGGAAATCTGAAAATGAAACATATTCACTCGCTTAAATTGTCATTCAAAAGTTTTAATTTAAAATCGTGAAGTGAAACACTAACACACACACACGCAAATTTTTAGGAAACTATCTAATAATGATATTCCATCCTAATTAGTTAGTATTTTTACTATCAAAGTAACTATAAGTTGAAACTCATTTTTAAATTTATAATGTGCCATAATTGACAAAACTACACACAAATATAAAAATTAATTCTTGTAAAACGTTTCTACCAAAATTGCTTGTAGCAAAATATTTTAATGTAAAAACATTTGATTTGAAGCATATTTTTTTTTTTTGCTTTTGCATACCTCATTAAGTAAAACATATACAAAACTTTATTTGAAAACAAAAAATTACTAGAGAAAGTACTATAAATAATTTAATTAAAAGATCTTCATTAATATAAATATATTTTATCAAATATAATTTATCAAATATGTATTTATAATATATTTAAAATAATAACACAGAGGTTTTAATAAAATAATTTAACGTGCATTCTCTGGCAATCTTTATAAACCTATTTG
Organism: Latrodectus elegans; assembly: GCA_030067965.1. NCBI lineage: Eukaryota > Metazoa > Arthropoda > Arachnida > Araneae > Theridiidae > Latrodectus > Latrodectus elegans. The sequence goes on along the minus strand of CM057816.1, from coordinate 42,162,566 downwards.
TATTGTAAATCATAATTTTAATCATCTTAAACGATAATTTTGTCTCTTTTATATACTGTAAAATAAATACATGCTATTATAGTTTACTTTCAATATTAAAAATATTAAAATTAAATAAGTGTCATTAAATATTTTTAAATATTCAAATACTATCAAACACATTTTAAATTATATAATTTGGTGATACATTTTGCAATGCATGCAAGATGGTAACTGAATCACTGGTAAGTGAATTTATACCATGCATCACATAAGTATCATGCATTAAAATACATAAATTCATTCTTCATGATTCATTAGAAAGGACTTCATTCTTTATTGCATTTAATAGTTCAAAGCCTTGAATCTTCATTTGGTGCTAATTTTAATTTCACAAAAAAGTTTAAAAGACCGGCAATTTGAAATTAACAAAAAAACAGTAGTCCGATTGTAATCATAGGTTGCCGAAACGTCATACACTCACAAAATTGAGGATAAAGTTTCTTATTATTTGATTTATACTGGAATTTTAAGTGGTTAGTAGCCTATGCATCATTATTTTTTTTAGTATTTTTGATTATAATCACTTGCAAAATATTTCTGTTTGTTCTAATTTATTCAAGTATTTTAAATACTATTGCTTATTATTTGAAATATTACAAATTAGATATTTAGGAAATTTGAGAATGTTGAAAAAATCAACATATTTATCTAAAACAAAAGCAGATATTGATAATTTGGCATAATTTAAGAATGAAATTTTAGAAAAGTGTTCCAATACAATTGTTATCATTCAAATTCCATACATACCATTCTTTATAGAAATTAAAATTTTTTAGCGTTATTTAGTAAGATGCAGAACAATTAAATGAACATGTGAAGTATTTAATAAAACATCACTTTTTGTTTTCCCTAAAACTTTTTTCATAAATCATGGATTATATATTATTTTTTACTCCTCTGAAAACTCACCATCTCTCTTCTGGAGTTAAAGTAATAGAAATTTAACAACTATCATCAATTATATAATATTTGCAAGAGAAGTTTCTTAAATTTTAGGTCACAGTGTGTATATTTCAGAAAGGCATATCAGGATACCAATTGATTAAACAATATAAGGCATGAGTGAGTGTCATTAGTGTCAATATCAAATTACAAAAGTGCATATTGAAAGCAGCAAAAGTAATTATAAGTCTGACAAAGTTTCGATTGTTCTCATCATAAATTAGCAATACACAGACATCTAAATCATGACCACGTTAAGAAGCAAATAACTACGTCCACACATGAATATACAAAATTAATGAGTATAGCAATGGTAAATTATGCACATTAAACATGGTTGAAATATGGTGTTTTAAAGCAGTCTTTATGTGCTTAGTCTTCAAAAACTTGTTTTAATTTAAACTAATTTGTTCAATTAATTTTATTAATCTTATGTCTTTTGTAACACTCTAGCAACAACTCATTACTACTGTTTTTCTTAATTAATAAAAATAATAAAATATTTGATAGGAAATTACGACATAAAAATGATCAAAATTTAAAGTGTACTGAAAATTAGCTTTTTAAGAACATTGAGAAGTGTTGAGTTAATGATATTATCATACCATAATATTCTTGAAAATTCCAATGATTCTTAATCAATATATCCTCCTTTGAAATAATTTCATGCATTTAATTTAAATGTGGAAATACATCATAAGACAAAAAATTATTCGTTATCAAAATCTATTTAATGTTGGAAAATGAATCTAAAAAATAAGTGTTGTAAAAGGTTCACTGTTATAAAAATAAGCATTCTGAAAATAAAAACCGTAATGTATAAAAGATTACTTTTATAAGGGCAATGTGAAATTTTGTCTTGAGCATGTAAAAACATAAGGATCTTACTAAAAATATTTTAGCTATTACAAAAACTTTGAAGCATTACTTTTAACCAGATGTCTTTTTTAATGATTTAGTTCTTCAATGATTTAAAAATTAATGCAAAATTAATAATGTATTAAACTATCTATCGTTTTATCTATAGGATAATATTACAAGAAAAATGTCAATTAAATTTTGAAAATTCCTTATAAATTAACAAATGTTTTACTAAGTGACATTAATAGTCAAATTTCATAAATATTTATTCAAATTCAAAGCAACTCATATCATCATATTAGTTAAAAAGAATAAGTGGGAAAGCAATACTCTATAATGATATTTTTAAAAAAAAGCTGAAAAAAACATTTAATTGTTTTATGCCAGATATTTCAGTATAATTATAGTTTGTTCCATAATGTAGGCATATCATATTTTTTCATATTAATCCAAATCTTGCCATTTATAACATGATAAATAATTGTTTCTTGAAAATTTATTGGTAATGATATAAAAGTATATTCTTAAAAGCAAAACTATCATGTTCTCTTAAATATCTGATGTTTACACTGGATGCCCTATAAAATCATATTTTGTTCTGTCTTCCAAAATTACTCAAGTATATCACTGTAGAAATTTTCATCAATTGATAGTTAAAAGTATAATATTTGTTCCCAATAATCAAATATTGATGATACAGTTTACTATATTCATTTTTTTCTTATGAAATTGTTAAATAAAATCTCACAATTATCTAATAAATGAATCCTATTTTATATTTCATTCCATGTGTGCCATACATTTAACATACTTCCCTCTTCATAATATAAATGTTGAGTAGGATATTTAAAGTTTTGAAAGATATGCTTATGATACTCGACTTTCTTTTGAAGAAATATGCAGTTAGTGTCAAACTATACATAAGAGGATGCAAGTTATTCATAAGAAATCAAAATCTCAAAAATCTACTATGGTTACACATTTCCATTTGTTATCATTTGCGATGGCATGCATAGTGTTTCTGCATAGTATTGCATGGAAATCGGATAAATAAATTCTTATTAAGATTCAAAATAAAAAAAGAACACTGAAAATGTACTAAACTAAATAAATGTAAAATTATTAAAATAAAATAGAATCTGTCAAACGTGCAGTCAAAACTTGCATCAAAAACGCTGTCGCAAGATTTTGATAAATGTGCGTATATAGATTTCATATATTCAAGTCTTAGATTCATTTTGAAACCTGGCTGGCAATAAAACAAATTTTAATGTAGTTAATTTCCCATATTTGAAACAATCATGAATAATTGTTTTAGATTTGTACACACACACACACACTCTCTCTCTGTTCTCTCTAACATAAACTTAACAGAAAAGAACTACAAATAAATTTTGAGTATATAGTCCATAAAAAATTTCAATATAATAAAGCTGTTTGAAAAAAGCTTACATTTTGATTATAAAAATACATCATATAAACTTTCTGTTCCAAAATACTTGACAAAATTATCTCAGCATTTTTGTCAAAACAATATGATATAGATTATTCTTTGTTTGATTTAAATTGAAATTGTAATCAAAACCAGAATAATGTGCTTTTCATCATTATGAATGATAAAAATTTGTGATTATGATGAAAAATTATTGTAGCATAATATTTCAATTCCCCGAAAATAAACTCAATCATTTTCTATATTTCAGATATGAATGTCGTTAAAATGTTATGTCTGTGAAATCGAAAGTCCTATGGTCGGTCGTTGAGCAATTACCATGGGGGCAATGGTCTGGAGAAATTTACCCCCCTCTAAATCAATGCCAAAATTGAGAGAGTAAATCATTTGGTGCTGCCATCTATCGGAGGACTTGAAGAACAAAAGTCACCTTCATGATCTTTAAAAAAAAACGAAAGACGCTCCTAATTGTCTTAAGTTTGCATAGCTAAGGCACAGTGAGCTTGGCTTGTCCAAGTGTCATTAGTAATAACAACAACAGATATGAATGTATTTTATTGTAATCAGTGACAGTTAATTTTAATATTGATTATAAAACAAATTAACAGAATAGTTACTTTTAAACGTTAAGTTAAAATTGATTGGCATGAATAAATAAAACTGCATCACAAAGTTAAATTAAATATTTTATAACACATTATAAATTGATCAGTAAATTTTGTGTTATTATTGATAATATAAAATAAATCTCATATATATGAGGGCAGTATACGCATCCACAAAATCTTGAAAATTGGCATTTGCAAAAAACGATATAATAAAAAGATATCTTTATATCATGGCATAACAATGATTAAATATTCAGTATTTGATTATTTTTTAAGATGCTGTAGACTATTAAAAATATTGTTGTTGTTACAAATTTTACCCAGAATAGCGGAGGTACACCAGATCCATGAGCCCACATGCATTCTCAAAAAATCAAGGAAAAGGAAAGGGTCTCCAAGGAATTCCTCCATCTAGTTCATAGTAAAAGGAAGGGGGACAGCTTCTTTTAATATTAGAACTGGAGCACCAGTGGTAGAAATCAGACTTTTCTAATGTCTTCACCTGCAGATATTAACTGGGCATAGTGGAACGGCCTTCTTGCCTTGGGTAGCCCTATAAGCAGAATACACTCCTGACGTAATTCACCCGTTCACCTGAATATTTCTCATGCAAGTAAAAACTTGCATGAGATATATGGCATGGATTTTTAAACTTTTTAAACTGTTTGCCTAAATTCTATATATATATATATATATATATATATATATATATATATATATATATATATATATATATATATATATATTACTGACTTCAAGGAAATTAAATCATTAAATCTACATTTTCAATTTACAAAAATATTTATAAATTATATTAGAGAACATAATTTATAAATATTTTTCTAAAATAAAAATGTATTTTCAATATAATTATTTATTATTTATTTTGAAAATACATTTTTATTTTAGAATAATCTGCTAAACTCATTATGTAATACTTATAATATTTGTTTAGATAAAACATATAACCTATATAACATGTAATACTTGTAATATATGTTTAGATAAAACATATCTAATCAGAAAAAAATAATTGAAAGCAAAAAAAAAATAAAAATAAAAGGTATTCACTAATTTTAGTTGTTATGCTGTGCTTGATATTTTAATATAATTCCATAATTCAATTTGTCAATTATATATCTATACGTAACTATATAGTTTAAGGAAAAGTAGTCAAATGTATTGAAATTAAAATTTTTGTCAGATGTTTGGTTTCAATCATATATGTTTTATTAATATAAATTGTTTTAGATTTATTAAAATTTTTTGCTCATTTTTTCAATCAAGCATTGATCATGAGATAATTTTTGCCGTAAATAACTTTTATTTTTTATGTATAAGTAAATTAATTATTATAAAATACCTACACGAGTTATGTAATAAATAAGTTCAAATGATGAATGATATGGCAAGCAACACGTAAGTTTATTACTGATATCTTATAAATAATATTTTCTTTTTTTATTCAAATAATAAGTTATTAAGTGATCTTAGGTTCACATGGCCATACATATTTCTCGATGTATGTCAACAACTACCTATCTATTTAATATATATATATATATATATATATATATATATATATATATATATATATATATATATATATATATATATATATATATATATATATATCTTTTATATATATATATATATATATATATATATATATATATATATATATATATATATATATATATATATATATATATATATATATATATATTTATATATATATATATATATATATATATATATATATATATATATATATATACATAGACAGATATTGGAAAATAAATTATTCCTGTATAAACTTTAAAATCTTAAAATTATCTTAAACTTTTGTATTTGTGATAAAACTATATATTATTTGTGAAACATATTTAAACAATCTTTTCAGAACCTGTATTATAGTTTTGCAATAAAAATCGTCTTGAAAAATAGATTTGACTTTTGTTTAAGTATTGAGGATAACTTGTTGTAGAATGAATTTTATTGAACTGACATCAACAGTAGTAAAAATTATAAAAAGAAAGCAAATTACTTTTGCATTAATTAATTCATGGTCTTCTCTTCGGGCAATCGATAATAGTTTCTATCGATATTTCATTAAGAATCACTTCTCCTTAGATATTAATGATATAAAATATTGCATAATAAGCATTTCTCTAGTCATTTATACAATATATAAATCAGAATGACTTATCATTTTCTCAAGACTTATTGTTTTGTAACAACAAAGCATATTGACAAATAAAATTTTATTTTATGAAAATACTGAAAGTTTCTTTTCAATCAATACACATCCATAATAAATACAATGCGGCAATTTTTTAAACAATGATCTATATTAAAAGCATATGTTAAAAATCACAAAAAAATAAATGTTCCCCAATATTAAAATATATGCAACAAATGTATGATTCAAAGTGTTAAAAATAAACATTTGACAATTATATCAATTACATTGTTATGTAAGTGAACTTTAAAATAAGATTTACGTACAAGTGTGATTCAACCCACATTCTATTTTCTGCCCTCCGTTAATATATATTACAAAACAATTTTTTTTATAAAATTTTTATTGAATAATTTGATTTTGTCTTCTCAATTTCAAAAGAATAAACATAGTTTTTAATATTCAACCACTGATAAAACAAATTTTATGTGAATTTTACTTAAGCTAAAGAAACACTTAAACTTCATCTTTTAATTATTCCACCCGTGAAACTCAGCACATAAATTATACAATAATTCAAAAAAATTAATAGTTAAATCTTTTAAATGTGTTTGTTAAGAATTTAATTAAAAATTATCACAACATCAATTCAATAAAAAATATTCAGGGATTATTCAGCACAAAAATATGAATGCTGTTTTGTTTTTTTACCCCAAAAACATATAAAAATTATAAATAAAGCAGAAAATAATTTACTATAACACTAATTTTCACATAATTTTCATGAACGGCTCAGCGGAGTATAGTCATTTATTTCCCACAGCAAAATATTATTTTTCATTTAATATTTAAACATAATTAGTAAGACTTGCATGATATTTATGTATATATATATATATATATATATATATATATATATATATATATATATATATATATATATATATATATATATATATATATATATATATATATATATACATATATATATATATATATATATATATATATATATATATATATATATATATATATATATATATATATATATATATATATATATATATATATATATATATATATATATATATATATCTATATATATATATATATATATATATATATATATATATATATATATATATATATATATATATATATATATATATATATATATATATATATATATATATATATATATATATATATATATATATATATATATATATGTATTTGCGCTGTAGAACCACAGACGTCTCTACCACCGATTGGGGTATAAATGAAAGGTATGGATGTCAAAAATAGAAAGAAATTTTCTTTACTGACGAGTCATGCTCTTTGTCTGCAACATCTCATTTGATTCTGGACACAATGGAGACTGGATTCTGAACAGCTGCTTTATGCAAAGAAACTCAGGTCCTGCATCGGGTGTTAAGGGTTGGTATTGGATATCACTCTTGCATTCCTCTAGTGCGCATTGCCGGGACTTTAAACAGCCAGGGCTGTCAACATCTCTGAGGTGTTGGATCCAGTTTACCTTCCTTGTCCTCAGGGCTTCCCACACCAAATTTTCAACAGTATAATTAATGTACGACCACATATGGCACGCATTGTCTTCATCATTTGCCAGATTGAATTTCTTCCATGGCCTTCTTACTCTTCGGACATTTCACCGACATAAAAAATGTGGTCCACGGTTGCTCAAGGATGAACCCAGATTACATCACCACCAGCAATACCAGATCAACTTTGCGAATGTGTGGAAGCTACTTATACCCTAAGAACACAAGTATCTAGGAATCAATGCCGAGGCCTGTGCCAGAGGTAATCACCGGCAATGGCGGATTATCTGGCGACTGATTTTGGCAGGCAATACACTTCAGAAATATTTTATAAATTTAATCATTTTATACTTGGTAAAAATGTTATCTCCAAAGTAAATTTTGTTTTGATATATCTTATCTTTCTTTTTGTTGCATGTTGAGTGACCAGCAGTGTATATTTTTTATAAAAAATAGTTTTGAATATTTGAAATGTGTTCGTCTCACATAACAAGCTTTAAGTAAAATAGATAGTTTTGTCCTTTTTAACACTCTGCTATGCACTTTATAAAAAATTGCAGTAAATAATAATTTATTCGATTATTTAATTAAAATTAATAATTATATATTAAAGTTAATTTAAGCTACACGAATTTTATTTCTCTCTCTCAAATACATTTTGCAAATACACTACTGACCATTAAAATTGTAACACCAGGAAGAAATAAAGATAACAAAATGATATTTATTGGACAAATATATTATACTAGAAATAACAAGTGATTAAATTTTCAAAAAATTTGGCTGGATAGATCCCGAGAAATCAGTACCCAGAACAACTACCTCTGGCAGTAATAACAGCAGTTATACACCTGGGCATTGAGTCAAACAGAGATTGGATTGCATGTACTGGTACAGATGCCCATGCAGCTTCAACACGATGCAACAGTTCATCAACCGTAGTGACTGGTATTTGGTGACGGGTCAATGACTCGGCCACCATTGACCAGACGTTTTCTATTGGTGAAAGATCTGGAGAACGTGCTGGTCACGGCAACTACCGAACATGTTCCGTATCAAGGAAGGTCCGTACAATACCGGCAACATGCGGTCGGGCATTATCCTGCTGAAACGTAGGGTTTCGCAGGGCTTAAATAAAGGGTAGAGCCACGGGTCGTAACACACCAGAAATGTAACGTGCACTGTTCAAAGCACCGTCAATGCGAACAAGAGGTGACCGAGACGTATATCCAATGGCACCCTATAACATCACGCCAGGTGATGGGCCAGTATGACAATGACGAATATACGCTGCCACTGAGCGTTCACGACGATGCCGCCAAACACTGATGCGACCATCATGATGCTATACACAGAACCTGGATTCATCTGAAAAGATGACGTCTCGCCATTCATGCGCCCAGGTTCGTCGTTGATCACACCATTGAAGGCGTTCTTGTCTATGACGCAGCGTCAAGGGAGGCCGCAGCCATGGTTTCCAAGCTGAGAGTCCATGCTGATGCAAACGTCGTCGAACTGTTCGTGCAGACACTTGTTGTCTTCCAAACGAACCCGTTTCTTGACTCACGGCTCGTGACATGGTTGCACGATCCATTACGGCCATGCGGAAAATATGCCTGTCTTCTCGGCTGCTAGTGATAGGTGGTTGTTGAGATCCCGCTTGGCGTTCCGTATTACCGTCCTGAACCCATCGATTACATATTCTGCTAGCAGTCATTAGATCTCGACCGACGCGAGCAGCAATACTGCGATAAGATAAACCGCAATCCCGGTACGCTACAATTCGACCTTTATCAAAGTCAGAAACGTGCTGGTACGCATTTCTCCTTCTTACACGAGGCATCACAACAACTTTTCACCAGACAACAACGTTCAAATGCGATTTGTGTATGAGGAACCGGCTGAACAATTTCCTCATTTAAACACAATGTAGGTGTCGCTACTGGCGACTGCTTTGTCTGAATGCGCAGAAAACTAATTATTTGCGTATCACAGCACCTTCTTCCTTTCGTATAAATTTCACGTCTGTAGCATGTCGTCTTCTTGATGTAGCAATTTTAATGGCCAGTAGTGTATATAATTCAATAGATTTATTAAATTTAAAATGTTAATTTTATCATTTTATATTAGTACAAGTATAAATTTTCTAATTGTATAATAACTATTATTTTATATATAAAATTAACTATATTATGCTCTCAAAGTACCACCAGTTTTCCTAATCAATTTTATTTAATTTATTTTAAAATCTAAAATATAAAAAAATATTTATTAAGAAAATTGTAAGGAGAAAAATGCCGTTACCAACTAAGCATCATAAAAGAATAAATTATGTGAGTATAAGATACAAAATGCATTTTATATTTTCATTATTTAGATAAATATGTTTTAAAGTTATATTAGTTAGATTATATTTTTCACATCGGTATTAGGAAATTCATTTTTATTTAAAATTTAATGCTAGGTTTATGGAATAGCATTTGAAACAATTCGCGTGTCTATGT